>CM034315.1:46916294-47020470 GCA_019925795.1 Dendrobium chrysotoxum
GTTAGCCTCAGCACTAGTTCATTAGGGCTTAACATCCCTATCAAAATTTTAAGTGGTATCAGAGCGGGATTCACAAAATCTAGTTTTAAAAAAACTTTTGAATTTGATCCATAGCTAACTGTGATAATCATAATACTGATGAAGGTTATTCAATCACACGACCGCCATTATTTGACACAAATTCCTATTCCTTTTGATTTTTGAAAACACGTACGTATGTCCACTTTTCTTCAATCAATTGATTATCGTATGTGGATGTTAGTTAAGGATGGCTATGAAGCACCACATAGTATTGTTAATGGTATTAAAACTGAATTGCCCTTTGTAGATTAGACTTTTGATGATCGTGATTTAGCACAGCTAAATGTAAAATGTTTGAACTGTTTCTTTTGTGCTTTTAAATCTGCAGACTATAGCCGTGTTTTCTACTTGTTCAAAACGGTAAAGAAATATGGGATAGATTTGTGTATAACATATGAAGGTACAACTGAGTTCAAACAGTCTAGGTTAAACATCTTGTTACATGATTATGAACTTTTTTGCATGAAAACCTAGTGAGGACTATTTCAGAAATATACACAAGGTTCACTCAAATACGTCACCTCTTTGCATGCTCTAGGTAGAGAACTTACCAAACTATGAAAGAGTGAACAAAATTCTTAGATGTTTGCCATCTTCATACGATGCTAAGATTACGGCGATCACTGAATCTAAGATTTAAATACTTACTCTATTGACATCTTACTTGGATCACTCATTGCTTACGAGCAAGGAGTGAACCAAAGGGAACTTGATGCAGGTGAACGAAAAAAGGAGAAAATAGTGGCACTGAAGGCCAACGAGAGTGATTCTAGTTCTTCCGGGTCTGATAGCGATGATGTTGCCTTAATCACTAGGCAATTCAAAAGCTTTCTAAGAAAGAAACATAAGAACTATCAGAAGTGGAACAGGGTAAGTCTAGTAAAAGTTTTAAGGGTTCATCTGATACTTTTTTTTTTAATGCAGGAAGCCCGGACACATTAAGGATGATTGTCCTACACTTAAGCTCATCAAGAAAGGAGAAGGGTGAGGAGAAACACAAGTTCAGAAAGGACAAGAAGCGGATTCAGAAGGCATTCTGGGCAGACTCTACATCTGACTCCTCTGAGACTGAAGCTGAAGAGGAGGAAACAAATTTATGTCTGATGGCTGATGATCACCCTAGTCAGTCGGACCTGGAAGAGGTATGTGAGCTTACTTACGATTAGTTATTTGAAGTTTCTGAAAAAAATTCATACATCGTATAGGAAGCTTAAGAAAACTCATGCTAGTTTAAAATTAGATTATTTGACTTTACAAAAAGAACATGATTCTTTAGTTAAAGATCATTCCACACTTGATTCCAATCACATGTCTTTGCTTGATGAGTTTGATGAATTGAACAAAAGATATTCTGATTTAGTTGTTGAGCATGATTTGTTAAAAACATCGCATGTTGAGTTAGGAATTGCTTTTAAGAAATTGAATGATATGGCATGTGACCTAGAAAGTAATGAAAGTACAAGAACTTTTGAAATTGCCTAGTTTAAACAAGGAAAATGAATTTTTGAGAGAAAAGATTGCTTCTTTTGAAAAGAATAAAGCACCGCCTACTTTTGAACAATTTTATGCACCTCCACCTTTTATAGATTCAGATTTTAAAATCATCAAAGCATGTTTCATACACATCTAAGAAGAGGTACTATCACTCACGATGTTTAGTTAATTATTTTCCTAGTGTTAGATGTTTTTCATGTGGCATATTAGGGCACATCTAACACACTTGCACTGTTCACCGTAGTACACATTGGGTGTGGAGGCCCAAACTGCTTGTTTCACAGCACAGCATACATGCATTGCAATCTTCTTTTTATAAGAAGGAACCCAAACCTGTTTGGGTTCCTAAGACTGACATTTAATGATTTTATAGGTGTGATCTCACACAAGACCTCGTAAGAGCATGTGGTACCTGGACCGCGGATGTTCTAGACACATGACTGGAGATGCAAATCAGTTCATTTCGCTGGAGGCCAGAGCTGGAGGCAATGTTACACTTGGAGATAACACCACCAGGAAGGTGGTAGGCTTAGGTATAATTAGTGATTCAAAGAATTTTATGATTGATAATGTTTTGCTTGTAGATGGACTGAAACACAACTTGCTGAGCATCAGTCAACTATGTGACAAAAGATACAGCATCAAATTCATGCCCACTGGCTGCATTTTAAGCTTAAATGATAAAGTTGTTTTGCAAGGGCAAATGATCAACACGTCTATAAGCTGGATGTAAGTTGCATTAAATCTGAGAATTCAATTTGCTTAAAAATTGCTGCTGATGAGTCTTAGTTGTGGCATAGGAGATTGTGTCATGCCAGTATGAAAATCCTTAGGAGAGTCACCAAAAGGACTTAGTTAGAGGTGTGCCCAAGTTTACATTCACTAAGGATCACCTATGTGATGCCTCAGTTAGGGAAGCAAGTCCAGTCCTCCTTTCACTTTATTAAGGACATTAGCACCTCTAGACCTTTAGAATTCCTTCACATGGACCTTTTTGGACCCATTAGCACTGCCAGCTTAGGGGGGAGAGTCTATGGTTTTGTGATTGTAGATGATTATTCGAGGTTCACCTTGGGTTAAATTTTTGTCACATAAATCTGAGTTGTTTGATGAGTTTAAAGCTTTCTCTATTTGGATTCAGAAGAAGTTAGGATGTGAGATTTTTACCATCGATAGTGATCACGGAGGGGAGTTTGAAAATGAAAGATTTGGAATTTTATGTGAGGAGAAAGGGATTAGTCATAATTTTTCAGCTCCTAGGACCCCTCAGTAGAACGGGGTAGCTGAAAGGAAGAACATGACCTTAGTGGAAGCCGCTAGAGCCGTGCTTGCTGAGTATTCACTTGCTAATACTTTTGGGCTGAAGCGGTGAACACTGCCTGTTATGTGCTGAATAGGGTGAATGTGAGATCAAAACTGAATAAGACACCTTATGAGATCATTAAGGGTAGAACTCCAAACCTGTCCCACCTCCATGTCTTTGGCTGTAAGGTTTTCATTCTGAACAACAGAAAATCATCCTTAGGAAAGTTTGACCCCAAATCTGATGAAGGAGTGTTCTTAGGATATTCAAGTGTGGGAAAATCCTTTAGGGTGTTTAATAAGAGGACTTTGGTGGTGGAAGAAACAACCCATGTAGTGTTTGATGAATCTGATCCAAAGGAGTCTAGATCTGAAGTAGAAGATGACGAGATTGTTGAGGTTACCCAAGGGGTTGGAAATGCAAATCTGGAGGAGAGGATAGAACCTCAAACCACACTGCCTAGAGATTGGAGATATTCTTCGAGTCATCCTAAAGAACTGATCTTAGGAGACCCTTCTGAAGGTGTTAGGACTAGGCATTGACTTAGGAAGGAAGTAAACCATTCTTCCTTTATATCAATGACTGAACCCACAAACATCAATCAAGCCCTTTCGGATGAGTTTTGGATCTAAGCTATGCAGGAAGAATTGAATTAATTTATAAGAAATGATGTTTGGGAGTTAGTAGAAAGACCTAGAAATCAAAGTATTATGGGAACCAAGTGGGTCTTTAAGAATAAGATGAATGATTCTGGTGTGGTTGTTAGAAATAAGGCAAGATTGGTGGCTAAGGGGTACAATAAAATTGAAGGGATTGATTTTGAGGAGATATTTGCCCCTATAGCTAGATTGGAAGCCATTAGGGTGCTATTAGCGTTTGCCTATTATCAAGGATTTAAGTTATTTCAAATGGACGTCAAGAGTGCCTTTTTGAATGGGGTAATAAAAGAAGATATCTTTGTAGAGCAACCCCCAGGTTTTGAGAGTTCACAGTATTCGAATCATGTTTTTAAATTAAAAAAGGCCTTGTATGGATTAAAACAGGCACCCAGAGCGTGGTACGAGAGGCTTAGCACATTCCTGTTAGAAAGAGAGTTTGTTAAGGGGAGCGTAGACACCACCCTTTTTCTTAGGAAAGTAGGAGATGATCTACTCATTGTCCAAATTTATGTTGATGATATACTGTTTGGATCGACTGATACAAAGTTGTGTGATGATTTCTCTAAGACAATGAGTAAGGAGTTTGAGATGAGTATGATGGGAGAATTGTCCTATTTTTTGGGTTTTAGCATAAGACAATTGGATGATGGAACCTTCTTGAATCAATCAAAATATACTAAGGACATCTTGAAGAAATTTGAAATGGACAAAGCCAAGCCAATCAATACTCCCGTGAGTTCTAGTGTTCAGTTAGACAAGGACCCAAATGGCAAATCTGTTGATCAAAAGAAGTTTAGGGGAATAATAGGGTCACTACTTTACCTGACTGCTAGCCGACCTGATATAATGTTTAGTGTTTATCTTTTTGCTAGGTTTCAAGCTGATCCTAAAGAGTCCCACCTGACTGCTGTTAAGAGAATTCATAGATATCTTTTAGGGACCCCAAACCTAGGAATTTGGTACCCTAGGCACAACACTTCTTTTGAGATTATTGGATATTCTGATTCTGATTTTGCCAGGTGTAGAGTTGATAGAAAGAGCACTTCAGGAACTTATCAATTTATAGGACAATCGTTAGTCTCCTGGTCCAGTATAAAGCAGAACTCAGTTGCACTTTTCACTGCTGAAGCTGAGTACATTGCCTTAGAGAGTTGTGTAGCCCAAGTCCTTTGGTTGAAACAACAAGTTTTGGATTTAGGATTACCTGTTGGCACAATTTCTGTTCTGTGTGATAATACTAGTGCCATCTGCATTTCTAAGAATCCTATCCAACATTCTAGAACCAAACATATTGACATAAGGCATCACTTTATTAGGGACCATGTTACAAAAGGGGACATCGAGCTACATCATGTGACAACTGAAAATCAGTTGGCTAACATATTTACTAAACCACTGTCCTTTGACTCATTCAGTATTTTAAGGATCAGACTTGGTGTGATTGACTTAAATGCTTGATTTTGATGAATTGTGATTTCTGATTTGACTGATTTAACTGATTTATTTCTATTAGTTAGTTATGTGATTTGATTATCTATTTTTTATTTGTTATTATTTTTACTGTTTTATATTTTACTCGTGTTGTTAGTTGGATTTCAGTATTTACTTTGATGTGATTTTCTACCTATTTTTATTCACTGGTTAATCTCTTTTATTTACTATTTTATGCTTTTCAAAATCAGATCACTCCTCACTTGCTAATACACTGAATCTCTTACTGTAAGTTTTTACCTTATTTTTATTTGAAAGCTTGTAAGCAGTAATCGACTCCTTTGTATCTGTTAAAGGGAAGAAACATTGATGATTATTTCTCTTCCTCTAACTACTTTACTGGTGTATTGTCTCTTTTGGATAAAAATCTTTTTCAAAATTAAAAAGTTGGTTTTTGAAATAGAGATTTATTTTATCCTCCTACAGTAATCTACCTCATATGAGTAGTGTTTTCAAAGTTTGAATCAGTGTTAGGTTTTCTTAATCAAGTGATTGCACTTATCATATGACTTATGCTTTTTGTTTTGTGAATTATCTTCCATACTGTAGAGAATGTGTTTTTTTAGCCTTCTCTTAAGTTTGGACGGTATTTTCACAGCTGAGATTCTTTAACGATTATAAAAGGAAGCAATCTTACAAAAGATGCGTAGTACGCCAAACAAATTGAAAAAGAGGCATAAAATGAGCCCAAAACTGAAAAGATACGAAAATGTCAAATACACAAAGTGTATCAAAAATCAAAAGATGCGCAGTGCGCCAAACAAATTGGAAAAGAGGTACAAAATGTGCCCAACCTAAGCTTTCTTCTCTTTCAGATCTTTAAATGTCTTAGAAAAATTCGTGTGCCACTTAATATGTTCAAAAGCTTGAGATTAAAAATCATGATTTCTGATTCCTTACTTCGTAATACTATTTTATCAGTTATTTTTCTGGAATGAGGCTTGAAAGGATCTCTTTTCGAATCTAATTTCTTCTTTTCTGAACTTGATTTTTGTTTGAAAGGGATTTGAGCCTGTAGGGTGTACGAGGTCGGAGTTACGAAAGTTGATTTTTCCAAACTTTTCTGGATTTCAGCGTTGTCTATTGTCTTCTTATTAGTTTTTGAACTAAAAACTTAAGGAAAACTTCTATCTACTGGAGCAGATCATTTAAATAAAAAAAATTAAATAAATAAAATTGTGTTTTCTGTTTACCCTCCTCCTTTTTGTGATGTCAAAAGGGGGAGTCAATTGTAGTAGTTTCTATTCTTGCTTTGTGTTTCCTGTATTGCTTTGGTTGTTAAATAAAAACTTAAAAAAAAAATTCTGCTTTTTGATCTACTAGTTATTTTAATTTTGAAACTACTGCACAAATATTTGCCATCATCAAAAAGGGGGAGATTGTTGCAAATCTGGTTTTGATGATGAAAAATATGTTTCTATTGTGTTTTGCTTGGCTAACCTGTTTCAGGCACAAAAGATTACAAGCAACTCAAGCCAACTCAAGATTGGGACCAAGTGTGCTCAATGTACTATTTTCCTTTTTCTTGAGTCAATTGTAAGGTATCTGATCCCCTAGCTATGTAACCTTGCACACACACACTCAGGGGGAGAGCTTGAGTGAATTAGAGTTTCTGTTCATTTTTTTGTTCAGATCGTCCTGTACGATATTCACATCGTCCTGGACGATCCAGTAAAAATAGAAACCCTAATTAGGGCGACCAAGTTAACTGTGTCTAATTAAGCTGATCACCCTGGACGATCATTGGATCGTACGGGACGATAGGCTCAAATATGAAATTCTCAGCTGCCAGATCAAGTTAGGCAAGTTCTTATTTTTAGATACTTGGTCTGATCATCCCGGAAGATACGTGTATCATCCTGGACGATCCAGTACAATCATTCCTAAATTAATCTGGTAATTAAGGAAAGCAATTAATACTTGATTGATACAATCATATCGTCCTGGACGATCGCAGGATCGTCCCGGAAGATCATGATCGTCTAGTGCAATTTAGTTGTACGACCCAAACTGTGTTCAGGATGATTTTGGCACTTTTTGAACTAATAGTACAGGACGATATCGTCCTGGACAATCAAGTCATTTTTTGGTCATCCAACACAAGTTTCTCTGGACGACCTGAACTGTCTTCTGGACGATATTCTTCGATTTACACTAATCATCCGGGACGATCGCAGGATCGTACGGGACGATATGAACAACTTTTTGTACTGATCGTCCAAAAGAGCCAGATCGTCCAGGCTGAAACAACTGATTTTGAACTGATCGTACAGGATGATCTGTCGATCGTCCTGGACGATCTTGGCCGACCTGTTGAGATTTAGGGCTATTTTTGAGCCCTCATATAAAAGATCTTTTTCTTTGTTTAGAAAAGATCTTTTGCCACTTTCCTATCCAGAGAAACCCTAGAGAGAGAGAGTTTGGGAGAGAGAGAGAGGATCTTCTGAGGGGGAGTTAGTGAGGGATTCACTAAGGTTACTCTAAGCACGGATCAGAGTCATCTTCTCCGGTCGTCGTCTTTCGTCTAGTTGGTGTTCGTCTTGGAAGGATCATCGGAAGAAGATCTGGGTTCTCTGCCCGCTTCAGGTGGAAGCAAAAGGAGTCCGGGTTCTCTGCCTGCTTCAGGAGGAAGCAAAAGGAGGTCAGGTTCTCTGCCTCACCGGGTGATGGAAAGGAGGTTTTTGTACAGGCTTCTCTGCATTGCTGTGGGAGTAAAAGGAGAGTCACTTTTTGTTCAGTGCAATACCCGGAGGGGAGGCTCCGGGGAGTGGACGTAGGTCAAGTTGCCCGAACCACTATAAAATCTGGTTTGCTTTTCTGATTTTGTTTTGCACTTTAATTTTCTGATATTAACTGCTTGGGTGAATATCTGTGATTGATCTTTTCCTTCTTGTTTACTTATTTCCGCTGTGAAGTATCAAAAAGATTTTTCTGTTGTTCGTGAAATTTTTAAATAACCAATTCACCCCCCTCTTGGTTAGCCTCGGGACTAGTTCACTAGGGCTTAACATCCCTATCGAACTTTCAAAAACCTAAACCGTGAAAAGAAATATTAAAACATAAACCAAAAACCTAAATCATAAATTTGAAACCTTAATACCAAACCCTAAATTCAAAATCATAAAATCTAAATGCTTATCACTAAACCCTAAACCCTAAACACATACCATAAAGCTTAAACCCTAATCCTTAGTCTATAAATAATAAATAATAAACCCTAAACCCTAAAAATAATATTAGGAACCCTAAACCCTAAACCTTAAACACTAAACCCTAAACCCTAATCCCTAAAACCCTAAACCCTAAAACCCTAAACCCTTAAAACTTAAACCCTAAACCCTAAACGCTAAACCCTAAACCCCTAAACCCTAAACCCTAAACCCTAATTCCTAAACACAAACCACAAACCATAATCCTTAAACCCTAAAACCCAAATCCTCATACTATAAACTCTAAATACTAAACCCCAAACCCTAAAAATAGAACCCTCAATCTTATATTTTTAAACCATAAACCTTAAACGATAAAACTAAAACCCAAAACCATAAATCATCCCAAATCCAAAACCCTCAGACAGTTAAACCTAAATATTAAATTATAAACCCTAAAGCCTTAACCTTAAACCATAAAACTTATATCATAAACTTTAATATATAAACTCTTAACCATAAACTCTTGACCTTAAACACTATACCCAAAAAATCAAAAACTCTAAATTCTAAAGCCTAAACTCTAAAATAAAACTTTAATCCGAAAAGCCTAAATCGTTAACATAAATGTTGAACCTTTATCCCAAAAACCTAAATAAAAAGTCAAAAAATGTTGTCCAAACCCTAAATAGTAAACCCTAAACCCTAAATCATAAAACCTAAACCTTAAACCAAAAACCTAAATCATAAATTTGAAACCTTAATACCAAACCCTAAATTCAAAATCATTAAATCTAAATGCTAAACCCTAAACCGTAAACCCTAAACACAAACCCCAAACCCTATACCTTAATTCTTAAATTATATACCCTAAATATAAAACCCTAAACCCTAAAAATAATACCCTAGACCGTATACCCGAAAAATGGAACCCTAAACCCTAAACCCTAAACCCTATACACTAAACCCTAAATCCTAAAACCCTAAACCCTAAACGCTAAACCCTAAACACTAAATCCTAAACCCTTATCCATTAAACCCTAAGTACTAAAGCCTAAACACTAAAAATAATACCCTAAAACCTAAACCCAGAACCTTAAACCTGGAACTATAAACCCTAAACCTTAATCCCTATACCCTAAACCCTAAAACCCAAAACCTTAAACCCTAAACCGTAAACCCTAAATCCCTAAATCCTAAACCCTAAATCTTAACAACTAAACATAAACCATAAACCATAAATCTTAAATTCTAAAACCCTAAACCCTAATCCATATACTGTAAACCATAAATACTAAACCCTAAACCCTAAAAATAAAACCCTAAATCCTATATTTTTAAACCATAAAACCTAAACGATAAAATCAAAACACAAAACCATATACCATCCCAAATCATAAAACTCTAAAAAGTTAAACCTAAACTTAAATCATAAACCCTAAAGCCTTAACCTTAAGCCATAAAACTTATAAAATAAACATTAATCCTAAAACTCTAACCATAAACTCTAGACCATAAACACTATACTCTAAAAATTAAAAACTCTAAACTTTAAAGCCTAAACTCTAAATATAAAACCCTAATCTAAAAATCTCAAAATTAAACATAAATCTTAAACCTTAATTTCAAAAACCTAAATAAAAAGCCAAAAAATATAGTCTAAAACCATAAATACTAAATCCTAAACCCTAATCCCTAAATCATAAAACCTAAACCCTCAAAATAAATATTA
Organism: Dendrobium chrysotoxum; assembly: GCA_019925795.1. Taxonomy (NCBI): domain Eukaryota; kingdom Viridiplantae; phylum Streptophyta; class Magnoliopsida; order Asparagales; family Orchidaceae; genus Dendrobium; species Dendrobium chrysotoxum. The sequence continues at coordinate 46,926,204 of CM034315.1, forward strand.
ATCCATAAACCCAAAAACCTAAATCATAAATTTGAAACCTTTATACCAAACCCAAATTTCAAAATCATAAAATCTAAACACTAAACCCTAAACCCAAACCACAAACCTTAAACCCTAATCCTTAAACTATAAACCCTAAACACTAAAACCTAAACCTTAAAAATAGTACCTTAAACCCTAAACCCGGAACCCTAATCCCTGTACCCTAAACCATAAACCCTAAACCCAAAATCCTAAACCCTAAACCCTTAAACCCTAAACCCTAAACCCCGAACCCTAACCCCTAAACCCTTAAACCCTAAACCCGAAACCCTAAACACAAACGATAAACCGTAAACCTTAAACCCTAAAACCCTAAGCCCAAATCCTTATACTATAAACCATAAATAATAAACCCTAAACCCTAAAAAAAAAACCCTAAATCTTATATTTTTAAACCATAAACCCTAAACCATAAAACTAAAACTAAAAACCATAAACCATCCCAAATTCTAAAGCCTTAAACGGTTAAAACTAAACCATAAAGCCTAAACTCTAAATACAAGACCCTAATCAGAAAAACCTAAATAGTAAACAAAAATCATAAACCTTATTTACAAAAACCTAAATAAAAAAAACCAAAAAATTAGTCTAAAACCATAAATACTAAACCTTAAACCCTAATGCCTAAAACATAAAACCTAAACCCTAAAAAAACTTTAAACCATGAACCCAAAAACCTAAATCATAATTTCAAAACCTTAATACCAAACTCTAATTTCAAAATCATAAAATCTAAACTTTAAACCCTAAACCCTAGACCCTACACACAAACCACAAACTATAAACCCTAGACCCTAAAAAAAATACCCTAAACCTAGAACCCGAAACCCAAAACCTAGAACCCAAAATCCTAAACCCTAAACCCTAAACCCTTAAACCATAAACCATAAAACCTTAAACCTTAAATGAAAGTTTGCTAGGGATGTTAAGCCCTGATGAACTAGTCCCGAGGTTAACCAAGATGGGGGGTGAATTGGTTATTTAAAAATTCGAGAGCAACATGAAAATTCTTTTAGATGATTTATAGAAAAATAAGTAAACACATAAACGAAAAGATCAACCACAAATTTCACCCAAGCAGATAATAACAGAAAACTAAAGTGCAGAAAATAATCAAAAAGAACACACCAAATTTCATAGTGGTTCGATCAACTTAACCTACGTCCACTCCTCGGAGCCTCTCCTTGGGGTATTGCACTAAAACAAAAGTAACTCTCCTTCTACTCTATAGTAAGGTGGAGAAGCCTGTATAAAAACTCCTTTCCACTAACCTGGTGAGGCAGAGAATCTGAACTCCCTTCGCTTCCTCTTGAAGCAGGCAAAGAACCCGGATCTTCTTACGAACGATCCTCCCGCAGATAACACCGACATGATAAAAGATTACGAACATAGTAGACTACTCTGATCCTTGCTTGGAGCAACCTTTGTGAATCCCTCACAAACTCCTCCTCACAAGATCCTCTCTCTCTCTCCCAAACTCTCTCTCTCTCTCTCTAGGTTTTTTTATAAAAGAAAGTGGCAAAAGATTTTTCTTATTGGAAGAAAAAGATCTTTTATAGGAGGGCTCAAAATTTACCCTAAATCTCAACTGGTCGGCCAATATCATCCAGCACGATCGATAGATTGTCCTGTACAATCTGTTCAAAATCACCTGTTTCAGCCTGGACGATCTGGCTCTTCTGGACGATTAGTAGAAAAAATTGTTCATATCATCCCGTATGATTCTGCTATCGTCCGGGATGATTAGTGTAAATTCAGGAATTTCATCCAGAAGACCGCTGTGGTCATCTAGAGGAACTTGTGCTGTACGACCTCAAAATGACTTGATCATCCTAGATAATATTGATATCGCCTTGCACGATTTGTTCAAAAAGTGCCAAAATCGTCCAGATCACGGCTCTGGACATACAGGTGAAACATACTGGACGATCATGATCGACCTGGATGATCTTGCTATCATCCCGGAGGATATGATCGTATCATTTAAATATTAATTACTTTTTTTAATTACAACACTAATTTAGGCATGATTATACTAGATCATCCAGGATGATACACGTATCATCCAGGATGATCAGATCAAATCTCTAAAAATAAAACTTGCCTAACTTGATCTGGTAGTTAAGAATTTCTAATTTGAGCCTATTATGCTGTACGATCAATAGATCATCTTGGATGATCGACTTAATCAGATAGACTTAACTTGCTCGTCCTAATTAGGGTTTATGTTTTCACTTGATCGTCCAGGGTGATGTGAATATCATCCAGGATGATCTGAACAAAAATTGAACAGAAACTCTAATTCACTCAAGCTCTCCCCCTGAGTATGTATGTGCATGGTTACTTAGCTAGGGGATCAGTTATATTACATTTGACTCAAGAAAAGAAAACATTATATTTAGACACACTTGGACTCGATCTTGAGTTGGCTTGAGTTGCTTTTGATCTTTTGTACCTGAAATAGGTTAGCCAAGCAAAATAGAATGTTAACATGTTTGTCATCATCAAAACTATACTTTTTGAAACCAGATTTATAATAATCTTCCCCTTTTTGATGATGGCAAATATTAGTGCAGTAGTTTAAAATAAAATAACCAGGAGTTAACCAATGCACATACGAAAAACAAATATCTTTCCAAATTTTAGTGAACAACTAGAACAGTACAGAAAAATAACTATAAGTAAAATAAATAACATAAAATAAGATTAATACATAAAATAAAAACTACTACAACTAACTCCCCCTTTTGACATCACAAAAAGGAGGAGGAACAGAAATAATAGTAGAGATAGAAAACAACATAAAACATAAAAAATAATAATTTTTTTTTATTTTTGAATCGATATGCTGCAGTAAATCAGAATTTTCCCTTGATTTTGAATCCAAAAACCAATAAGAAGATGATCGACAGCACTGAAATCCAAAAAAATTAGAAAATTAACTTTCGTAACTCCCACCTCGGACACCTTGTAGATGCGAATTCCTTTCAAAACAAAAATCCAATTCAGAAGAAAAGAAATTGGATTCAAAAAGAGATCGTTTCAATCCCCATTCCAGAAAAGTATCTTATATAATAGTATTACAAAGTAAGAAATCAGAAATCAAGATTTTAAAACTCAAGATTTTGAAAATATTAAGTGGCGCACGGATTTTTCTAAGACATTTGATGATCTTAAAGGGAAGAAAGCTTGGTTTGGGCTCATTTTGTGCCTATTTTTTAATTTGTTTGACGCTTTGCGCATCTTTTAATTTTTTGATACACTTTGTGTATCTTTCAGTTTGACAACATTTTGTGTATTTTCAGCTTTAGGCTCATTTTCTGCCTCTTTTTTAATTTGTTTGGTGCACTGCGCATCTTTTGTAAGCTTTCTTTCTTTTATAATCGTTAAAGAGTCTCAGCTGTGAAATTATCTTCTAGATATAGGAGACGACAAAACTCACTCTCGATAATAAGGAAGAGTAATTCACAAAGCAAAAACCATACATCATATGATAAGTGCAATCACTTGGTTCAGAAAATTATAATAATGACTCAAAACTTTGAAAATACTATTAATATGATTTAGATTACTGTACGAAGATAAAATAGATCTTTATTTAAAAAAGCAATTTTTTTTAATTTTGAAGAAGATTTGTATTCAAAAGAAATAATACACCATCAAAGAAATTAGAAGAACAGAAATAATCATCGATGTTTCTTCCCTTTAACAGATCCAGTGGAATCAATCATTGCTTATAAGCTTCCAATCCAAAAAACAAGGCGAAATTTTTAGTCACAAATTCAGTTTATCAGCAGTAGTGAGTAGTGATCGGATTTTGAAATGCATAAAACATTAAATAAAAACTAAGCAGAAAATTTCATCAAAATAAATATTCAAATCAACCTAACAACAAGATTAAAATAAAAATTAGTAGAAAAATAGATAATCAAATCAAACAACTAACTAATAGAAATAGAATGAAAGATAGTCAAATCAAAAATCAGTAGTCATCAGAATCAAGCAATTATGTCAATCACACCGAATCTGGTCCTTAAAATGCTGAATGAGTCAAAGGCTAGTAGTTTAGTAAATATGTCAGCCAGCTGATTTTCAGTTTGCTACATTATGTTGCTCAATGTCCCCTTTCGTAACATAGTCCCTAATGAAGTGATGCCTTATATCAATGTGTTTGGTTCTATAATGTTGGATTGGATTCTTAGAAATGCAGATGGCACTAGTATTATCAGACAGAACAGAAATTGTGCCCACAGGTAATCCTAAATCCAAGACTTGTTGCTTCAACCAAAGAACTTGGGCCACATAACTTCCTAAGGCAATGTACTCAGCTTCAGCAGTGGAAAGAGAAACTGCGTTCTATTTTCTACTGGACCAGAAGACTAAAGATTATCCTATGAATTCACAAGTTCCAAAAGTGCTCTTTCTATCCACCCTACACTCTATAAAGTCAGAATCAGAATATCCAATAATCTCAAAAGAGGTGTTGTACCTAGGGTACCAGATTCTTAGGTTTGGTGTCCCTAAAAGATATCTAAGATTTCTCTTAACAACAGTCAGGTGGGACTCTTTAGGATCAGCCTAAAACCTAGTACAAAGATAAACACTAAACATGATATCAGGTCGGCTAGCAGTTAGGTAAAGTAGTGATCTAATTATTCCTCTATACTTCTTCTGATCAACATATTTTCCACTTGAATCCTTATCTAACTGAACAGAGGAGCTCATGGGAGTGTTGATTGGCTTGGCTTTATCTATTTCATATTTATTCAAAATATCCTTAGTATATTTAGAGTGATTGAGAACGGTTCCATCATCCATTTGCCTTATGCTAAAGCCCAAAAAGTAGGACAATTCTCCCATTATACTCATCTCAAACTCCTTACTCATTATTTTAGAAAACTCATCACATAAATGTTTATCAGAAGATCCAAAAATTATATCATCAGTATAGATATGGACATTGAGTAAATCATCCCCTACTCTCCTCGAAAAAAGGGTGGTGTCTACACTCCCCTTAACAAACTCTCTTTCTAATAGGAATGTGCTAAGCCTCTCATACTAAGCTCTGGGTGCCTGTTTTAATTTATATAAGACCTTTTTTAATTTGTAAACATGATTTGGATATTGGGAACTCTCAAAACCTGGGGGTTGTCTTACAAAAACATCCTCTTTTATTACCCCATTTAAAAAGGCATTCTTGACATCCATTTGAAATAGCTTAAATCCCTTATAATAGGCAAAGGCTAGTAGCACCCTAATGGCTTCCAATCGAGCTACAGGGGTAAAGGTCTCCTCAAAATCAATTTCTTCAATCTGATTATACCCCTTAACCACCAATCTTATGATAGGAGTTGTTTCTATATAAAAAATTAAAATCAATAAAAGAAATTTTCTATATTTTCACAAATGGGACTAAATTTACTAAAGTATTTTTTTAACAAACTTTGTCTAGATGGAAAGATTGAGTTCAAAAAGTTATAATAGAATTAATATACCTTAAAATACCCCAATACTAGATTAAGTTTGAACTTAAAGATTAGGAAAGGTTTTTCTAGTGGAATCCTTCCTATTGGACTTTTGTTGATTGGGTATTATGATCCATGGTATTTTCTTGATCTGACTTTTCAAATCTATTCATTTCAAAGTCACTTCTCATTTGAATATTTTAAATTCCCTTGTCTAGGATAGATTTCTGATTCAAGTATAAATCATCTATTAGGAATAAATCGCTCTTACATAATCTTATAAGTTTCGAGTATAAGTCCACTCAAACGACATCCCAACCATTTTAAATTTAGTTAATTGGGTAATATGATCCATAATATCTTCTAAATTTAACCATTTACACAATTTAATAAAGATAGATCTCTCATTTGAATGCCCCTTAAATTTATTCATTTGAGACGAGCTTCTCACTTAAGCATCTCAAATGTTCTTTCATGGAAGCTACCTTTCAATCAAGATTAAATCCTACTTGCTATTTTGATTTGGTCAAGTGAGTATTTAAACCTTCCTTCTTCCCTATTTTGATTTGGTTTAGTGAATATTGGACTCCCTAAATCCTTGTGTCTTGCCATTTTAATTTTGCCTAGCGAAAATTAAATCATTAAAAATATCTTTGTTCAACATTTCAATATGGTCAAGTGAATATTATTTTATTCTTTTTTACTACTATTTTAATATGTTCAATAAAAGGTATGTTGTCTTTATAAATCCAATTAAGTTTGACTTGTCTTGGATAGATCTCCTTTTCAAGTAATTTTTTAACTTAAATCTATATGATTGGATGATTACTATATTAGATATTCAACATGATTAAATTTGTATGTTTAGGATAATTTCCATTCAAGTGTTTTTTAGTTAAATTTGTTTGTATTCAGTTGTTCATTACGGTCAATGCTAGCACATGCAATTTTCATTTGAAGTTTACCACACCTATTATGGGTATATTTTTTACCTCTTTTTTATGTGAGGTTAAAACCCTAAATTAAAGCTTCAATCTTTATCATTAGATCTCTGAATTCCAATTCAAAACTAAGATCATATTCCACCCAGTACTTTAGTATGGTGTTCTTTCATTAAACCTCAAGATAGGTCATTTGACAATACAACTATTTGCAATATGATGAATCACTTAATCATTGACTAACATTCAATGATTATCACTGAATCAAGCATTTGAAATCATAATCATCATCTGTTCTCTCATAAATGAATCTTAAATTCAATCTTAAATTAAATTTTAATGTTTAATTCCGAGCTCTAAAGCTTTTAAAATTTTCCCTTTTTTAGGAGAATTTTTAATTGATTCTAAACATTAGTTAATGGATTCGGAATGATGCTTGATCATTTAAATATCTATTTAGAAAGTCTCTAAATTCTACCTAACCATTTTGGAGGCCTCTATGTCCTTCTAAATCCTAAAACTCAAAGCAAATTCCAAGAATAAAACCCATCAAATATTTTTAGCTCATGCCACTAGACATAGCCTCTAGATGTAAAGCATCTTGGAAGCCTTTGAAAATTTATTGAATAAGTTCATAATCATCATCACATTAATTTGAACTCATTTGAGTCCATGGTTGATTTAGCTTGACCTAGTTTAACCTATAAACCCCTTTTAAACATAACCTTTCATATGGATTGATCATTATTAATTACCTACTCCAAGACATGTGTCCTTATCATAGGCATTAAACAATAATTCAAGATCATGCATAGATCATATTGAACCATTTAAGGGGGTCGATTGAGTACTAATGGTCACTTTGAGTATGAAAGGACCCCAGGAACTTTAAAACCTATATCTTATATAGAAGCCTACATAAACCTCTCAAAAGCCTTTAAATGTTTCCAAAATTTCATTCATACATAACTAAATCCAATTAAATTCTTGGTGGACCCTGGTTATTCATAGTTGACCAAGGTTGACCAAGAAGCCATTAAACTCTAAAACCTTATAAATGAGTTTTTGCATAAACCCTTCTTGGCCAAATCATGCCCTGATCCATGAAAACTTTCAACAATTTCAAAATACCATTTGAAGTGGATTGAACCTAAACCCAAGCCTTGGTCAGGTTTGTTTACCAAGTAAACCTAGTTTGACCAAATCAATCCTTAAGCCATTAAACTTGCATTTCATACATGTACTCTAAGCCATGATGGAATGACTAGGACCAAACCCGAATCCTTGGTCAAGCCTAATTAACCTAACTAACCCTAGTTAACACAAATAATTCTAAAGCACGTAAATTTAAAATTCATGGATCAAAATCAAACTGTGCTGCCTAAGCTTATTTGGACAATCTGCTGGATCCCTAAGAGTTAGACTTAGTAAACCCAACCCTTAGGACCTATGAGCCCCTTGAGTTAGCCACATTGCTTGACCCAAATGAATCCAAAGTGGTGTTCCTCAGTCTTTTCTCAATCCTTATAAAAATAAAATCCCTAAATAGTTGTATTAGGTTTCCCTTGACCCATTGCACTAAACCCAGTTTGCCAAACCCATGGATTGACTTAGGTCAAGCAAATGGGTTGAACCAAACTATGAAAAAATTATATTATTGAGCCAATTTAATGCCCAAATCAAACCAAGCCATATATATTAATGAATTAGCTTCTTGAAAATTTTTATCATATGATCAAATAAGGTTTAGCCATATTATGGCATGAGGTGGAAAGAATCCATGAAACAACCCATGTGCAATCCATGGTTCAATTCTAATTTATATAAACATGAAACCACGTAGGCTCTGTCTGTATAGGTGAACTAGTTAGCTCCAATTAGACTATCCATAACAAAAAAGGTTACTGAAGAGTGGCTAAGATGGCAAGAATCTTGAGCCCTAAACCATTTTTTTTAATCTTTATAAATGCCTGTTATTCTTTATAAGAATTTTTTGTTAGGCTTTATTTAATTTTCAGAGGGCTACACTTCCCCAAGCTTTTCAACATTTGAAAGTTAGTTGGTGAAGGGATTTAAGGAGGACCTGAAGTACCATCTCCAAACCCTTAAGACTTCTAGTTCAATCATCCTACAACTTAATCTTCTTTAGAAAATATTTTCCTTAGGACCTTAGGAGAAAGTTACAACAAAATTCAAGTTTTATCATATCAAGGTAAATCATAAACCATAACTCTAATAATAAAATTAAACATAACTCTTGATATAGACCATACAAAGACTCCAAACATTATATAATCTTGTATTAGATCATTATAAAGCTCTACTAGAAGTCTTATATGTTGAAATTCATTTTATAAAGATTTTGAAGAACTTTTTGAAACTAGGTTTTTGACTATTTTAGGAAGAAGACAAAATAAAAATCATCCACCTCATGTTTATTTTCTTCGACATTCCAAATTTTTTTGAATGAATCACACTACATGATCCTCCCTAATCATAAAAATGGCCAAATTTGATCTCGATCACTAAATCAAAACTAAATGAATCAGAAAGTATTGAGCTATTAATAACAAAGTTATGTTCAGATTGATTTCATTTGGGATGCCAATCATCATGTGTCACATGTAAAGAGAGTTTCACATCAGTTGACTGCCAGTATTGTAATCCAATAACTAGATTGAATGCATAGAAAATAAAAGCATAAAACATCTAAATTTTAAAGTAAATCACTCACTAAACCAAATAATTCATGAAAAGGATCTATGGAATCAAGGAGGAGGCTCCTCTCATTTAAAAGTAAAATCAAATTAATTTGTTGGCTATATAAAGAGTAATTCAATTTTAATTATTTCTTGATTTTTTTTAATTACACTCTAAATACTCAACTATTTAAGCTCAAATTTCATTGACTCAAATTAAGGCGATTTCGTAACATACCAAAATTTTCTCAAGCACATTTAATGTCTGTAATTCTTTGATTGAATTTTTAAGTATGTGGGTCATTAGTTGTCCTAAATATTTGTATATTCATAACCAATAATCTATAGAGCATTTTTAGGCTTTTCTTTTATGTAGATTTATAGCTTTGTGTCCAAGGGTTAGATTGCTATTGATTTCAATCTCATCTATATTATAGATCACATATAATCCATTTTGTAAAGTATAGAGGTATTTAATTTACAAATTAATTTTAAACCCTAGGAAGACTTTGATGGGTCCCCCAAGTTTCTTAGTTTTGATATATAGGACTTCATTGACCTATGATATGAATTTAAAGAAGTTTAGGGTTCATTTGGTCTATTTATTAGTTAACGCTAATTCACCTTGTATATATGACCTACGTCTTTCAATGAATTACATCCACATGCACTCAAACCTACTCTCTGGCAATTTATGGGTGATCTAGGGTTTCCTCAGTCACTTCCCTCCTCCATGTTCATGGAGGATTTTTTTAGCTTGTTCCTTTTTTCTAGCTTCTTTATGATTTCACCTTTTGCTGTTTTGTCATTTTGACCGTTTTGTTGCCATTCGAGTTTTTATTTTTTTTTCGTTGATGGTGACTCTGTCACCATCGAACCTTTTGAACTTTGGTTTCTTAATTGAACCTTCCAAAATTGTGGTTGGTAATGTGATTTTCGGTAATGCTTCTTCTCGTTCTTTTAAAGATGTTGTTGCGGGTAACTCCGCAGTCTTGTCTTCTAAGTTGGATGTTGCAAATCTGGTTTTGATGATGACAAACATGTTTCCAGTGTGTTTTGCTTGGCTAATCAGTTTCAGGCACAAAAGACCACGAGCTACTCAAGCCAACTCAAGATCGGGTCCAAGTGTGTCAAATGTATGATTTTTCCTTTTATTGAGTCAATTGTAATGTAACTGATTCCCTAGCTAAGTAACCTTGCACACACACACTCAGGGAGAGAGATTGAGTGAATTAGAGTTTCTGTTAAAATTTTGTTCAGATCGTCCTGGACGATAGTAGCATCGTCCTGGACGATCCAGTTAAAATAGAAACCCTAATTAGGGCGACTAAGTTAAGAGGGTCTGATTAAGCAGATCGTCCTGGACGATCTCTGGATCGTACGGGACGATATGCTCAAATCAGAAATTTCCAGCCGCCAGATTAAGTTAGGCAAGTTTTATTTTAAGTATTTTGGTCTGATCGTCCCGGACGATACGTGTATCGTCCTGGACAATGCACTACAATCATGCCTAAATTAGTCTGGTAATTAAGGAAAGCAATTAATGTTTAATTGATATGATCACATCGTCCTGGACGATCGCAGGATCGTCCCGGACGATCGTGATCGTCTTGTGCATTTCAGCTATACGACCCGAACTGTGTTCAGGACGATTTTGGGCCTTTTTGAACTAATCGTACAGGACGATGTCCCAATCGTCCTGGACGATCAAGTCATTTTTTGGTCGTCCAGCACAGATTTCTCTGGACGACCCGAACTGTCTTCTGGACGATTTTCCTCAATTTGCACTAATCGTCCCGGACGATCGTAGTATCGTACGGGACGATATGAACAACTTTTTCTACTGATCGTCCAGAAGAGCCTAATCGTCCAGACTGAATCAGCTGAATTTGAACTGATCCTATAGGACGATCTACCGATCGTCCTGGACGATATTAGCCGACTAGTTAAGATTTAGGGCAAATTTTAAGCCCTCCTTTAAAAGAACTTATTCAAACTTTTGGAAAAATCTTTTGCTGCCTTCCTTCCCTGAGAAACCCTAGAGAGAAGAGAGAGTTGGGAGAGAGAGAAGAGATCTTGTGAGGGGGAGTTAGTGAGGGATTCACTAAGGTTGCTCCAAGCACGGATCAGAGTCGTCTTCTCTGCTCGTCGTCTGTCGTCTAGTCGGTGTTCTTCGTGGGAGGATCGTTCGCAAGAAGATCCGGGGTTTTCTGCCCGCTTCAGGTGGAAGCAAAAGGAGTTCGAAGGTTCTCTGCCTGCTTTAGGAGGAAGCGAAAGGAGGTCAGGTTCTCTGCCTCACCGTGTGGTGAAAAGGAGGTATTTTATACAGGCTTCTCCGCCTTGCTGTGGGAGCAAAAGGAGAGTCACTTTCGTTTAGTGCAATACCCGGAGGGGAGGCTCCGGGGAGTGGACGTAGGTCAAGTTGACCGAACCACTATAAAATCTGGTTTGCTTTTCTGATTCAGTTTTGCACTTTACTTTTCAATATAAACTTCTTGGGTGATTATCGTTGGTTGATCTTTTCGTTATTGTTTACTTATTTTCGCTGCTAAGTATCGAAAAGATTTTTGTTGTTATCGTGAAATTTTTAAATAACCAATTCACCCCCCCCTCTTGGTTAGCCTCGGGACTAGTTCAGTAGGGCTTAACATCCCTTTCGAACTTTCAAGTGGTATCAGAGCGGGATTCAAAATTTCTGTTTAAAAACTTTTGAATTTGATCCATGGCTAACTGTAACAATCGTAATACTGCTGAAGGTTATTCTATAACTAGACCACCGTTGTTTGATAACATTCCATTTAATTTTTGGAAAACACGCATGTCTACTTTTCTTCAGTCTATTGATTATCGCATGTGGATGTTAGTTAAGGACGGATACGAACCACCTTTTCGAATGGTTAACAATATGAAACCTGAATTGCCGTTTGCTGATTGGACGTTTGATGATCGTGATTTAGCACAGTTAAATGCCAAATATTTGAACTGTTTCTTTTGTGCTTTAAAATCTGAGGACTATATGCGTGTTTTTACTTGTACAACGGGAAAAGAGATTTGGGATAGATTATGTATAACATATGAAGGTACAACTGAAGTCAAACAGTCTAGGTTAAACATCTTGTTACATGATTATGAACTTTTTCGCATGAAACCTAGTGAGACTATTTCAGAAATGTACACAAGGTTCACTCAGATTGTTACCTCTTTGCATGCTTTAGGTAGAGAACTTACCAACTACGAAAGAGTGAACAAGATTCTTAGATATTTTCCTGCTTCTTATGATGCTAAGATTACTGCTATTACTGAATCCAAAGATTTAAATACTTACTCTATTGACAGCTTACTTGGATCACTCATTGCTTACGAGCAAGGGGTGAACCAAAGGCAACTTGATGTAGGTGAACGCAAGAAAGAGAAGACAGTGGCACTAAAGGCCAAAGATTCAGATGCTAGCACTTCCCGGTCTGATAGCGATGATGTTGCCTTAATCACAAGGTAATTCAAAAGCTTTCTAAGGAAGAAACATAAGAACCATCAGAAGTGGAACAAGGGTAAGTTCAATAAAAACTTTAAGGGTTCATCTGAATCGGTTTGTTTTGAATGCAGGAAGCCCGGACACATTAAGGCTGATTGTCCGACACTTAAAGCTCATCCAAGCAAGGAGAAGGATGAGGAGAAACCAAAGTTCAGAAAGGACAAGAAGCGGATTCAGAAGGCGTTCTGGGCAGACTCTGCATCCGACTCTTCTAAGACTGAAGCTGAAGAGGAGGAAACAAACTTGTGTTTGATGGCTGATGTTCACCCTGGTCAGTCCGACCAGGAAGAGGTATGTGAGCTTACTTACGATCAGTTATTTGAAGTTTCTGAAAAATTCATACATCATATAGGAAGCTTAAGAAAACCCATGCTAGTTTGAAACTAGATTATCTAACTTTGCAAAAAGAGCATGAAGTGTTGATTAAGGATCATTCCACCATTGATAGCAATCACATGTCTTTACTAGATGAGTTTGATGAACTGAATAAAAAGCATTCTGATTTAATTGTTGAGCATAACTTGTTAAAAATAGCACATGTTGAATTAGAACTTGCTTTTAAGAAAGTGAATGATTTGGCATCTGAGTTAGAAAGTATTGAAAGTGCAAAAATGTTTGAAATTGGAAGTTTAAACAAACACATTGAGTTTTTGAAAGTGAAAATCAGTTCTTTTGAAAATAACAAAACACCGCCTACTTTTGAACAATTTTATGCACCGCCACCTTCTAAAAATTCTGTTGCAAGTTCTTCAAAGCATGTTTCATACACTACTAGGAAGAGGCACTATCACTCACGACGTTTAGTTAATCCTTTTCCTGGTGTTAGATGTTTTTCATGTGGCATGTTAGGACACATATCACACACTTGTACTGTTCACTGTAGTACACATTGGGTGTGGAGACCCAAACTGCATGTTGCACAGCACAGCACACATGCATCGCATTCTTCTTTTCATAAGAAGGAACCCAAACCTGTTTGGGTTCCTAAGACTGACATTTGATGATTTTGTAGGTGTGCTCTCACACAAGACCTCGTGAGAGCATGTGGTACCTGGACAGCGGATGTTCTAGACATATGACTGGAGATGCAAATCAGTTCATTTCGCTGGAGGCCAGAGCTGGAGGCAAGGTTACACTTGGAGATAACACCACCAGGAAGGTTGTAGGCACAGGTATGATTGGTGATTCAAAGAATTTTGTGATTGATAATGTTTTGCTTGTAGATGGACTGAAACACAACTTGCTGAGCATTAGTCAACTCTGCGACAAGGGATACAGCATCAAATTCCTGCCCACTGGCTGCATTTTAAGCTTAAATGATGAAGTTGTTTTGGAGGGGCAAAGGATCAACAACGTCTACAAGCTGGATGTAAGTAGCATTAAATCTGATAATTCAATTTGCTTAAAAACTGCTGCTGATGAGTCTTGGTTATGGCATAGGAGATTGTGTCATGCCAGTATGAAAACCCTTAGGAGAGTCACCCAAAAGGACTTAGTTAGAGGTGTGCCCAAGCTTAAGTTCACTAAGGATCACCTGTGTGGTGCCTGTCAGTTGGGGAAGCAAGTCCAGTCCTCTTTTCACTCAGTTAAGGACATTAGCACCTCTAGACCTTTAGAAGTTCTTCACATGGACCTCTTTGGACCCATTAGCACTGCCAGCTTAGGGGGGAGAGTCTATGGTTTTGTGATTGTTGATGATTATTCAAGGTTCACTTGGGTTAAGTTTTTGTCACACAAATCTGAGTCATTTGATGAGTTTAGATCTTTCTCTACTTGGATTCAGAAGAAGTTAGGATGTGAGATTATTACCATCCATAGTGATCACGGAGGGGAGTTTGAAAATGAAAGATTTGGAAGTTTTTGTGAAAATCATGGGATTAGTCACAATTTTTCAGCTCCTAGGACCCCTCAGCAGAACGGGGTAGCTGAAAGGAAGAACAGGACCTTAGTTGAAGCCGCTAGAGCCATGCTTGCCGAGTATTCACTTCCTAAATACTTTTGGGCTGAAGCGGTGAACACTGCCTGTTATGTGCTGAATAGGGTAAATGTGAGAGTCAAGCTGAACAAGATACCTTATGAGATCATTAAGGGTAGAACTCCAAATCTGTCCCACCTCCATGTCTTTGGCTGTAAGGTTTTCATTCTAAACAACGGGAAGTCACCCTTAGGAAAATTTGACCCCAAATCTGATGAAGGAGTGTTCTTAGGATATTCAAGTGTGGGGAAATCCTTTAGGGTGTTCAATAGGAGGACTTTGGTGGTGGAAGAAACAACCCATGTAGTGTTTGATGAATCTGATCCTAAGGAGTCTAGATCTGAAGTAGAAGATGAAGAGATTGTTGAGGTTACCCAAGGAGTTGGAAATACAAATTTGGAGGAAAGGGTAGAACCTCAAACCACATTGCCTAGAGATTGGAGATATTCTTCGAGTCATCCTAAAGAACTGATCTTAGGAGACCCTTCTGAAGGTGTGAGGACTAGGCATGGACTTAGGAAGGAAGTAAACCATTCTGCCTTTATCTCAATGACTGAACCCACCAACATCAATCAAGCCTTGTCGGATGAGTTTTGGATTTTAGCTATGCAGGAAGAATTGAATCAATTTGTAAGGAATGATGTTTGGGAGTTAGTAGAAAGACCTAGAAACCAAAGTATTGTGGGAACCAAGTGGGTCTTTAAGAATAAGATGAATGATTCTGGTGTGGTGGTGAGAAATAAGGCAAGATTGGTGGCTAAGGGGTATAATCAGATAGAAGGGATAGATTTTGAGGAAACTTTTGCCCCTGTAGCTAGATTGGAAGCCATTAGAGTGCTACTAGCCTTTGCCTGTTACAAGGGATTTAAGCTGTTTCAAATGGATGTCAAGAGTGCCTTTTTAAATGGGGTAATTAAAGAAGATGTTTTTGTAGAACAACCCCCAGGTTTTGAGAGTTCCCAATATCCAAGTCATGTCTATAAATTAAAAAAGGCCTTATATGGATTGAAACAGGCACCCAGAGCTTGGTATGAGAGGCTTAGCACATTCCTGTTAGAAAGAGAGTTTGTTAAGGGGAGCGTAGACACCACCCTTTTTCTGAGGAGAATAGGAGATGACTTACTCATTGTCCAGATTTATGTTGATGATATAATTTTTGGATCTTCTGATAAATATTTATGTGATGAGTTTTCCAAAACAATGAGTAAGGAGTTTGAGATGAGTATGATGGGAGAATTGTCCTACTTTTTGGGGTTTAGCATAAGGCAAATAGATGATGGAACTTTTCTCAATCAATCAAAATACACTAAGGACATTTTGAAGAAATATGAAATGGACAAAGCCAAGCCAATCAATACTCCCATGCCCTCCTCAGTTCAGTTAGATAAGGATTCAAATGGAAAATCTGTTGATCAGAAGAAGTATAGAGGGATAATAGGTTCACTGCTTTACCTGACTGCTAGCCGACCCGATATCATGTTTAGTGTCTGTCTTTGTGCTAGGTTTCAGGCTGATCTTAAAGAGTCCCACCTGACTGCTGTTAAGAGAATTCTTAGATATCTTTTAGGGACCCCAAACCTAGGAATTTGGTACCCTAGGCACAGCACCTCTTTTGAGATCATTGGATATTCTGACTCTAACTTTGCGGGGTGTAGGGTGGATAGGAAGAGTACCTCTGGGACTTGTCAATTCATAGGACAGTCGTTAGTCTCCTGGTCCAGTAGAAAACAGAACTCAGTTGCACTTTCCACTGCTGAAGCTGAGTACATTGCCTTAGGAAGTTGTGTGGCCCAAGTTCTTTGGTTGAAACAACAAGTCTTGGATTTAGGAGTACCCGTTGGCACAATTTCTGTTCTGTGTGATAATACCAGTGCCATCTGTATCTCTAAGAATCCAATCCAACATTCTAGGACCAAACACATTGACATTAGGCATCACTTCATTAGGGACCATGTTACAAAAGGGGACATTGAGCTACATCATGTAGCAACTGAAAATCAGCTGGCTGACATATTCACTAAACCACTGGCCTTTGACTCATTCAGCATTTTGAGAACCAGATTAGGAGTGATTGATATAAATGCTTGATTCTGATGACTGCTGATTTATTATCTTTCTGATTGGTATTCTGATTTCTGTTAGTTAGGTTTAGTTTTTCTTTTGATTTCTGATTTCTGTTAGTTAGTTTTTGGCTTTGATTATTTACTTTCAGTTGATTTTATGTCTTTTGCTGATTTCTGTTTTAGCCTTATTGTTAGTTTGATTTGAGTATTTACTCTGATATGATTTTATACCTGTTTTTTTTATTCACTGGCTCATATCTTGCACTTACTGTTTTATGTTTTTCAAAATCTGATCACCGCTCACTACTTCTGATAATCTGAATTTTTGACTGGGAGTTTTTACCTTGTTTTGATTTGGAAGCTGGTAAGCAGTGATTGATTCCACTGAATCTGTTAAAGGGAAGAAACATTGATGATTATTTCTTTTCCTCTAACTCCTTTACTGGTGTATGGTTTCTTTTGGATAAAAATCCTCTTCAAAATTAAAATGTTAGTTTTTTTTTGAAATAGAGATCATTTTATCTTCCTACAGTAATCTACCTCATATCACTAGTGTTTTTCAAAGTCTTGAGTCATTAGTTTGATTTTCTAAAACCAAGTGATTGCATTTATCATATGATGTGTGGTTTTTTGTTTTGTGAATCATTCTTCCCTACTGTGGAGAGTCATCTCCTATGTCTGGAAGATAGATTCACCGCTGAGACTCTTTAATGATTATGAAAAGGAGAAAGCTTACAAAAGATGCGCAGTGCGCCAACCAAATTGAAAAAGAGGCATAAAATGAGCCCAAAACTGAAAAGATGCGAAAATTGCCAAATACACAAAGTGTATCAAAAATCAAAAGATGCGCAGTGCGCCAAATAAATTGAGAAAAAAAAAAAAGAGGCACAAAATGAGCCCAACCTAAGCTTTCTTCTCTTTCAGATCTTTAAATGTCTTAGAAAAAAACTCGTGTGTCACTTAATACGTTCAAAAAGCTTGAGTTTGAAAATCTTGATTTCTGATTTTTTACTTTGTAACACTATTATATCAGATATTTTTCTGGAACGAGGCTTGAAAGGATCTCTTTTCAAATCTAATGTCTTTTCTTCTGAATCGGATTTTTGTTTTGAAAGAGGTTTACATCGATAAGGTGCCCGGGGTCGGAGTTACGAAAGTCGATTTTTTCAACCTTTTTTGGATTTCAGCGTTGTCAATCGTTCTCTTATTGGTTTTTGAATATAAAATCAAGGAAAAATTCTGATTTACTCGAGCAGATTGATCAAAAAAAAAAAACTTTGCTTTTTCATGTTTTTTCTTCTGTGAGTTTTTTTTGTGGCCTTTTGATTTACATAATTGTGTTTTTGGAATCCTGATTGGTCATCTTCATCATCCATCTTGTTCTGTTTTCTTCACATCGTCCTGGACGATCCACTCCGTCCTGGACGATCCACTCCGTCCTGGACGATCTAAACATCGTCCTGGATGATTCGTTCAGAATCGCCCCTCCACTGCTCCAGCTGCTGAAAAATTCCAATTATTGGTGATCATCCCGGACGATACTCACATCGTCCTGGACGATATGATCCATATCCTCCTGATCTGATCAAACGGCTGAGATTGCGCCAATTATTGCCCATCGTCCCGAACGATCCCCTTATCGTCCCGGACGATCCACCTGTCAAGCCGCTGGACGATTTAAATTCGGCCCATCCGACATATTTATTGTAAATCGTCCTGGACGATCCACCTAATCATCCGGGATGATACCTTTTCGTCAACGGTCGTCCAGCTGACTCCTCGGGACGATCGCCTATGTCTAATCGTCCCGGACGATATCTGATCGTCCTGGACGATCGGACCGCCTTTTTGACCAATCGTACAGGACGACATAAATGCCCCGATCGTCCCGGACGATGTCTCGATCGTACGGGACGATCAGTCCGTTTTCTTTATAAACAGCAGATTTCTTGAGCTTTTTCACACCGGTTTTCTCCACTCCACCTCTCCTCCTTACTCTCTCAAATCCTCATGGCTGGTGGCAAGCGTTCCCGTCAGAAGGGTGCCAGTTCCTCCCGGGGGCCGGTTGATCCTCGCTTCCCTAATGCAGCCGATCAGGCTGCCTTTGAGCGATACTGCGAGGTGGGGATCACGCCTTCAAAAATAGTAAATCCCCGTACACTCACATATCCTGTCCTTGATCTATTCGCCCACACCTCCCTCACCTTCATCCTCACCCTTGCTTTTCCCTTTAGTTCCGAACTTCTTCACGTTTTCTTCGCGAACCTAAGGATTACCGCCGACTACTCCACTCTCCGGTCCTATGTCAATCAGCGCCCTGTTGAACTCACCTATCAGGACTTTCACTCCATTCTCCACTTGTCTATAACTGGCGACAAACTCCACACACTTACCACCGACCCAGACTATGATTGGAGTGTCGCCAATCATTTCCTCCACAATACAAATGCCCCTTACCATGACAATGCCTGTTCCACACTTCTGAAAGACGCCAGGACTATCTAACATATTCTTCGTTCCTCCGTCATTCCAAAGGCGGGGGATCGAATTCACATCACCCCCCTCCTGTCCTTGACTACCTACTACATCATGGCCCGTAGGGAATTCAATGCCGCCGATCTCATTACTCCATACCTTGAGCACCTTACCACCATTCGAGATCCAGGTCATCGCCGTCGCCCAAATCTAGCCTTAGGACATCTCATTGCCTATGCTCTTGAAACCAAGTATGACCTGCAATATCCTGCAGCCCCAGATGTTCCTACTCACTTCCTCACCAACAATGCCTTCCATGTCCTTCACAGCACCCGACTACATCCGGAGCCCGCCCCGGATGTTGAGGAAGAGGAAGAAGCGGCCATTCCCGCTCCTGCGGCAGCCGAGGCACCTGCTCCCCTTCGCATTGCCTCTCCCTTTGACCACCTGGTGCAGCGTTTTGACCAGTGGGAGGCACGGTTCACGGACTATATTGCGCAGCAGCAACAGCAGCATGACCAGGACATGGCCTGGTTCGGAGCTCAATTTCAGGCCATTCACCATTACCTCAATCCTCCACCACCGCCTCCTCCTTCCGATCAGGATCCACCTCTGTTTTAGTTTCCTGCTTTTGTAGTTATTCCATGTTATGTTTTATTTCAGTGTTCTGTTTTTCACTCCTCCTTTTTGTGATGTCAAAAGGGGGAGTCAGTTGTAGTCGTGTCTGTTTCTATTTTCTGAGTCATGTTTTCTATATTGTTTGAGCTGTTAAATGAAAATTTAAAAAATGTTTGTTTTGTTTGATTTCTTAGTTTCATTTTATTTTCAGACTACTTTACAAATGTTTGCCATCATCAAAAAGGGGGAGATTGTTGCAAATCTGGTTTTGATGATGACAAACATGTTTCCAGTGTGTTTTGCTTGGCTAATCAGTTTCAGGCACAAAAGACCACGAGCTACTCAAGCCAACTCAAGATCGGGTCCAAGTGTGTCAAATGTATGAATTTTCCTTTTATTGAGTCAATTGTAATGTAACTGATTCCCTAGCTAAGTAATCTTGCACACACACACTCAGGGAGAGAGATTGAGTGAATTAGAGTTTCTGTTAAAATTTTGTTCAGATCGTCCTGGACGATAGTAGCATCGTCCTGGACGATCCAGTTAAAACAGAAACCCTAATTAGGGCGACTAAGTTAAGAGGGTCTGATTAAGCAGATCGTCCTGGACGACCTCTGGATCGTACGGGACGATATGCTCAAATCAGAAATTTCCAGCTGCCAGATTAAGTTAGGCAAGTTTTATTTTAAGTATTTTGGTCTGATCGTCCCGGACGATACGTGTATCGTCCTGGACGATACACTACAATCATGCCTAAATTAGTCTAGTAATTAAGGAAAGCAATTAATGTTTAATTGATACGATCACATCATCCTGGACGATCGCAGGATCGTCCCGGACGATCGTGATCGTCTTGTGCATTTCAGCTATACGACCCGAACTGTGTTCAGGATGATTTTGGGCCTTTTTGAACTAATCGTACAGGACGATGTCCCAATCGTCCTGGACGATCAAGTCATTTTTGTCGTCCAGCACAGATTTCTCTGGACGACCCGAACTATCTTCTGGACGATTTTCCTCAATTTGCACTAATCGTCCCGGACGATCGTAGTATCGTACGGGATGATATGAACAACTTTTTCTACTGATCGTCCAGAAGAGCCTAATCGTCCAGACTGAATCAGCTGAATTTGAACTGATCGTACAGGACGATCTACCGATCGTCCTGGACGATATTAGCCGACCAGTTGAGATTTAGGGCAAATTTTAAGCCCTCCTTTAAAAGAACTTTTTCCAACTTTTGGAAAAATCTTTTGCTGCCTTCCTTCCCTGAGAAACCCTAGAGAGAAGAGAGAGTTGGGAGAGAGAGAAGAGATCTTGTGAGGGGGAGTTAGTGAGGGATTCACTAAGGTTGCTCCAAGCACGGCTCAGAGTCATCTTCTCCGCTCGTCGTCTGTCGTCTAGTCGGTGTTCTTCGTGGGAGGATCGTTCGCAAGAAGATCCGGGGTTCTCTGCCCGCTTCAGGTGGAAGCAAAAGGAGTTCGAAGGTTCTCTGCCTGCTTCAGGAGGAAGCGAAAGAAGGTCAGGTTCTCTGCCTCACCGTGTGGTGAAAAGGAGGTATTTTGTACAGGCTTCTCCGCCTTGCTGTGGGAGCAAAAGGAGAGTCACTTTCGTTTAGTGCAATACCCGGAGGGGAGGCTCCGGGGAGTGGACGTAGGTCAAGTTGACCGAACCACTATAAAATCTGGTTTGCTTTTCTGATTCAGTTTTGCACTTTACTTTTCAATATAAACTGCTTGGGTGATTATCGTTGGTTGATCTTTTCGTTATTGTTTACTTGTTTCCGCTGCTAAGTATCAAAAAGATTTTTGTTGTTATCGTGAAATTTTTAAATAACCAATTCACCCCCCCTCTTGGTTAGCCTCGGGACTAGTTCAGTAGGGCTTAACATCCCTTTCGAACTTTCATTGGATTTGGTTCATACATACTTTAAGGGACTTTTGGCTTTAATGTTTAATGAATCGATGATTTCTAAACTTACTACACCTTTTAAGTTTACATTGGCTCGAAAGTTTATGCTCCGTCATTCTAATCTCAATGTTATTTGCAAATTCTTTACTAACATAAGACTTTCTTGTAGCTTTTTGATTGGCCTGTTGGATCAAAGACATATAGCCATCCAACTTACTAATGATTTGGATTATAGTAGGCTATTTTTTTGTAGATCTTATTACATTTAAGGTTGCCAAATGTGGTTATTAAAATGGACTCATTTTTTTAATGTCAACGAAGAGTCACATATTGCTCCCATGCGGGTGTCATTTCAAAACTTTAGATTGCATTTATTTAATCCCTAAATCTTATTTACTTTAGGATCAATTTATAGTAGGCATCTTAAAACTAATCAGGCTATGACTTCTATTTCAAGGCCATCTGTTGGGCATATTTTGGCTAAAATGGATGTCTACAAGAAGCATCCCAAAGATGTTTGGCTTGGGCCTGAGCAATGTAGTTATCTTCAAAAAGAGGAATTTGAAAATTTTCTAATATTTTGTAATCATTGTAAGATGTATGGACAAAGTGTCATGGAATGTTTTTAATTACATCCTAACCTTTTTGTGCAAAATGATTCTACTAAAGAGGCGAAAGGAAAAGGAAAAGTTGATTCTTCGATACCTTCTTTAGAAGATAATGTTGAACAAGATTGGTGTGTGCCAATTGAAAGAAATCTTGATAGTGAGAATGTCGAAGTTGGTGGAATGATTCATCAAGTGGAATAAGTTCCTAACCCTCCTAGTTCAATTAATCTATGTCATGAAGTTTCTGATCCAATCAATATTGATGAACAAATGGATGTTCTTGTTGTTGAGCATAACAACACTTTAACTTATTTATAATTACATGCTTTACTAATAAGAATCTTTTTGAATTAAATTTTGTTTTGAATAATCATGTTTATGTATATTCTGATAGTACTAATGCTGTTTCTAATGGATAGGCAAGCGAGGAGTATCAGTTGGAAGAATAAGAACTTGTGCAGGATAATAATGAGGAATAAACAATTAATCTTGCTAATAAATTGGGAAAGGGTTGTAAGGATTCTTAAACTCTATCTCAAATTAATGTTTATGTGAATTATAGTGAACCTATGGATGATGTTACTAAAGGTATGTTAAACAAGGATAGTGGCTATATTCATGTGCAATCTAGAAAGAATAAGAAAAATAAAAATATTATATTACAATCCCCGAGAAGCACCCGGTCTCAAACTTTGCAACTACCTTCTAATGTTTATGTCTCCTATTTGGAATGTTAGAGTCATTGGTTTACCATCTTCTAAAATTAGAGTTAAAATTTTTTGTCGTAATCATAATATTTCTTTGCTTATTCTGATTTAGAATCTTATCACTCCTATCAAATTTGACAATATTGTTTAATTTTTGGGTTTTAATCATGTTGTAGCTAATATATCCAACAAGATTTGGGTTCATTCAAAGGATCCTCTTGTTATTGATATTGTTGGTGATTTTACTCAGGTGATTCATTATATTTATTTTATGCACAATAAATATTGTGCTTCATTTATTTATAAAGCTTCTTCTCGTATCATTTGAAGGACCTTGTGGGGTCAGATTATTTGTTTTCATAGTGTTGTTAATTCTGCTTGGTTGGTTGGTGTTGAGTTTAATACTATTTCTAACCCAAATAAAAGGCTTGGGGGGTCTAACCCAAATTATTAATCTATGGATGATTTAAATTGTTGTAACTTAGTTTTCAAAATTTTGTTTTTATTTTATGTGAGTTTTTGATGTTACCAAAATATTATTGTGTTTACTACTATTTTTACTAACATATATTGGATATATTTTGTTTGTGTTGTTTGTGAGTACTAACATTTCAGGGAAATCATACTCCGGATAGCCGAGGACTTCAAGATGAATTAGATTAAGGTTACTTGTGATTAAAGCCTGTACTTTTTCTATTTTTCTTGAGTCTAAGAGAGTGTTATTGTAATTGGGAAACCATGCACATAAACACTATGGGTGTGACCAAAATCTTAAATTTTAAAACGAATCGTACTGTACAATTTATGGATCGTATCAGACGATTTGACATGTAGTTCCTCCAAAATGAAGTTAATTAAATCATGCATGAAGATTTTTTTAAGTATTGTTCGTACTGTATGAACCTTGACTCATGCAAATGTCTCTCAAAGTACAAAATAGATGCATACCAAATGTGTTGCAAATATGGTTTCAAGGACTATGATTTTGATGATAGCAAACATTTTTATTTTTGGTTGATTGTCTAATCTTTCAAGTCCGCAGGATCAATTAAAAGTTCAAGCCAGCCCAAGATCGAGTCAATCTATTTTGTAATTCTGGTCCAATATACTATTTTCATCTTTATTGAGTCAAATGTAATGTAAAGGATCCCCTAGCTAAGTAACCTTGCTCACACAAACTTAGGGGGAAAGTTTTAGAGAATTAGAGTTTCTGTTCTTTTTTTTTCAGATCGTCCTGGATGATCCAATGAAAATAGAAACCCTAATTAGGGCGACAAAGTTAAGTCAGTCTGATTAAGCAGATCTCCCTGGATGATCCTATGATCGTACAGGACGACAGGCTTAAATAAGAAATTCTCAGCTGCCAGATTAAGTTAGGAAAGTTTTTATTTTTAGATATTTGGTCTGATTATCTGGACGATATGTATATCATCCTGGATGATCCATTACAGTCATGCCTAAATTAGTCTGGTGATTAAGGAAAGTAATTAAGGTATAATTGATTCGATCATATCATCCTTGACGATCGTGAGATCGTACGGCACGATATGTTAAAAATCTTGACCATCAAGTGCCTATCACCTATACGTCCAGAGCTGTGTGCAGGATGATTTTTTCATTTTTGAACTAATCATACCGGACGATTGACATATCGTCCGGGATGATCAAGTCATTCTGAAATCATCCGGCATATTCTAACCTATACGTCCAGAGCTGTGTGCAGGATGATTTTAACATTTTTTAACTAATCATACAGGATGATAAACATATCATCCAGGATGATCAAGTCATTTTCAGATCATTCGGAACAAATTCCCTTAGATAATCAGAGTTGTCTTCTTGATTTACACTAATCATCCCGGATGATCGGAACAAATTTTGTCTACTGATCATTCAGAGGATCTAAATCATCCAAGCTAATACATGTGATTTTGAACATATCATACAGGACGATCGATAGATCATCCTGGATGATCCTTGATGACTAGTTGAGATTTAGGGTAATTTTTAAGCCCTCCTATTTAAGATCTTTTTTCTTTCAACAAAGAAAATCTTTTGCCACATTCCTTTCTAGAGAAAACCTTGGGAGAGAGAGAGAGAGAGAGAGAGAGAGAGAGGATCTTGTGAGGGTGAGTTTGTGAGGGATTCACAAAGGTTTCTCCAAGCAAGGATCTGAGTCATCTTCTCCATTCATTGTCTCTTATCTTGTCAGTGTCTCTGTGGGAGGATCATTCATAAGAAGATCTGAGTTCTCTTCCTGCTTCATGAGGAAGTGAAAGGAGTCCAGGTTCTCTGCCTGCTTCTGGAGGAACTGAAAGGAGTCTAAATTCTCTGCCTGCTTTAGGAGGAAGCAAAAGTAGTTTAGGTTCTCTACCTCATCAGGTTGGTGGAAAGGAGTTCTTGTACAGGTTTCTCCGCCTTGCTGTGAGAGCAGAAGGAGAGTCACTTAGTGTTAGTGCAATACCCAGAGGGGAGGCTCCAGGGAGTGGCCGTAGGTCAAGTTGATTAAACCACTATAAAATCTTGTGTATTCTTTCCAATTATTTTTTGCATTTATTTTCCTGTTAATGATTGTGTGATTGTGAGTATTATTCTGTTATTATTAAACATCTGCCCAATATCGCATACCTGTAAAAGTTTTAAAACATTTAAAAAGATTTTCTAAATCATTATTTTGCTCTTGAATTTTTAAAACTACTAATTCACCCCCACTTCTTAGTTAGCCTCGGGACTAGTTCACAAGGGCTTAACATCCCTATCAAACTTTCAAGTGGTATCAGAGTAGGATTCAAAAATTAAGTTTAAAAACTTTTGAATTTTGATCCATGGCTAACTTTGGGAATCATAATACTGCTGAAGGTTATTCAATTATATGACCACCATTGTTTGATAACATACCTTTTAATTTTTGGAAAACTCGTATGTCCACCTTTTTATAATTAACTGATTATTACATGTCGATGCTTGTTAAGGATGGCTATGAAGCACCTTTTAGAATAGTTAATAATGTTAATATTGAACTTCCTTTCACTAATTCGACATTTGATGATCGTGATTTAGCATAACTGAATGTAAAATCATTGAACTATTTTTTCTGTGCGTTAAAATCTGAAGATCGCATGTGTGTTTCCACATGTACGACTGGTAAAGAAATCTAGGATAGATTATGCATTACTCATAAAGGTACATCTGAGATTATGCAATCTAGATTGAACATCTTACTTCACGACTATGAACTCTTATGCATGAAACCAAGTGAATCAATTTCTAAAATGTATACTAGGTTCACTCAAATTATCACTTCTTTACATACTTTAGGAAGAGAACTTACAAACTATAAAAAAGTGAACAAAATTCTCAGATGTTTGCCTTTTTCTTTTGATGCCAAGATAACTACAATTACTGAATTTAAAGATTTGAACACATATTTTATTGACAACTTACTTGGGTCACTCATTGCTTACGAGCAAGGAGTGAACCAATGACAAATTGATGCAGGTGAGAAGAAGAGGGAGAAAACTGTGGCATTGAAGGCCAATGATACTGACACTAACTCTTTCGGGCCTGATAGCAATGATGTTGCCTTAATCACTAGGCAATTCAAATGATTTCTAATGATGAAATATATGAACTTTTAGAAATGGAACAAAGGTAAGAGTAGCAAAAATTTTAAAGGTTCATCTGATACTATTTGCTTTGAATGTAGGAAGCCTGGACATATAAAGGTTGATTATCCTACACTTAACGCTCACCCAAGAAAGAAGAAGGGTGAGGATAAACCCAAGTTTAGGAAGGATAAGAAGCATATTCAAAAGACGTACTAGGAAGATTCTGCATCCGACTCCTCTGAGACTAAAGCTGAAGAGGAGACTACCAACTTGTGTCTGATGGCTGATGGTCATCCTAGTCAGTTTGATCATGAAAAGGTATGTGAGCTAACCTATAATCAATTGCTAGATGTTTCTAAGAAAATTCATTCATCGTATAGGAAACTTAAGAAAACTCATTCTAGTCTGAAATTAGAATTTCTGAATTTACAAAAAGAGCATGAAATTTTGATTAAAGATCATTCTACTCTTGATTGCAATCACATGTCACTACTTGATGAATTTGATGAATTAAATAAAAAGTATTCTGATTTGATTACTGAGCATGATTCATCAAAAACCTCACATGTTGATTTAGAAAGAGCTTTTAAAGAATTAAACACCAAGGAATGTGACTTAGAGAGTAGTAAGGGTGCATTGAAATTTGAAATTGTAAGTCTTAAACATGAGAATGAATTTCTAAGAGTAAAAATTTCTACTTTTGAGAAAAATGAAATACCTCCTACTTTTACATAGTTTTATGCACCTCCACCATTTGAAGAATGTAATTCAAAATCACCAAATCATGTTTCATTGAAACCTACGAAGAGGCATAATCACCCACGTAGATTAGTTAACCCTTTTCTTGGTGTTAGATGCTTTTCTTGTGACATGCTTGGACATATCTCTCACACCTGCATTGTTTATCATAGTACACATTGGGTGTGGAGACCTAAATTATATGATTCACAGCACAGCACACATGCATTGCATTCTTCTTTACATTAGAAGTAACACAAACCTATTTGGGTTCCTAAATCTGACGTTTGATGATTTTATAGGTATGCTCTCACACAAGACCTCATGAGAGCATATGGTACCTGGATAGCGGATGCTCATGACATATGACTGGAGATGCAAATCAATTCATTTTACTGGAGGATAGGGCTAGAGGTAAGGTTACACTTGGAGATAACACCACCAGGAGGGTGATAGGAGAAGGTATAATTGGTGATTAAAAAAATTTCATTATTGATAATGTTTTGTTTGTAGATGAATTGAAACACAACTTGCTGAGCATCAGTCAACTTTGTGATAAAGGATACAACATCATATTCTTGCCCAGTTACTGCATTATAAGCTTAAATGATAAAATTATTTCACATGGACAAAGAATCAATAATGTCTACATACTGG
The DNA here is from genome assembly GCA_019925795.1 of Dendrobium chrysotoxum. Classification (NCBI taxonomy): domain Eukaryota; kingdom Viridiplantae; phylum Streptophyta; class Magnoliopsida; order Asparagales; family Orchidaceae; genus Dendrobium; species Dendrobium chrysotoxum. The sequence goes on from CM034315.1 coordinate 46,954,243, forward strand.
ATGTAAAATGCTTTAAAACTAATGTTTCAATTTGCTTGAAAATTAATGCTGATGAGTCATGGTTGTGGCATAGGAGATTATGTCATGCTGGTATGAAAACCCTTAGGAGAGTCACCTAAAAGGACTTAGTTAGAGGTGTCCCCAAGCTTAAGTTCGCTAAGGACCACCTGTGTGATGCCTGTTAATTAGGGAAGCAAATCCAATCCTCCTTGCATTCCAGCAAGGACATCAACACCTCTAGACCTTTAGAAGTCCTTCACATTGATCTCTTTGGACCGATTAACACTGCTAGCTTAGAAGGGAAAGTCTATGGATTTGTGATTGTTGATGATTACTCGAGGTTCACTTGGATTAAATTTCTATCACATAAATTTGAGTCACTTGATGAATTTAAATTTTTTCCACTTGGATTCAGAGGAAGTTAGGATGTGAGATTATTACTATTCATAGTGATCATGGTGGGGAGTTTGAAAATGAGAGATTTGGAATCTTCTGTGAGGATCAAGGGATTAGCCACAACTTTTTAGCTCCTAAGACACCTCAGCAGAATGGAATAGCTGAAAGAAAGAACAAAACCTTGGTGGAAGCCGCTAGAGCCATGCTTGCTAAGTATTCACTTCCAAAATACTTTTGGGCTGAAGTAGTGAACACTGCCTGTTATGTGCTAAATAGGGTGAATATTAAATCAAATATGAATAAGACACCTTATGAGATCATTATGGATAGAACACCAAACCTGTCCCACATCCATATCTTTGGCTGTAATGTTTTCATTCTGAACAATGGGAAATCATCCGTAAGAAAATTTGACCCCAAATCTGAGGAAGGTGTATTCTTAGGCTATTCAAGTGTGGAAAAATCATTTAGGGTATTTAATAAGTGGACGTTGGTGGTGGAGGAGACAACTCATGTGGTGTTTGATGAATTTGATCATAAGGAGACTAGAGTTGAGGAAGAAGAAGATGTAGGAGAGATTACCCAAGGAGTGGAAAATGCAAATCTGGAGAAAAGGGTATAACCTGAAAACATTTTGCCTAAAGATTGGAAATATGCTTCTACTCATCCTATAGAACTGATCTTAAGAGACCCTTCAAATGTGTTAGAACTAGGCATGGACTTAGGAAGAAAGTAAACCATTCTGCTTTTATCTCAATGACTGAACCCACCAACATCAATCAAGCCCTTTCTGATGAGTTTTGGATCTTAGCTATGCAAGAAAAATTGAATCAATTTCTAAGAAATGATTTTTGGGAGTTAGTAGAAAGACCTAAGAATCAAAGTGTAGTGGGAACCAAATGGGTCTTTAAGAATAAGATGAATGATTCTAGTGTGGTGGTTAGGAATAAAGCAAGATTGGTGGCTATGGGGTGTAATCAAATCGAAGGGATTGATTTTGAGGAGGCTTTTGCCCCGGTAGCTTGATTGGAAGCCATTAGGGTGCTACTAGCCTTTGCATGTTATAAGGGATTTAAGCTGTTTCAAATGGATGTCAAGAGCGCCTTTTTAAATGGGGTAATAAAAGAGGATGTTTTTGTAGAGCATCCCCCAGGTTTTGAGAGTTCCCAAAATCCAAATCATGTTTACAAATTAAAAAGGCCTTATATAGATTGAAACAGGCACCTAGATCTTGGTATGAGAGGCTTATCACATTCCTAGTAGAAAGAGAGTTTGTTTAGGGAAGCATAGATACCACCCCTTTTCTTAGGAAAGTAGGAGATGATCAACTCATTTTCCAGATCTATATTGATGATATACTTTTGGGATCTTCTGATAAAAAATATGTGATGACTTTTTTAAGATAATAAGTAAGGTGTTTTAGATGAGTATGATGGGAGAATTATTCTACTTTTTAGGGTTTAGCATAAGGCAAATGGATGATGGAACCTTTATGAATCAATCAAAATACACTAAGAAAATCATGAAGAAATATAAAATGGATAAAGTTAAGCCAATCAACACTCCCATGAGTTCCACTATTCAGTTAGATAAGGATTCAAATGGAAAATCTATTGATTAGAAGAAGTTTAGGGGAGTAATTGGATCATTGCTTTACCTAACTTCTAGCTGACATGATATTATATTTAGTGTTTGTCTTTATGCTAGGTTTCAAGCTGATCCTAAAGAGTCCCACATGACTGCTGTTAAGAAAATTCTTAGATATCTTTTAGGGACCCCAAACCTAGGAATCTGGTACCCTAGGCATAGTACTTCTTTTGAGATTATTGGATATTCGGATTCTAACTTTGTAGGGTGTAGAGTGGATAGAAAGAGCACTTTTAGAACTTGCCAATTCATAAGACAGTCTTTAGTCTCCTGGTATAGTAGAAAATAAAACCCAGTTGCACTTTTCACTGCTGAAGTTGAGTACATTTCCTTAGGAAGTTGTGTGGCACAAGTCCTTTGGTTGAAGCAACAAGTTTTGGATTTAGGTTTACATGTTGGCACAATTTCAGTTCTATGTGATAACACTAGTACCACCTATATTTCTAAGAATCCTATTCAACATTCAAGAACCAAACACATTGACATAAGGCATCACTTCATTCAGGACCATGTTATAAAAGCGGACATTGAGCTACATCACGTAGCAACTAAAAATCAACTAGCTGACATCTTTACTAAACAACTAGCCTTTGACTCATTCAATATTTTGAGGACCAGATTGGGTGTGATTGACTTAAATGTATAAATCAGATGATTACTTATTTCTGATATTTTTTATTTTCTTCATTCTGCTTTAGTTTTTGTTTGATTTATTTGTCCGTTTTACTTTAGAATTTTTTCTTTCCTGATGATTTTTGTTTTATGATTTGCTTATCAGATTTGATTATTTTCTGCTAATTTTTATTTGCTGATTTTCATTTACTGATTTTCACATGTCTATTTTTCTTCCTTCTTATTTTTTATTTACTGCTTACTCACATCTAAATTAGATCACTGCTCACAACTGCTAATAAACTGGATTTCTGACTGAGAGTTTTGCATTATTTTTTATTTAAAAGCTTGTTAGCAGATATTGACTCCTCTGGATCTGTTAAAGGAAAGAAATGTTGATTATTGTTTCTCTTCCTCAAACTCCTTTAATGGTGTAGTATTTCTTTTAGATAAAAATCTTCTTCAAAATTAAAAAGTTGGTTTTTTAAATAGAGATTTATTTTATCTTCCTACAGTAATCTACCTCATATGAATAGTATTTTCAAAGCTTTCAATCATTTTTATATTTTTCTTAATCAAGTGATTGCACTTATTATATGATGTATAGTTTTTATTTTGTGAATTACTCTTCCTTATTGTGGAGAGTGAGTTTTGTCGTCTCTTACACCTGGAAGGTAATTTTATAGCTGAGATTCTTTAATGATTATGAAAGGAAGCAAGCTTATAAAAGATGTGCAAAGTGCCAAATAAAATGCAAAAGAGGCACAAAATAATCCAAAAGCTGAAAAGATGCACAGTGTCGCCAAATTGGAAAGATACACAAAGTGTATCAAAAATTAAAAGATGGGAAAAATGCCAAACAAATTCAAAAAAAGAGGCACAAAATGAGCCCATAAAGAAATAAGCTTTCTTCTCTTTCAGATCCTTAAATGTCTTAGAAAAATTCACGCTCCACTTAATATTTTCAAAAGCTTGAGATGAAAAATCATGATTTCTGATTCCTTATTTTGTAATACTATTATATCAGATATTTTTTATGGAACGAGGCTTGAAAGGATCTCTTTTTGAATCTAATTTCTTTTCTTCTGAATTAGACTTTTGTTTGAAAGAAATTTGAACCTGTAAAGTGTCCGAGGTAGGAGTTACAAAAGTCAATTTTCTAATTTTTTTTGGATTTCAGCATTGTCGATTTTTCATCTTATTGGTTTTTTAAATTGAAATCAAGGGAAAATTCTGATTTACTTGAGTTGATCTATTCAAAAAAAAACTTTTTGATTTCATCCTTAAGATGTTTTCTTGTGTTTTAGTTGTACTATTTTTACTGTTTCTATATGTTGTTTTCCCTTTTTGAGATGTCAAAAGGGGGTGTAGTAGTTCTTATTTTTTGGGTTAGTTTAGTGTTCATATATTATTCACCCGCTGTTTAATTAAAGATTTTGAAATTATTAACAAATATTTGTCATCATCAAAAAGAGGGAGATTGTTATAAATCTGGTTTCAAGTACTATGATTTTGATGATAGCAAACATTTCTATTTCTAGTTGATTATCTAATCTTTCAGGTCTGCAGGATCAATTGCAAGTTTATACCAGCCCAAGATCGAGTCAGCCTATTTTGTAATTTAGGTCCAATGTATTATTTTTATCTTAATTGAGTCAAATATAAGGTAAAGGATCCCCTAGCTAAGTAACCTTGCATACACACACTCAGGGGGAGAGTTTTAGTGAATTAGAGTTTTTGTTCATTTTTTATTCAGATCATCCTGGATGATATTCACATCATCCTGGATGATCCAATGAAAATAATACCCTAATTAGGGTGACAAAGTTAAGTTAGTCTGATTAAGCAAATCATCCTAGATGATCCTATGATCATACAGGATGATAGGCTCAAATCAGAAATTCTCAACCGCCAGATTAAGTTAGGAAAGTTTTTATTTTTAGATATTTGGTCTGATCATCTCGAACGATACGTGTATCATCCAAGATAATCCATTATATTCATGCCTAAATTACTCTTGTGATTAAAGAAAGTAATTAAGCTTTAATTAATTCAATCATATCATCCTGGACGATCGCGAGATCGTACGAGATGATATCTTAAAAATCTTGACAGTCTAGTGCCTATCACCTGTACGTCCAAAGCTATGTGTAGGACAATTTTATCATTTTTGAACTAATCGTACTCGATGATAGATATATCATTTGGGATCATTCGGGACAATCAAGTGATTTTTAAATTATCCATCATATTCTGACCTGTACGTCCAGAGCTGTGTGTAGGACAATTTTGTCATTTTTGAACTAATCGTACAGGATGATATACATATCATCCTAGAAGATCAAGTCATTTTGAGATCGTCTAGCACAAGTTCCTCTGGATGACCAGAGTTATCTTCTAGACAAAATTCCTAATTCAAACTAATTATCTTGGATGATCGCAAAATCGTACGGACGATCAGAAAAAATTTTGTCAACTGATCGTCTAGAGGATCTAGATCATCCAGGCTGATACTTTTGATTTTGAACTGATCGTACAGGATGATCGATCAATCATCCTGGATGATGCATGATGACCAGTTGAGATTTAGGGTAATTTTTGAGCCCTCATATTTAAGATTTCTTTCCTTCAACAAGAAAAATCTATTTCCACCTTCCTTTCCAGAGAAAAACTTGAGAGAGAGAGAGAGAGCATGGGAGAAAGAGAGGATCTTGTGAGGGGGAGTTTGTGAGGGATTCATAAAGGTTGCTACAAGCAAGGATTTGAGTCATCTTCTTTATTCATCATCTCTTGTCTTGTTGGTGTCTCTGTGGGAGGATCATTTATAAGAAGATTCGGGATCTTTGCCTACTTCAGGAGGAAGCGAAAGGAGTCCAAGTTTTCTACCTGCTACAGGAGGAAGCTAAAGGAGTCTAGGTTCTCTGCCTGCTTTAGGAGGAAGCGAAAGGAGTTCAGGTTCTCTGCCTTCACCGGGTTGGTGGAAAGGAGTTTTTATACAAGCTTCTCTGCCTTGCGGTGGTAGTAGAAGGAGAGTCAGTTAGTGTTAGTGCAATACCCAGAGGGGAGGCTTCGGGGAGTGGACGTAGGTCAAGTTGACCGAACCACTATAAAATCTGGTCTATTCTTTGTAATTAATTTCCACATTTATTTTCCTATTGAAGATTGTGTGATTATGAGTATTATTCTGTTATAGTTAAATATCTGCACAACATCGCATAACTGTAAAAGTTTTAAAATATTCAAAAAGATTTTCTAAATTATTATTTTGCTCTTGAATTTTTAAAACTACCTATTCACCCCCCCCCCTCTTGGTTAGCCTCGGGACTAGTTCACAAGGGCTTAACAACCCTATCGAACTTTCAAAATTGTCCCAGACAAACTTATAATTTCTAATCTATTCGTACTATATGATTTTATGTTCGTCCTGTATGATTTATGTTTTTACAGATGGTTCACATAGTATGAAATGGTGTTGTCCACTTTCATACTAAGGAAGACATGATTTCTTTTAACTATTTATACTATATGATGTGGGATTTATATTGATGGCTGATAGAGTACGAAATAAGGTTCTTACATGATCGTACCACACAAAGAGTTTATTTTTTAACTGTTCATATTATATGATATCAATTCATACATGTGACTGACAAAGTATGAAATGGGGTTCGTACATGATCGTACCTAATGAATAGTTCATTATTGAATTGTTTGTACTATACAATGTTAGTTCAAATAGAGGATTTATAAAGTACAAAATCATGTTTGTAGAGGATCGTACCGGAAAAATGTATTCATTTTTGAACTATTTATATATACGATCATCGATCATACTATACGATCGGAGTCCGTTCAACTTGAAATTTTCAGTTTTCTAGACGATTTTTCTAGTCCTTCATATATAAGTGTACAAAAAACTAACTATCCAAAGATCTTGCTGTGAATTTCTCTTGAGTGTGCCTTAGGTGTATATTTGGGAGAGTATCTTGAGATTCTAAAGTGAGAGATCTTGTGAGAGGGATTTGTAAGGGGATTCACAAAGATGTGCAATGGTGAGGATCTCTTATTTATTCTTCATAGTTCTTCCCTACTTCCTTGTAGGCTCTTGAGAGAAGATTTTCAAAGGAGATCCGATACTCTGTCATCACCAAGAGGGTGAAAAAGGACGTCAGTACTCTGCCCTCACTAGGAGGGTGGGGGTACTCTGCCTTCTCCAGGAGGGTGAAAAAGGATGTTGGATACTCTTCCTTCACTAGGAGGGTGAAAAAGAATGTTAGGTTCTCTTCCTTTACCAGGAGGGTAAAAAAGGATGAGTTGGTATGCTGCCATCACTTGGAGGGTGTAAAAGGCGTCAGTTCTCTACCACATCGGGTTGGTGGAAGAGAGTTTGTAAAGGCTTCTTCGCCTTACTATGTGGGCAAAAGGAGAGACACTATTGATTAGTGCAATTCCTAGAGAAGGAGTCTCCAAGGAGTGGACGTTGGTCTAGCTAGACCGAACCACTATAAAATCTGGTGCCTTCTATTTCTTTACTTTTTACTACCTTTTATATTTTTATATTTTTTAATTTTTGTGGTTGAAAAATATCTTTCTAAAAATTTATTGTTGTACTCAAAATATTTAATCAGTTTTCTAAATACCTAAGAAATTTTAAAATTACCAATCCACCCCCCCTCTTGGTTAGCCTTAGGATGGTTGTAGTAGGTTTAACAACCTACACGTATTTCAAGTTTAGATTACTTTTTGAGAAATGATTATGACAAATTTTGGAAATTGCAACACTCCTGAATGATATTTAATCTAGACAACTGCTGTTTGATATGGCTCTAGCGGCTTCCACTAAGGTCCTATTCTTCCTTTTAGCTATCCAGTTCTGCTGAGGGGTCCTAGGAGCTGAAAAGTTGTGACTAATCCCTTGTTCCTCACAAAAAATTCCAAATCGTTCATTTTCAAACTCCCCTCCGTGATCACTATGATGCTCAGTAAGTTGTGCTTCAATCCATCTACAAGCAACACATTGTCAATCATAAAATTGTTTGAATCACCAATTATACCTTCTCCTACCACCTTCCTGGTAGTGTTGTCTCCAAGAGTAACCTTGCCTCCAGCTCTGGTCTCTAGCAAAATGAACCGATTCGGATCTCCGGTCATGTGTCTTGAACATCCGCTGTCTAGGTACCACATACTCTCACGAGGCCTTTTGTGAGAGCACTCCTACAAAACAATCAAATGTTAGATTTAAGAACCCAACCAAGTTTGGGTTCCTTCTTATGAAAAATAGAAGAATGCGATGCATGTATGTTGTGTAGTGTAACAGGCAATTTGGGCCTCCACACCCAATGTGTACTACGGTGAACAGTGCAGGTGTGTGAGATGTATCCTAACATGCCACATGAAAAACATCTAATACCAGGAAAAGGATTAACTAATCTACGTGAGTGATAGTGTCTCTTCCTAGGTTTATACAAAACATGCTTTGATGATTTTAAATCTGAATCTACAAAAGGTAGAGGTGCATAAAACTATGCAAACGTAGGAGGTGTTTCATGTTTTTCAAAAGCACTGATTTTCACTTTCAGAAATTCATTCTTTTTGTTCAAACTTGCAATTTCAAATTTTAAAGCACCATTGCTACTCTCCACTTCACATGCCATGGAATCTAATTATTTAAAAGCTCTCTCCAAATCAACATGAGTGATTTTTAATGAATCATGCACAGTAACTAAATCAGAATATTTTTTGTTCAATTCATCAAACTCATCAAGTAAAGACATATGATTGTTGTCAAGTGTGGAATGATCTTTAACTACAGAATCATGCTCTTTTTGCAATGTCAAATAATCCAATTTCAAACTAGCATGAGTTTTCTTAAGCTTCCTATACGATGTATGAATTTTTTTAGAAACTTTAAATAATTGATCGTATGTAAGCTCACATACCTCTTCTTGGTCGGGCTGACCAAGGTGCTCACCGGCCATCAAACATAGGTTTGTAACCTCCTATTCAGCTTCAATTTCTGAGGAGTCGAATGCAGAATCGGCCCAGAACTCCTTTTGTATCCGCTTCTTGTCCTTTCTGAACTTCGGTTTCTCCTCACCCTTCTCCTTGCTTGGGTGAGCCTTGAGTGTAGGACAATCCGCCTTTATGTGTCCAGGCTTCCTACATTCAAAACAAACAGATTCAGATGAACCTTTAAAGTATCTACTGGTCTTACCTTTGTTCTACTTTTGAAAATTCTTATTCTTCTTCCTTAGAAAGCTCTCAAATTGCCTTGTGATTAAGGCAACATCATCGCTATCAGACCCAAAAGTGCTAGCATCTGAATCATTGGCCTTTAGCGCCACTGTCTTCTCCTTCTTTCGTTCACCTGCATCAAGTTGTCTTTGGTTCACCCCTTGCTCATAAGCAATGAGTGATCCAAGTAAGCTGTCAATAGAGTAAGTATTTAAATCTTAAGATTTCGTGATCGCAGTAATCTTAGCATTGTATGAAGAAGGAAAACATCTAAGAATTTTGTTCACTCTTTCGTAATTAGTTAGTTCTCTTCCTAGAGCATGCAAAGAGGTAACGATTTGAGTGAACCTTGTGTACATTTCTGAAATCGTCTCACTAGGTTTCATGCGAAAAAGTTTGTAATCATGTAACAAGATGTTTAACCTAGACTGTTTGACTTTAATTGTACCTTCATATGTTATACACAATCTATCCCAGATTTCTTTACCCGTTGTACAAGTAGAAACACGCATATAATCTTCAGATTTTAAAGCACAAAAGAAATAGTTCAAACATTTTGCATTTAACTGTGCTAAATCACGATCATCAAAAGTCCAATCTACAAACGGGAGTTCAGTTTTAATATCAGTAAAGTAAAGTTCAAAACGTAATCAGAAAAAGTAAACCAGATTTTATAGTGGTTCGGTCAACTTGACCTACATCCACTCCCCAGAGTCTCCCTTCTGGGTATTGCACTAAACAGAAAGGGACTCTCCTTTAGCTCCCTTAGCAAGGCGGAGAAGCCTGTACAAAAACCTCCTTTCCACCACCCGGTGAGGCAGAGAACCTGAACTCCTTTTGCTTCCTCCTGAAGTGGGCAGAGAACCTGGACTCCTTTCGCTTCCACCTGAAGCGGGCAGAGAACCCGGACTGCTTTTGCTTCCACCTGAAGCAGGCAGAGAACCTGGATCTTCTTGCGATGATCCTTCCAAGAACACCCACAAAGACAAGAGATGAAGAACTGAGAAGACGACTCTGATCCGTGCTTGGAGCAACCTTTGTGAATCCCTCACAAACTCCCCCTCACTAGATCCTCTCTCTCTCTCCCAAACTCTCTCTCTCTCTAGGGTTTCTCTAGACAGGAAAGTGGCAAAAGATCTTTTCTATTCAAAGAAAAAGATCTTTTATATGAGGGTTCAAAAACAGCCCTAAATTTCAACTGGTCGGCCAAGATCGTCCAGGACGATTGATAGATCGTCATGTACGATCAGTTCAAAATCAGCTATTTCAGCCTGGACGATCTGGCTCTTCTGGACGATTAGCAGAAAAAGTTATTCATATCGTCCCGTATGATTCTGCGATCATCCGGGACGATTAATGTAAATCGAGGAATATCGTCGAGAAGACAGTTCGGGTCGTCCAGAGAAAATTATGTTGGACGATCAAAAAATGACTTGATCGTCCAGGACGATACGGGTATTGTCCTGTACGATTAGTTCAAAAAGTGCCCAAATCGCCCTGAACACAGTTCGGGTCGTACAACTGAAATGCACTAGACGATCATGATCATCCAGGACGATATGATCGTATCAATAAAGTATTAATTGCTTTCCTTAATTACCAGACTAATTTAGGCATGATTGTACTGGATCATCCAAGATGATACACGTATCGTCCGGGACGATCAGACCAAATATCTTAAAATAAAAACTTGCCTAACTTGATCTAGCGGCTGAGAATTTCTGATTTGAGCCTATCGTCCCGTACGATCCAAGGATCGTCCAGGATGATCGGCTTAATCAGACCAACTTAACTTGGTCGCCCTAATTAGGGTTTCTATTTTTACTGGATCGTCTAGGACGATGTGAATATTGTCCAGGACGATCTGAACAAAAAAAAAGAATAGAAACTCTAATTCACTCAAGCTCTCCCCTGAGTGTGTGTGTGCAAGGTTACTTAGCTTGGGGATACATACATTACAATGAGTCAATAAAAATAAAAAATAGTACATTTGACTTGAGTTACAACATAGTCTGATTCGATCTTGGATTGACTTGAACTTGCAATTGATCCTTCGAACCTGAACAATTAGATAGTCAACAAGAAACAGAATCATTTGCTATTATCAAAATCGTAGTCCTTGAAACCAGATTCGCAGCACATGGCCCTCCAGAAAGAACCGCTTCCGCCATCTCCTGTGAATCAAATGAACATAAAACCAGCCCCTTCATAGGGAAGTAAAATGAAAAAGACCAAATTGACTCCACTACCTTCTAAGTTCCCATGCCACCAAATGCGATGGTAATTCCTTCCCAAAAACATTAACTACCAATGAATTCAACAACTTATTTGAATTCAAAATTTCCTTTTCTTCACATAATCTCACTGCAAGTCCATCCTCCGACAATACTCTATCTTCATCTTTAAAGTCTAAATTGATATAAGGTTTCTTACTCCATGGATTAACATCCACTTCCTTAACAGCTCTAATCGGAAATTCATCCATCACCATAAACACATTAATATATGTCTTCCCAACAATATTAATCTCATTCTCATGAAGATTTTTGTTAACCGAAATAGGTGAATTCGCATTTATCACACTGTGTCCAGGGATTGCATTTGAATTCCCAAATCTCTTAACAAAAAATTTCATTCCAGAGGAAGAAGCTGATGGAACATCTGAATTTAAAACCATAGAACTCTTAACCACTCGAGGAGTAAAAACTTCCAAGTTTTCAGCAATATCTTTACCTTATCCTTCCACATGTAAGACCTTCCTATGTGCAACATAAGAAACTTCTTTAATCACCAGAGCTCAATGCGAATTTCTGTTCAACACCTTGAAATTGTCTAGATTCGAACTAGTGATCATCATGTTATTTCCACCCAGAATTTGATTTTTTGGAGACTGAAATGGACGTCGATCTAGCCGTCGCTGCCAAAGATGGCCGGCGGCCATCAGCTGCCATCTTCCACACAAAACTCCTGAAACAAAGGAATCGAAACCAGACGAATTCGAATTCGAAATCTCCCTCCTGAACATACGGACCTTCTCTCTCCTCACCACAACCAGTAATAAACTTAAAGCTTATATTATTGTATCTTAGTTGGGGACTTTTTGCTCACTAGGTTTTATTTTTATTTTTTATATAGCTCTTTTTTATCATTTAGAGAGCAGTTAGTTCCTTTTAAGGACTTTTGTAATCACTTATTTTTAAATAAATGCGTAAGCCCCTACAATGGGTATTAACCAAAAATAAAAAAAAAACCTAAAACCATAAAGACCTAAACACTAAACCCTAAACCGTAAACCCTAAATCCCAAACCCTTGAACCCTAAATCCTAAACCCTAAACTATAAACCCAAAACTCTAAACCCTTAAACCCTAAACCATAAACCTTAAACCACAAAACCCTAAACCCTAAAAACAAAAACCCTAAACACTAGACCCTAAACCTTAAACCCTTAAACACTAAAGACTAAACCCTAAATCATAAACACCAACCACAAACTGTAAACCTTAAACCCTAAAATCGTATGCCCATCCTTATACTATAAACTGTAAATGCTAAACCCTAAACCTAAAAACAAAACCTTAAATCTTATATTTTTAAACCATAAACCCAAAACCATAAAACCAAAACCCAACACCATAAACCATCCCAAATTCCAAAACCTTAAACGGTTAAACTTAAACCTTAAAGCCTAAACTCTAAATACGAAACCCTAATCAGAAAAACCTAAATAGTAAACAAAAATCTTAAACCTTAACTCCAAAAACCAAAATAAAATGCCAAAAAATTGAGTCCAAAAACCTAATTACCAAACCTTAAACCCTAATCCCTAAATCATAAAACTTAAACTCTAAACAAAAACATTAAACCTTAAACCCATAAATCAAAATCGTAAATTCAAAACATTTAAAACAAACCCTAATTTCAAAATCATAAAATCTAAACACTAAACCCTAAACTGTAAACCTTAAACACAAACCACAAACCTTAAACCCTAACCCTAAAATTATAAACCCTAAATACTAAAACCTAAACCCTAAAATAATACCCTAAACCTAGAACCTAAACCCTAAACACAGAACCCTAAACCCTAAACCCTAAGCCCTAAACCCTAAAAGCCTAAACCCTAAAACCCTAAACCCTAAACCCTAAACCCTAAACCCTAAACTATAAACCCTAAACCCTGAAACCTTAAACCCTAAACCATAAAACTTAAAGCCTAAAACCCTAAACCTTGAAACCATAAACACTAAACCCTAAACCCTTAAACCCGAAACCCTAATCTCTAAACCCTAGACACAAATCACAAACCGTAAACCTTAAACCTTAAAACCCTACGCTCAAATCTTTATACTATAACTGTAAAACTAAACCCTAAACCCTAAAAACAAAACCTTAAATCTTATATTTTGAAACTATTACCCTAAACCATAAAACTAAAACCCAAAACCATAAACCATCCCAATTTCCAAAACCTTAAATGATTAAACCTCAACCGAAAAGCCTAAACTCCAAATATGAAACCCTAATCAGAAAAACCTAAATAGTAAACAAAAATCTTCAACCTTAATCCCTAACCCTAAATCCTAAACCTTAAATCCTAAACCATGAACCTTAAACACAAACCTCAAACTGTAAACCTTAAATACTAAAACCCTAAACCTTAATCCTTATACTATAAACCCTAAATACTAAACCCAAACCATAAAAATAAACCCTAAATCCTATATTTTTAAACAAAAAACCTTAAATGGTTAAACTAAAATCCAAAACAAAAAACCATCTTAAATCCCAAAACCCTTAATAGTTTAACCTAAACCTTAAATCATAAACCCTAAAGCCTTAACCTTAAACCATAAAATATAAACATAAACTTTAATCCTTAAACTCTAACAATAAACTGTAGACCGTAAACCCTATACTCCAAAAATTAAAAACTCTAAACACTAAAGCCTAAACTCTAAATACAAAAACTTAATCCGAAAAACCTAAATAGTAAACATAAATCTTAAACCTTAATCCAAAAAACCTAAATAAAAAGCAAAAAAACTTTGTCCAAAACCCTAAATACTAAACCTTAAACCCTAAACCTTAAATCAAAAAACCTAACCCTAAATACAAACAATAAACCTTGAACCCAAAAACCTAAATCGTAAATTCGAAACCTTAATACCAAATCCTAATTTCAAAATCATAAAATCTAAACACTAAACCCTAAACCCTGAACACAAACCACGAACCTTCAACCCTAATCTTTGAACTAAAAACCCTAAATACTAAACCCTAAACCCTAAAAATAGTACCCTAAACTATAAATTTGGAACCCTAAACCCTATACCCTAAACCCTAAACCCTAAACCCTAAAACCCTAAACCTTAGACCTTAAACCCTAAACCCTAAACCTTAAAATCAAAACCCAAAACCATAAACCATCCCAAATCTAAAAACCTTTAACGGTTAAACCTAACCTTAAATCATAAACCTTAAAGCCTTATCCTTAAACCATAAAACTTATAACATAAATTTTAATGCTTAAACTCTAACCAGAAACACTAGACCCTAAACACTATAGTTTAAAAATTAAAAACTATAAACACTAAAGCCTAAACTATAAATACGAAACCCTAATAAAAAAACCTAAATAGTAAACAAAAATCGTAAACCTTATTCCCAAAAACCTAAATAAAAAGCCAAAAAATATAGTCCAAAACCATAAATACTAAACCCTAAACCCTAATGCCAAAAACATAAAACCTCAACCTTGAAAATAAATATTAAACGATAAACCCAATAACCTAAATCATAAATTCGAAACCTTAATACCAAACCCTAATTTCAAAAACATAAAATCTAATCACTAAACCCTAAACCCTAGACTCTAAACACAAACCACAAACCATAAACCCTAATTATTAAACTATAAACACTAAATACTAAACCCTAAACCCTAAAAAAAAACCTAAACCAGAACCCAAAAAAATAAACCCAGAACTATAAACCTTGAAACCCTAAACCCTAAAAGCCTAAACCCTAAACCCTATACCCTAATCCCAAAACCATAAAAACTTAATCCCTAAACAATAAACCATACACCCTAAAACCCTAAAACCTTAAAACCTAAACCCTAAACCCCAAACCCTTAAACCCTAAACCCTAAACCCTAAACCCTAAACCCTAAAACCTTAAACCCTAAACCCTAAACCCTAAACCCTAAACCCTAAACCCTAAACACAGGCCATAAAAATTGTAAACCTTACACCCTAAAACCCAAAGCCCTAATCCTTATACTATAAACCACAAATACTAAACCCTAAACCCTAAAGATAAAACACTAAATCACATAGTTTAAAACCATAAACCCAAAACCATAAAATCAACACCCAAAATCGTAAACCATCCCAAATTCCAAAACCTTAAACAGTTAAACCTAAACCTTAAAGCCTAAGCTCTAAATATGAAACACTAATCAGAGAAACCTAAATAGTAAACAAAAATCATAAACCTTAATCCCCAAAACCTAAATAAAATGCCAAAAAATTGAGTCCAAAACCCTAAATACTAAACCCTAAACCCTATACTCTAAATCATAAAACCTAAACATTAAATATAAACATTAAAACATAAACTACAAATCAAAATCATAAATTCAAAATCTTAATACCAAACCAAAATTCTAAACGCTAAACCCTAAACCCTAAACCCTGAACACAAACAACAAAGCTTAAACCCTAATCCTTCATCTAAAAACAATAAATACTAAACCCTAAACCCTAAAAATAGTACCCGGAACCCTAAACCTAGAACCCTAAACCCTAAACCTTAAACCCTAAACCCTAAACCTTAAAACCCTAAACCCTAAACCCTAAAAGCTAAACCCTAAACCCCTAAACCGTAAACTCTAAACCCTAAACCCTAAACCCTAAACCCTAAACACAAACCACAAACCATAAACCTTAAACCCTAAAACCATAATCCTCATACTATAAACCCTAAATACTAAACCCTAAACCCTAAATCTTATATTTTTAAACAATCAACTTTAAACGATAAAACCAAAACCCAAAACCATAAATAATCCCAATTTCAAAAACCTTAAAAAGTTAAACAAAAACCTTAAATCATAAACCCTAAAGCCTTAAACCTTTAGCCATAAAACATATAACATAAAATTTAATAATTAAACTTTAACCCTAAACTCTAGACCTTTAACACAATACCCTAAAAATCAAAAACTCAAAATACTAAACGTAAACTCTAAAATGAAACTTTAATCAGAAAAATCTAAATAGTAAACATAAATCTTGAACCTTATCCCAAAAACCTAAATAAAAAACCAAAAAACATATTCGAAAACCCTAAATACTAAACCCTAAATCATAAAACCTAAACCCTAAACACAAAAATTAAAACTTAAACCAAAAACCTAAAATGTAAATTCAAAACCTTAATATCATACCCTAAATTCAAAATCATAAAATCTAAAAGCTAAAACCTAAACCCTAAACCATATTACCCTAATAATAATACCCTAAACTGTATACCAAGAACCCAGAACCCTAAGCCCTAAACCCTAAACCCTAAACATTAAATCCTAAACACTAAACCCCTGAACCCTTAACGCTAAACCCTAAATCATAAACACTTAACCCTTAAAGCCTAAATACTAAACCCTAAACCCTAAACCCAAAACCTTGAACCCAGAACCATAAACCCTAAACAATAAACCCTAATCCCTAAACCCCTAAACCCAAAACCCTAAACCCTAACACCTAAACACAAACTAAAAACCATAAACCTTAAACTCTAAAACCCTAAACCCTAGTCCTTATATTATAAACCCTAAATACTAAACCCTAAAAATAAAACCCTAAATCCTATATTTTTAAATCGTAAACCCTAAACAATAAAATCAAAACCAAAACCATAAACCATCCCAAATCGCATAACCTTAAACAGTTAATCCTAAACTTTAAATCATAAAGCCTAAAACCTTAACCTTAAACCATAAAACTTATAACATAAACTTTAATCCTTAAACTCTAACGATAAACTCTAGACCATGAACATTATACTCTAAAAATTAAAAACTCTAAACACTAAAGCCTGAACTCTAAATATGAAATCCTAATCTAAAAATCTAAAAAGTAAAAATAAAAAAAACCTAAATAAAAAGACAAAAAACATAGTCTAAAATCTTAAATACTAAACCCTAAACCCTAATCCCTAAATGATTAAACTGAAACCTTAAAAATAAATATTAATCCTTAAACCCGAAAACCTAAATCGTAAATTCAAAACCTTAATATCAACCCCAAATTTCGAAATCATAAAATCTAAACACTAAACTCTAAACCCTAAACACAAACTATAAACCTTCAACCCTTTTCCTTAAACTATATACCCTATACACTAAACCCTAAACCCTAAACCTTAAAAATAATACCTTAAACCCTAAACTCGGAACCCTAAACCCTAAACCCTAAACCCTAAACCCAAAATCCTAAACCATAAACCCTTAAACCCTAAACACTAAACTGTAAACTCTTAAACCCTAAACCCTAAATCATAAACCCTAAGCCCTAAACCCTAAACACAAACCATAAATTGTAAACCTTAAGCACTAAAACTTTAAGCCCAAATCCTTATACTATAAACCATAATTACTAAATCTTAAACCCTAAAAACAAATCCCTAAATCATTTATTTTTAAACTATAAACCCTAAACCATAAAATGAAAATACAAAACCATAAACCATCCCAAATTCTAAAACCTTAAATGGTTAAACCTAAACCTTAAAGCTTAGACTCCAAAAATGAAACCCTAATCAGAAAAACCTACATAGTAAATAAAAAATATGAACCTTTAACCCAAAAACCTAAATAAAAAGCCAAAAAATTTAGTACAAAACCCTAAATACTAAACCCTAATGCCTAAACCCTAAATCATAAAACTTAAACCCTAAACACAAAAATTAAACATTAAACCAAAAACCTAAATAGTAAATTCGAAACCTTAATACAAAACACAAAATTAAAAATCATAAAATCTAAATACTAAACCCTAAACCCTAAACACAAACCCCAAACCCTAAACCTTAATCCTAAAATTATGAACTTTAAATAAAACCCTAAACCCTAAAAATAATACCCTAAACGTATACCCAGAACCTGAAAGCCCAAACCCTAAACCCCAAACCGTAAACCCTAAACATTAAATCCTTAACCCTAAAACCCTAAACCCTAAATTCTAAACCTTAAATCGTAAACCCTCAACCCTTAAACCCTAAATACTAAACCCTAAACACAGAACATTAAGCCCGAAACCATAAACCCTAAACCATAATCCCTATACTTTAAACCCTAAAACCCCAAACTGTAAACCCTAAACCCTAAACCCTAAACCCTACACCCCTAAACCCTAGACCTTAAACCCCAAACCCAAAACCCTAACACCTAAACACAAACCATAAACCATAAACCTTAAACTCTAAAACCCTAAACAGTAATCCTTATACTATAAACCCTAAATACTAAACACTAAACCATAAAAATAAAACCTTAAATCCTATATTTTTAGACCATAAACCCTAAGGAATAAAATCAAAACCCAAAACCATAAACCATCCCAAATAGCAAAACCTTAAATAGTTAATCCTAAACTTTAAATCATAAACCCTAAAGCCTTAACCTTAAACCATAAAACTTATAACATAAACTTTAATCCTTAAACTCTAACCGTAAACTCTAGACCATAAACACTATACTCTAAAAATTAAAAACTCTGAACACTAAAGCATGAACTCTAAATGCAAATCCCTAATCTAAAAATCTAAAAAGTAAACATAAATCTTAAACCTTAATTCCAAAAACCTAAATAAAAAGCAAAAAAAATAGTCTACAATCATAAATACTAAACCCTAAAATCTAATCCCTAAATCATAAAACCTAAACCCTAAAAATAAATATTAAACCTTAATCCCAAAAACCTAAATTGTAATTAAAAACCTTAATACCAAACAAAAATTTCAAAATCATAAAATCTAAAGACTAAACCCTAAAACCTATACATAAACTATAAACCATAAACACTAATCCTTAAACTATAAACCCTAAACACTAAACACTAAACCTAAATCCTAAAAATAATTCCTTAAAACCTAAACCCAGAACCTTAAACCCAGTACTCTAAACCCAAGACCCTAATTCCAAAATCCTAAAGCCTATACCCTTAAACTCTAAACCCTAAACCATAAACTCTAAACCCATAAACCCTAAACCCTAAACCCTAAACCCTAAACCCTAAGCCCTAAACCCTAAACACAAACCAGAAATCGTAAACCTTAACACCTTAAACCCTAAGCCCAAATCCTTATGCCATAAACTGTAAATACTAAACCCTAAACCCTAAAAATAAAACCCAAAATCTTATATTTTTAAACCATCAACTTTAAACCATAAAACCAAAACTCAAACCCATAAACCATCCCAAATTCTAAATCCTTAAATGAGTAAACCTAAACCTTAAAGCCTAAACTCTAAATATGAAATCCTAATCCGAAAAACCTAAATAGTAAATAAAAATCTTGAACCTTAATCCCAAAAACATAAATAAAATGCCAAAAAACTTAGTCCAAAACCCTAAATACTAAACCCTAAACCCTAAATCATAAAACCTAAACCCTAAACACAAAAATTAAACCTTAAACCAAAAAGCTAAATCATAAATTCAAAACCTTAATACCAAACCCTAAATTCAAAATCATAAAATCTAAATGCTAAACCCTAAGCCCTAAACCCTAAATACAAACCCCAAACCCTCAACCTTAATCCTTAAATTATATACCCTAAATACAAAACGCTAAACTGTAAAAATAATACCCTAAACCGTATACCTGGAACCCGAACCCTAAACCCCAAACCCTAAACCCTAAATAGTAAATCCTAAACCCTAAAACCTTGAACCCTAAATGCTAAACCCTAAACCGTAAACCCTTAACCCTTAAACCCTAAATACTAAACAATAAACCCTAAACCTAGAACCTTAAACCCGAAACCATAAACCCTAAACCTTAATCCTTATGCCCTAAACCCTAAAACCCCAAACCCTAAACCCTAAACCCTAAACCCAAAACCCTAAACCCCTTAACCCTAAACCCTCAATGCTAAACCCAAAACCCTAACACTTAAACACAAACCATAAACCTTAAACCTTAAACTCTGAAACCCTAAACCCTAATCCTTATACTATAAACCCTAAATACTAAACCATAAACCCTAAAAATATAACCCTAAATCATATATTATTAAACCATAAACCCTAAATAATAAAATTAAAACCCAAAACCATAAACCATCCCTAATCATAAAACCTTAAACAGTTAATCCTAAACTTTAAATCATAAACCCTAAAGCCTTAACTTTAAACCATAAAACTTATAACATAAACTTTAATCATTAAACTCTAACCATGAACTCTAGACCATAAACACTATACTCTAAAAATTAAAAACTCTAAACACAAAAATCTAAACTCTAAATACAAAACCCTAATCTAAAAATATAAAAAGTAAACATAAATCTTAAACCTTAATTCCAAAAACCTAAGTAAAAATCCAAAAAATATAGTCTAAAACCATAAATGCTAAACCCTAAACTCTAATCCCTAAGTCATAAATCCTAAACCCTAAAAATAAATATTAAACCTTAAACACAAAAACCTAAATCATAAATTCAAAACCTTAATACCAAAACCAAAATTTAAAATTATAAAATCTAAACACTAAACCCTAAACCCTAAACCCTAAACACTAACCATAAACCTTAAACCCTAATCCTTAAACTATAAACCTTGAACACTAAACCCTAAACTCCAAAAATAATACCTTAAACCCTAAACCCGGAATCTTAAACCCTGTGTTCTAAACCCTAAACTCTAAACCCAAAATCCTAAGCCCTAAACCCTCAAACCCCAAACCCTAAACCCTAAACCCTAAATCCTAAACCCTAAACACTTAAGCCCTAAACCCTAAACCCAAAACCTAAACCCTAAAACTTATACTCTAAAAATCATAAACTCTAAATTATAAACCCTCAACCCTAAACACTAAAGACTAAAGCACTAAATTATAAACACTAAAACCTAATCCAAAAACCATAAACCATCAACATAAATATTAAACCTTAAACCCAAATACCTAAATCATAAAATCAAAACCTTAATATAAAATCCTAAATTCAAAATCATAAAATCTAAACACTAAACACTAAATTCAAAACCCTAAACACAAACCACAAATCATAAACCTTAAACCCTAAAACCCTAATCCCTAATCCTCAAACTATAAACCCTAAATACTAAACCTTAAACACTAAAAACAAAATCATAAATCCTATATTTTTAAACCATAAACCCTAAACTATAAAATTGAAACACAAAACCATAAACCGTTCCAAATCCCAAAACCATAAACAGTTAAACCTAAACCCTAAACCATAAACCCTAAAGCTTAAATCCTAAACCATAAAATTTATAACAAAAACTCTAATCCTTAAACTCTAACCATAAACTCTTGACCCTAAATACTATACTCTAAAAATCAAAAACTATAAACACTAAAGCTCTAAACTCAAAATATAAAACCCTTATCCAAACACCTAAATCATAAACATAATTCTTAAACCTCAAACCTAAAAACTAATATAAAAAGTCAAAAAATATAGTCCAAAACCATAAATACCGAACCCTAAACATTAAACGTAAAACACAAAAAACTAAATCATAAATTAAAAACTTAATTCCAAACCCTAAATTCAAAATCATAAAATCTTAACACAAAATCCTAAACCCTAAACTCAAACCACAAATTCTAAACCCTAATCCTTAAACTATATACCCTAAATACTAAATCCTAAATCATAATAACAAAACCCTAAATCTTATATTTTTAAACCATAAACCCTAAACTATAAAACCAAAACTGAAGGCCATAAAGCATCCCAAATCCCAAAACCTTAAACCTTTAAGCCTAAATGCTAAATCCTATAACTTATAACTTAAACTCTTACCCTAAACCCAAAACCTAACACTCTAAAAATCATAAACTCTAAATCATATACCTTGAACCCTAAACACTAAAGACTAAAGCACTAAACTTTAAACATAAAGCCCAAACCCTAAACCATAATCCTTAAATTATAGCGTAAAACCCTTAAAATGAAACCCTAAAACCTATATTTTTAAACCATAAACCCTAAACCATAAAACTATAAGCTAAAATCATAAACCATTACAAATCCCAAAACCTTAAACCATTAAACCTAAACAGTAAATCCTATAACTTATAAAATAAAATCTAACCCTAAGCCCTAAACCATATCCTCTAAAAAGCATAAACTCTAAATCGTAACCCTTGAACCCAAAAAAATAAAGAATAAAGAACTAAACTATAAAAACTAAACCCTAATCCAAAAAACTTAAACCCTAAGCATAAAGTTTAAACCTTAAACCCAAAAACCTAAATCAAAAACTCAAAACCTTAAAACGAAGCCAAAAATTTAAAATCATAAAGTCTAAACACTGAACCCTAAATAATAAACTCTAAATACCAACCATAATTCCTATACCGTAGATCCTAAACCATTATCCTTAAACATTAAACCCAAAATACTAAACCTTAAACCCTAAAAACAAAATCCTAAATACTATATTTTTAAATGTTAAACCATTTAACCAAAACCATAAATCCTATAACATATAACCTAAGCTCTCATCCCAAATCCTAAACCTTATAATCTAAATATCATAAATTCTAAATCATAAACCTTGAACCCTAAACCCTAAACATAAATCTTAAACCTTAAACTAAGAAATCTAATTAAAAAGCCAAAAAACATAGTCCAAAACCCTAAATACTAAACCCTAAACCCTAAATCATAAAACCTAAACCCTTAACACAAACATTAAACCTTAAACCAAAAACCTAAATTATAAATTCAAAACCATAATACCAAACCATAAATTCAAAATCATAAAATCTAAACACTAAACCCTAAACACAAACCCTAAACCTTAAACCCTAATCCTTAAATTATAAACCCTAAATATAAAACCCTAAACTGTAAAAACAATACCCTAAACCCTAAACCTTGAACCTAGAACCCTAAACTCTAAACCCTAAATCATAAACCCTAAACCCTAAAACCCCAAACCCCAAACCTTAAATCCTAAACCGTAAACCCTTATCCCTTAAATCCTAAAACTTAAACCCTAAACACTAAACCCTAAACACAAACCTTAAACGATAAACCTTAAACCCTAAAACCCTAATTCTTATACTATAAACCCTAAATACTAAACCCTAAACCCTAAAAACAAATCCTCAGCCTTAAACCATAAATAATTAAAAAATTAAATAATAAAAAAATATAAATAAAATGATGATAAAAAATTAAAAAATGATAAAAAAACAAAAAAAATTAAAAAAAGATTAAAAAATAATAAAGGTACTAATAAAAAAACAAAAAATAAAAAAAATAAAAATACATAAAAATAAAAAATAAATAAAAAATATAAAGATAAAAAAAATAAAAAATCAAAAAAATAAAAAATAAAAAAATAATAATAAAAAAATGATAAAGAAAAAAGATAAAAAAAGAGAAAAAATTAAAAATAATAAAATAAATAAATAAAAGATAAAAAAAGATAAAAATAATAATAAAAAAATAAAATATATAAAGCAAAGATAAGAAAATTATAAAGAAATAAAAATAATAAAAATAAAAAAATGAATAAAAAAATGAACAAATTAAAAAAATAAAAATTAAATAGATAAAAAAAATAAATTAAAAAATAAAAAAAATTAAAAAAAGATTAAAAAAATATAAGAAAATAAAAAAATAATAATAAAAAAAATAAAAAAAATTAATAAAAAGATAAAAAAAAGTTGACTAAGCATGGGTTTTCGACTAAAGAGTGGGTTAAGAATTTAGGTTGATAGGTTGTGGTTGGATTTATGTTTTGCCTGGGTATTCTTTGCCAATTTTCTTTGAGTCATTGGTAAAGTTATTCTTCCATAAAATATTTTTTGGATACTACACTTACCTGAGCCAAGGTTCTGTAATCTTATCTATATTTTTGTGATTAGTTGATTTTGGTTTCCATAATTTTACATTATATTGCTACTTTGACATTTTATATTTTCCTGTGTTTTAGTTATTTGCAAGATTAATTGGAGCAGATATTGTATGTATTCATTATGTTGGAGGGATTGGAAGTATGTTTTAAGTATTGATTGATTGTGTGATGAAATTTTCTTCTTGAAGATGAACTTATGCAAAATTTTTAAGATTGATGATGATTGATGAAGGCTTTAGGCTTGGACTGAGTTTCTTTGTTGGTGTTTATTTTGTTTCTTAGTATTTGTTTTAATTTTCTTGTAATTAGTTAAGGACTTTAGGCTCATTAGTTTATCTTTTTCTTTTTATTGTAGCTCTTTAGAGAAATTAGTTGAGCCTTTAGTCCTTTTAAGTGAAAGTTCGAAAGGGATGTTAAGCCCTAGTGAACTAGTCCCGAGGCTAACCAAGAGGGGGGGTGAATTGGTTATTTAAAAATTTCACGATAACGATGAAAAATCTTTTCGATATTTAGCAGTGGAAACGATTAAACAAGAACGAAAAGATCAATCTCAGATATTCACCCATGCAGTTAATATCAAAAAGTAAAGTGCAGAATTGAATCAGAAAAGCAAACCAGATTTTATAGTGGTTCGGTCAACTTGACCTACGTCCACTCCCCGGAGCCTCCCCTCCGGGTATTGCACTAAACAAAAGTGTCTCTCCTTTTGCTCCCACAGCAAGGCAGAGAAGCCTGTACAAAATACCTCCTTTTCACCACACGGTGAGGTAGAGAACCCGACCTCCTTTCGCTTCCTCCTGAAGCAGGCAGAGAACCCTCAAACTCCTTTTGCTTCCATCTGAAGCGGGCAGAGAACCCCGGATCTTCTTGCGAACGATCCTCCCACGACGAACACCGACTAGATGACAGATGACGAGCGGAGAAGATGACTCTGATCCGTGCTTGGAGGAACCTTAGTGAATCCCTCACTAACTCCCCCACACAAGATCTCTTCTCTCTCTCCCAACTCTCTCTCTCTAGGGTTTCTCAGGGAAGGAAGGTAGCAAAAGATTTTTCTTATTTTAAGAAAAAGTTCTTTTATAGAAGGGCTTAAAATTTGCCCTAAATCTCAACGGGTCGGCCAAGATCGTCCAGGACGATCTATAGATCGTCCTGTACGATCAGTTCAAATTCATCTGTTTCAGCCTAGACGATCTTGCTCTTCTGGATGACCAGTAGAAAAAATTGTTCATATCATCCCGTACGATCCTGCGATCGTCCGGGAAGATTAGTGTAAATCGAGGAATATCGTCCAGAAGACAGTTCGGGTCGTCCAGAGAAATCTGTGCTGGACGACCAAAAAATGACTTGATCGTCGAGGATGATCAGGATATCATCCTGTACGATTAGTTTAAAAAGTGCCCAAATCGTCCTGAACACAGTTCGGGTCGTACAGTTGAGATGCACTAGACGATCATGATCGTCCGGGAGGATCCTGCGATCGTTAAGGACGATATGATCGTATCAATCAAAAATAAATTGCTTTCCTTAATTACCAGATTAAATTAGGCATGATTGTACCGAATCGTCCAGGATGATAGACGTATCATCCGGGACGATCAGACCAAATAGCTAAAAATAAAAACTTGCCTAACTTGATCTGGCGGCTGAGAATTTCTGATTTGGGAATATCGTCTCATATGATCCAAAGATCGTCCAGGACGATCTGCTTAATCAGACCCTCTTAACTTAGTCGCCCTAATTAGGGTTTCTGTTTTGGCTGGATCGTCCAGGATGATCTGAACAAAATTTTAACAGAAACTCTAATTCACTCAATCTCTCTCCCTGAGTGTGTGTGTGCAAGGTTACTTAGCTAGGGAATCAATTACATTATAATTGACTCAATAAAAAGAAAAATCATACATTTGACACACTTAGACCCGATCTTGAGTTGGCTTGAGTGGCTCGCGGTCTTTTGTGCCTGAAACAGATTAGCCAAGCAAAAATACACTGGAAACATGTTTGTCATCATCAAAACTAGATTTGCAACAATCTCCCCCTTTTTGATGATGGCAAATATTTGTAGAGTAGTTTGAAAATAAAAGTAAACTAGGAGATCAACACACAAACATTTTTTCAAATTTTCATTTAACTAAAACAATACAGGAAACATGACTCATAAAACAGAAATAGACACGACTACAACTGACTCCCCCTTTTGACATCACAAAAAGGTGGAGGGAAAACAGAACACGGAAATAAAATATAAAAGAGAACAACTACAAAAGCAGGAAACTAAAATAGAGGTGGATCCTGATCGGAAGGAGGAGGTGGTGGTGGATTCAGGTAATGGTGAATGGCCTGAAATTGAGCTCCGAACAAGGCCATGTTCTGGTCATGCTACTGTTGCTGCTGCGCAGCATAGTCCGCGAAGCGTTGGATGTCCTCGTTGTGCCGCTGCTCCTGGGCAACCACGTAGGAGTCAAAACAGGCCTCCCACTGATCGAAGCGCTGCACCAGGTGGTCAAAAGTAGAGGCAATGCGAAGTGGAGCAGGTGCCTCGGGTGCAGCAGGAGCGGGAAAGGCCACTTCCTCCTCTTCCTCAACTTTCGGGGTAGGCTCCGGATGTAGTCGGGTGCTGTGGAGGACATGGAAGGCATTGTTAGAGAGGTAGTAGGTAGGAACATCTGGAGCAGCAGGATATTGCAGGTCATATTTTGTTTCAAGAGCGTAGGCAATGAGGTGTCTTAAGGCTAGATTTGGGCGACGGCGATGACCTGGATCCCGAATGGTGGTAAAGTGCTCAAGGTATCGGATAATGAGATCGGCGGCATTGAATTCCCTACGAGCCATGATGTAGTAGGTAGTCAAGGATAGGAGGGGGGTGATGTGAATTCGATCCCCCGCCTTTGGAACGACGGAGGAACGAAGAACATGTTGGATAGTCCTGGCATCCTTAAGAAGTGTGGAACAGGCATTGTCATGGTAAGGGGCATTAGTATTGCGGAGGAAATGATTGGCGACACTCCAATCATAGTCTGGGTCGGTGGTAAGGGTGTGGAGTTTGTCGCCAGTGATGGATAATTGGAGAATGGTGTGAAAGTCCTGATAGGTGAGTTCAACAGGGCACTGATTGACATAGGACCGGAGAGTGGAGTAGTCAGCGGTAATCCGTAGGTTCGTGAAGAAAACGCAAAGAAGTTCGGAACTAAAGGGAAAAGCGAGGGTGAGGATGAAGGTAAGAGAAGTGTGTACGAAGAGATTAAGGACTGGATAAGTGAGAGTGTGAGGATTTACTATTTTTGAAGGCGTGATCCCCACCTCGCAGTATCGCTCAAAGGCAGCCTGATCGGCTGCATTAGGGAAGCGAGGATCAACCAGCCCCCGGGAGGAACTGCCACCCTTCTGACGGGAATGCTTGCCACCAGCCATGAGGAATTGAGAGAGTAAGGAGTAGAAGTGGAGTGGAGAAAATCGGTGTGAAAAAATCTCAAGAAAACTGCTGTTTATAAAGAAAACGGACTGATCGTCTCGTACGATCGCGACATCGTCCGGGACGATCGGGGCATTTATATCATCCTGGATGATTGGTCAAAAAGGTGGTCTGATCGTCCAGGACGATCAGATATCGTTCGGGATGATTAGACACAGGCGATCGTCCCGAGGAGTCAGCTGGATGACCGTTGACGAAAAGGTATCGTCCCGGACGATTAGGTGGATTGTCCAGGACGATTTACAATAAATATGTCGGACGGGCCAAATTTGAATCGTCCAGTGGCTTAACAAGTGGATCATCCGGAACGATAAGGGGATCGTCCAGGACGATGGGCAATAATTGGTGCAATCTCAGCCGTTTGATCAGATCAGGAAGATACGGATCATATCGTCCAGGACGATGTGAGTATCGTCCAGGACGATCACCGATAATTGGAATTTTTCAGCAGTAGGAGCAGTGGGGGGATGATTCTGAACGAATCATCCAGGATGATGTTTGGATCGTCCAGGACGATAGTAGTATCGTCCAGGACGATGTGAAGAAAACATAAAAAAGGATGAAGGATGAAAAAGATCGATCAGGATCCAAAAAACACAAACATGAAATCAAAATAACACAAAATTGAATAAAACTGACTTCAAAAACACATAAAAGCATTTTTTTTTTATCAAGCTGCTCGAGAAAATCAAAATTTTTCCTTGATTTTAGATTCGAAAACCAATGACAGGACGATTGACAGCACTGAAATCCATAAAAGATTGGAAATAATCAACTTTCGTAACTCCGATCCCGGGCACCTTATCAGACAGAAATCCGATTCAGAAGAAAAGACATTAGATTTGAAAAGAGATCCTTTCAAGCCTTGTTCCAGAAAAATATCTGATATAATAGTGTTACAAAGTAAAAAATCAGAAATCAGGATTTTCCAGACTCAAGCTTTTGAAAATATTAAGTGGCGCACAGATTTTTCTATGACATTTAACAATCTGAAAGGGAAGAAAGCTTGGTTTGGGCTCATTTTGTGCCTCTTTTTCAAATTGGTTGGCGCTTTGCGCATCTTTTTATTTTTGATACACTTTGTGTATCCAATTTGGCAATTTTGCATCTTTTCAGTTTTGGGCTCATTTTATGCCTCTTTTTCAAATTATCTGGCGCACTGTGCATCTTTTATAAGCTTTCTCCTTTTCTTAATCATTAAAGAGTCTCAGCTGTGAGATTATCTTCCAGACATAGGAGATGACTCTCCACAGTAAGGAAGAATGATCCATAAAACAAAAGTCATATAACATATGATAAATGCAATCACTTGGTTTAGAAAATCAAACTAATGACTCAAGACTTTGAAAAATACTATTGATATGAGGCAGATTACTGTAGGAAGATAAAATAATCTCTATTTCAAAAACTAACATTTTAATTTTGAAAAGGATTTTTATTCGAAAGAAACTATACACCAGTAAAGGAGTTAGAGGAAGAGAAACAATCATCAATGTTTCTTCCCTTTAACAGGTTCAGTAGAATCAATCACTGTGTACCAGCTTCCAAACCAAAACAAGGTAAAAGACTCCCAGTCAAAAATTCAGATCATCAGAAGTAGTGAGCGGTGATCAGATCTTAAAAAGCTTAAAACAGTAAGTGCAAGATATGAACCAGTAAATAAAAACAGGTAGAAAATCACATCAAAGTAAATACTCAAATCAAACTAACAGTAATGCTAAAACAGAAATCAGTAGAAGAAATAAAATCAACTGAAAGTAAATAATCAAAGCAAAAACTAACTAACATAAATCAGAAATCAAAATACCAAACCTAACTAACAGAAATCAGAATACCAATCAGAAAGATCATAAATCAGCAGTCATCAGAATCAAGCATTTATATCAATCACTCCTAATCTGGTTCTCAAAATGCTGAATGAGTCAAAGGCCAGTGGTTTAGTGAATATGTCAGCCAGTTGATTTTCAGTTGCTACATGATGTAGCTCAATGTCCCCTTTTGTAATATGGTCCCTAATGAAGTGATGCCTAATGTCAATGTGTTTGGTCCTAGAATATTGGATTGGATTCTTAGAGATACAGATGGCACTGGTATTATCACACAGAATAGAAATTGTGCCAACAGGTACTCCTAAATCCAAGACTTGTTGTTTCAACCAAAGAACTTGGGCCACACAACTTCCTAAGGCAATGTACTCAGCTTCAGCAGTGGAAAGTGCGACTGAGTTCTATTTTCTACTGGACCAGGAGACTAACGACTGTCCTATGAATTGACAAGTTCTAGAGGTACTCTTCCTATCCACCCTACACCCCGCAAAGTTAGAATCAGAATATCCAATGATCTCAAAAGAGGTGCTATGCCTAGCGTACCAAATTCCTAGGTTTGGGGTCCCTAAAAGATATCTAAGAATTCTCTTAACAGCAGTCAGGTGGGACTCTTTAGGATCAGCCTGAAACCTAGCACAAAGACAGACACTAAACATGATATCAGGTCGGCTAGCAGTCAGGTAAAGTAGTGAACCTATTATCCCTCTATACTTCTTCTGATCAACAGATTTCCCATTTGAATCCTTATCTAACTGAACTGAGGAGGGCATGGGAGTATTGATTGGCTTGGCTTTGTCCATTTCATATTTCTTCAAAATGTCCTTAGTATATTTTGATTGATTGAGAAAGGTTCCATCATCCGTTTGCCTTATGCTAAACCCCAAAAAGTAGGACAATTCTCCCATCATACTCATCTCAAACTCTTTACTCATTGTTTTAGAAAACTCATCACATAAATATTTATCAGAAGATCCAAAAATTATATCATCAACATAAATCTGGACAATGAGTAAGTCATCTCCTAATCTCCTCAGAAAAAGGGTGGTGTCTACGCTCCCCTTAACAAACTCTCTTTCTAACAGGAATGTGCTAAGCCTCTCATACCAAGCTCTGGGTGCCTGTTTCAATCCATATAAGGCCTTTTTTAATTTATAAACATGATTTGGATACTGGGAATTCTCAAAACCTGGGGGTTGCTCTACAGAAACATCCTCTTTTATCACCCCATTCAAAAAGGCACTCTTGACATCCATTTAAAATAGCTTAAATCCCTTATAACAGGCAAAGGCTAGTAGCACCCTAATGGCTTCCAATCTAGCTACAGGGGCAAAAGTCTCCTCAAAATAAATCCCTTCTATCTGATTATACCCCTTAGCCACCAATCTTGCCTTATTCCTAACCACCACACTAGAATCATTCATCTTATTCTTAAAGACCCACTTGGTACCCACAATACTTTGATTTTTAGGTCTTTCTACTAACTCCCAAACATCATTCCTTACAAATTGATTCAATTCTTCCTGCATAGCTAAAATCCAAAACTCATCCGACAAGGCTTGATTGATGTTGGTGGGTTCAGTCATTGAGATAAAGGCAGAATGGTTTACTTCCTTCCTAAGTCCATGCCTAGTCCTAACACCTTCAGAAGGGTCTCCTAAGATCAGTTCTTTAGGATGACTCGAAGAATATCTCCAATCTCTAGGCAACTCGGTTTGAGGTTCTACCCTTTCCTCCAAATTTATATTTCCAACTCCTTGGGTAACCTCAACAATCTCTTCATCTTCTACTTCAGATCTAGACTCCTTAGGATCAGATTCATCAAACACTACATGGGTTGTTTCTTCCACCACCAAAGTCCTCCTATTGAACACCCTAAAGGATTTCCCCACACTTGAATATCGTAAGAACACTCCTTCATCAGATTTGGGGTCAAATTTTCCTAAGGGTGACTTCCCGTTGTTCAGAATGAAAACCTTACAGCCAAAGACATGGAGGTGGGACAGATTTGGTGTTCTACCCTTAATGATCTCATAAGGTGTCTTGTTCAGTTTTGATCTCATATTCACCCTATTCAGCACATAACAGGCAGTGTTCACCGCTTCAGCCCAAAAGTATTTTGGAAGTGAATACTCGGCAAGCATGGCTCTAGCGGCTTCCACTAAGGTCTTGTTCTTCCTTTCAGCTACCCTGTTCTGCTGAGGGGTCCTATGAGCTGAAAAATTGTGACTAATCCCTTGATCCTCACAAAAACTTCCAAATCTTTCATTTCAAATTCCCCTCCGTGATCAATATGGATGGTAATTATCTCACATCCTAACTTCTTCTGAATCCAAGTAGAGAAGGATCTAAACTCATCAAATGACTCAGATTTATGTGACAGAAACTTCACCCAAGTAAACCTCAAATAATCATCTATAATCACAAAACCATAGACTCTCCCCCCTAAGCTGGCAGTGCTAATGGGTCCAAAGAGGTCCATGTGAAGAACTTCTAAAGGTCTAGAGGTGCTAATGTCCTTAATAGAGTGAAAGGAGGACTGGACTTGCTTTCCTAACTGATAGGCATCACACAGGTGATCCTTAGTGAACTTAAGCTTGGGCACACCTCTAACTAAGTCCTTTTAGGTGACTCTCCTAAGGGTTTTCATACTGGCATGACACAATCTCCTATGCCATAACCAAGACTCATCAGCAGCAGTTTTTAAGCAAATTGAATTCTCAGATTTAATGCAACTTACATCCAGCTTGTAGACGTTGTTGATCCTTTGCCCCTGCAAAACAACTTCATCATTTAAGCTTAAAATGCAGCCAGTAGGCAGGAATTTGATGCTGTATCCCTTGTCACAGAGTTGACTGATGCTCAGCAAGTTGTGTTTGAGTCCATCTACAAGCAAAATATTATCAATCATAAAATTCTTTGAATCACCAATTATACCTGAGCCTACCACCTTCCTGGTGGTGTTATCTCCAAGTGTAACCTTGCCTCCAGCTTTGGCCTCCAGTGAAATGAACTTATTTGCATCTCCAGTCATATGTCTAGAACATCCGCTGTCCAGGTACCACATGCTCTCACGAGGTCTTGTGTGAGAGCATACCTACAAAATCATCAAATGTCAGTCTTAGGAACCCAAACAGGTTTGGGTTCCTTCTTATGAAAAGAAGAATGCGATGTATGCGTGTTGTGCTGTGAAACAGACAGTTTGGGTCTCCACACCCAATGTGTACTACGGTGAACAGTACAAGTGTGTGATATGTGTCCTAACATGTCACATGAAAAACATCTAACACCAGGAAAAGGATTAATTAAACGTCGTGAGTGATAGTGCCTCTTCCTAGTAGTGTATGAAACATGCTTTGATGAACTTGCAACAGATTTTTTAAAACGTGGCGGTGCATAAAACTGTTCAAAGGTAGGCGGTGTTTTGTTCTTTTCAAAAGCACTGATTTTCACTTCCAAAAACTCATTCTCTTTCTTTAAACTTGCAATTTCAAATTTTAAAGCTCCATTGTTACTTTCTACTTCACATGCCATTATATCTAACTCTTTAAAAGCTCTTTCTAAATCAACATGCGTGGTTTTCAAAGAATCATGCTCAGAAATTAAATCAGAATATTTTTTGTTCAATTCATCAAACTCATCAAGCAAAGACATGTGATTGGAATCAAGTGTGGAATGATCTTTAACTACAGAATCATGCTCTGTTTGTAAAGTCAAATAATCTAATTTCAAACTAGCATGGGTTTTCTTAAGCTTCCTATATGATGTATGAATCTTTTCAGAAACTTCAAATAACTGATCGTAAGTAAGCTCACATGCCTCTTCCTGGTTGGACTGACCAGGGTGATCATCATCCATCAGACACAAGTTTATTTCCTCCTCTTCAGCTTCAGTCTCAGAAGAGTCGGATGCAGAGTCTGCCCAGAACGCCTTCTTAATTCGCTTCTTGTCCTTTCTGAACTTTGGTTTTTCTTCACCCTTCTCCTTGCCTGGATGAGCCTTAAGTGTAGGACAATCAGCCTTAATGTGTCAAGGCTTCCTGCATTCAAAACAAACAGATTCAGATGAACCCTTAAAATTTTTATTGAACTTACCCTTGTTCCACTTCTGATAGTTCTTATGTTTCTTCCTTAGAAAGCTTTTGAATTGCCTTGTGATTAAGGCAACATCATCGCTATCAGACCCGGAAGTGCTAGCATCTGAATCTTTGGCCTTTAGTGCCACTGTCTTCTCTTTCTTGCGTTCACCTGCATCAAGTTGCCTTTGGTTCACCCCTTGCTCGTAAGCAATGAGTGATCCAAGTAAGCTGTCAATAGAGTAAGTATTTAAATCTTTAGATTCAGTAATAGCAGTAATCTTAGCATCATAAGAAGCAGGCAAACATCTAAGAATTTTGTTCACACTTTCGTAGTTAGTAAGTTCTCTACCTAAAGCATGCAAAGAGGTAACAATCTGAGTGAACCTTGTGTACATTTCTGAAATCGACTCACTAGGTTTCATGCAAAAAAGTATCTAGTCATGTAACAAGATGTTTAACCTAGACTGTTTGACTTCAGTTGTACCTTCGTATGTTATACATAACCTATCCCAGATTTCCTTTTCAGTTGTACAAGTAGAAACATGCATATAGTCTTCATATTTTAAAGCACAAAAGAAACAGTTCAAACATTTGGCATTTAATTGTGCTAAGTCACGATCATCAAACGTCCAATCAGTAAAAGGCAATTCAATTTTTACATTGTTAATTAATCTAAAAGGTGGTTCGTATCCATCCTTAACTAACATCCACATGCGATAATCAATAGATTGCAGAAAAGTAGACATGCCAAAAATCAAAAGGAATATTATCAAACAATGGTGGTCTTGTAATAGAATAACCTTCAGCAGCATTATGATTGTTACAGTTAGCCATTGGATCAAATTCAAAAGTTTTTAAATAGAAATTTTGAATCCCGCTCTGATACCACTTGAAAGTTTGAAAGGGATGTTAAGCCCTAGTGAACTAGTCCCAAGGCTAACCAAGAGGGGGGTGAATTAGTTATTTAAAAATTTCACGACAACGATGAAAAATCTTTTCGATATTTAGCAGCAGAAATGATTAAACAAGAACGAAAAGATCAATCTAAGATATTCACCCACACAGTTAATATCAAAAAGTAAAGTGCAAAATTGAATCAGAAAAGCAAACCAGATTTTATAGTGGTTCGGTCAACTTGACCTACGTTCACTCCCTGGAGCCTCCCCTCCGGGTATTGCACTAAACAAAAGTGTCTCTCCTTTTGCTCCCACAGCAAGGAGGAGAAGCCTATACAAAACACCTCCTTTTCACCACACGGTGAGGTAGAGAACCCAACCTCCTTTCGCTTCCTCCTGAAGCAGGCAGAGAACCTTCGAACTCCTTTTGCTTCCACCTGAAGCGGGCAGAGAACCCCGGATCTTCTTGCGAACGATCCTCCCACGACGAACACCGACTAAACGACAGACGACGAGCGGAGAAGACGACTCTGATCCATGCTTGGAGCATCCTTAGTGAATCCCTCACTAACTCCCCCATCACAAGATCTCTTCTCTCTCTCCCTACTCTCTCTCTCTCTCTAGGGTTTCTCAGGGAAGGAAGGTAGCAAAATATTTTTCTTATTTTAAGAAAAAGTTCTTTTATAGGAGGGCTTAAAATTTGCCCTAAATCTCAACTGGTCGGCCAAGATCGTCCAGGATGATCTAAAGATTATCCAGGATGATCTATAGATCGTCATGTACGATCAGTTCAAATTCAGCTATTTCAGCCTGGACGATCTTGCTCTTCTGGACGATCAGTAGAAAAAATTGTTCATATCGTCCCGTACGATCCTGCGATCGTCCGGGACGATTAGTGCAAATCGAAGAATATCATCCAAAAGACAGTTCGGGTCGTCCAGAGAAATCTGTGCTGGACGACCAAAAAATGACTTGATCGTCTAGGACGATCAGGATATCGTCCTGTACGATTAGTTCAAAAAGTGCCCAAATCATCCTGAACACAGTTCGGGTCGTACAGCTGATATGCACTAGACGATCATGATCGTCCGAGCCGATCCTGCGATCATCCAAGACGATATGATCGTATCAATTAAAAATAAATTGCTTTCCTTAATTACCAGATTAAATTAGTCATGATTGTACCGAATCATCCAGGACGATACTCGTATCGTCCGGGACGATCAGACCAAATAGCTAAAAATAAAAACTTGCTTAACTTGATCTGGCGGCTGAGAATTTCTGATTTGGGAATATCGTCATGTACGATCCAAAGATCGTCCAGGATGATCTGCTTAATCAGACCCTCTTAACTTAGTTGCCCTAATTAGGGTTTCTGTTTTGGCTGGATCGTCCAGGACGATGTGAAAATCGTCCAGGACGATCTGAACAAAATTTTAACAGAAACTCTAATTCACTCAATCTCTCTCCCTGAGTGTGTGTGTGCAAGGTTACTTAGCTAGGGAATCAGTTACATTATAATTGACTCAATAAAAAGAAAAATCATACATTTGACACACTTAGACCCGATCTTGAGTTGGCTTGAGTGGCTCGCGGTCTTTTGTGCCTGAAACAGATTAGCCAAGCAAAAACACACTGGAAACATGTTTGTCATCATCAAAACCAGATTTGCAACATTAAGGACTTTATATAATCTCTCTTTTTATATAAACGTGAATGACACTACAAAGGATTTTTACACAAAAAAAACCCAAAATGATAAAACCGAAACCTAAAACCATAAATAGTTAAACCTAAACCTTAAATCATAAACCCTAAAGCATTAATCTTAAACCATAAAACTTATAATATAAACTTTAATCATTAAACTCTAACCATAAACTCTAGACGCTAAACACTATACTCCAAAAATAAAAAAACTCTAAACACTAAAGCCTAAACTTTAAATATGAAACCCTAATAAAAAAAACCTAAATAGTAAATAAAAATCTTAAACCTTATTCCTAAAAACCTAAATAAAAAGCCAGAAAACTTATTCTAAAACCATAAATACTAAACCCTAAACCCTAATGCCTAAATCATAAAACCTAAACCCTAAAAACAAACATTAAACCTTATACCTAAAAACCTAAATCATAAATTTGAAACCATAATACAAAATCCAAATTTAAAAATCATAAAATCTAAACACTAAACCCTAAACCCTAAACCCGAAACACAAACCACAAACCTTAAACCCTAATCCTTAAACTATAAAACCTAAATACTAAACCCTAAACCCTAAAAATAATACCCTAGACCCTAAATCTGGAACATAAACCCGAAACCCTAAACCTTAAACCATAAACCCTAACCCTAAACCCTAAACCCTTAAACACTAAACCCTAAATGCTAAACATAAATCACAAACCATAAACCTTAAACCCTAAAACACTAAACTCTAATCCTTATACAATAAACCCCAAACACAAACTGCAAACCACAAACCTAAACCTTAACCCTAAACCCTAAACCCTAAACCCTAAAGCCCTAAACCCTAAAACCCTAAACTCTAAAAAAATACCCTAAACCCTAAACCCTAAGCCATTAAACCCTAAACCTGAAACCCTAAACATAAACCACAAACCATAAATCTTAAAAGCTTAAACCCTAAACCCTAATCCTTATAGTATAAATCCTAAAGCAATAAACCCTTAAAACACCCACAAAAATGCTCTCGTGCTCTCTGGCGATTTTGAGGCGATCTAGGGTTTCATCTCCCGAGCTCCTCACTCACCACTTTTGGTGTGGTTTTTTTGGCTTTTCTCTTTATTTTGTCCCTCTGTTGTTTTCCCTTATTGGTTTTGTGCTTTATTTTAATTTTTTTGGGGGTTGCTGACTTTGGTAGATGACGACTCTGTCTTCATCTATCCCCCTGACTACTTCCCTTTCAAAAGGAAAGTCTCAATCTTTTAAGGTGGTTTTGGATGGTTCTTCTTCTTCTACTGCTAAGCTTTACTTCGTTCAAACTTCTTTTAAAAGCTTTCTGGCTTTGATGTTCGATGACTCTATGGTGTCACAACTGGATGCCCCTTTTGTTGTTACTTTGGTAGGCAAGTATCTTCTTAAGCGTCCTAATCTTGATGTCATTCATAAGTTTCTTTCTAATATGAAATTATCAAGATCTTTTCATGTTGGCTTTCTAGATCCAAGACATATTACGATTCAACTTTGTAATGATCTTGAGTATAGTCGCATTTTTTCAAGGAGATCCTACTACAATGAAGCTTGTCGTATGAGGTTACTCAAATGGACACTAGAATTTGATGTCCATGAGAAATCTCCTATTGCTTCTGTGTGGATCACTTTCCTCAATCTGAGACATCATTTTTATAATTCTCAAATTTTATTTGGCTTTGCTTCGATTCTTGGTAGGCCGTTACGGACGGATCAAGCTACGGCTTCTATCTCACGTTCGTATGTGGCCCGTGTTTTAGTTGAGTTGAATATCTCTAAGAAACATCTTAGTGTGATTTGGATTGGTTTAGAGTTGAATAGCTATTTCCAGAAAGCTAAATTTAAAAATTTACCCATTTTTTATTCTCATTATAAGATGCATGGTCATGAGTTAAATGAGTGTTATAGGTTACATCACCATCTTCGGACGAAGAAGGAATACTCCAAACAACCGTCTGGAAAGGATGATCCTTCGGTTGATCATGATATTGTGATTCCTAATCTGGATGTTGTTGAGGGAAACGATCCTAAAATGCAAGATAATGTTGAGGAATCCATACAACTAGACATAGCCTATTTTG
Source organism: Dendrobium chrysotoxum (assembly GCA_019925795.1). NCBI lineage: Eukaryota > Viridiplantae > Streptophyta > Magnoliopsida > Asparagales > Orchidaceae > Dendrobium > Dendrobium chrysotoxum. Next base: position 46,992,328 of record CM034315.1, read on the forward strand.
AACCGCATTCTACTAATGTTGATGAACCTCCTCTTGGTCAGGGAGAAAATCTCAACTCTATATCTTGTTTAGCTCATGTCTCACAAAATGCGGATGAACAAACGCTGGCTATCACTACTAATCTAAATATTGTTCCATCTTCTGCTATTACTCCTTCTGCTCTTAACAAAAACTTACCTGATATGGATTTTATGTTGTTAAATAATAGTTGTACTAAAAAAGTGCCATCTAAATCTTTTGTGAATGACCAGGAGGATGGCCATATCAGCTTGGTGGAGGGTAATGTTGGTAGTGGATGGTAAGCTTCCTTAAATTCTCAATATCACAGTGATGCCTTTACTGATACGGAGGATATGGAAATTATGGCTAAATGTTTTGCTAAAAATTATAATGAAACTAGTTACATCAAGTTCCAAAGTAGGAGAGGAAGGAAAAATAAGAGCATCATTTTACAATCTCCTATAACCATCCGCTTGCATATTAGTCATTAGCCCCTATTTTTTATGTTAAATTCAATTATTTGGAATAATAGGGGCATTGGGTGTCCCTCTTCTAAGTAAAGAGTTAAGAAATTATGCCACATTTACAATGTTTTTATTCTTATTTTACTTTAACCTCTTATTTCCTCTGCTAAATTACCTAGCACTACTAGATTTTTGGGTTTTAAATATGCTATTTCGAATGTGGCCAATAAGATTTGGGTGCTTTGGAAGGTTCTTATTTGTATAGATGTTATTGGAGATTTCACTCAAGTTATGCATTGTAAGATTGAGGTTTTAAATGTACATTATTGTGCCTCTTTTATTTATGCTTCTTCTTCTTGTTATACTAGGAAATTGTTATGGGAGCAACTCATCAACTTTCATAGTATTAGTAACTTACCTTTGCTTGTTGGAGGAGATTTTAATACTATCTCTAATCCTTCTGAACATATAGGGGGTTCTTTTCCTATTTATCAATATATGGTGGATTTTGATAATATGATTAGGGAATGTAATTTATTTGATATTGGCTTCTCTGATAATAAATTTGCTTGGAACTGTGGTCATTTATGGCTAAAGTTGGATCAGGTTTTATTTAATGATTGCTAGATTAACACTTTTAATTCTATTATTGGTGAGCATCTTAGCAGAACTCTTTTTGATAATTCTCTTTCATTAATTACTTTTAAGTCTAGGTATATTAATTTTCCTTCTCAATTTAGATTTCAAAATATGTGGTTACTTCATTACTCTTTTCTATACTTGGTTCAGGAAAAAAAGCATTGGCCCTTTAGATCCAGATAACTCTATCTTTGGCATGAGGAGAATTTGGTTTCAATTGAAAAGGCTTAAGCAAGTTTTAAATCAGTGGAATCAGAATGTGTTTAAAATTCTTTTCTCTAATATTTTGAGTGCTGAAGAGAAAGTGAATACTTTTGAGACTCAATCTCAAATGTTTCCTGCTGATGATAACTTTAATTTTCTGATGGATGCTAAAGATGTCTTTATAAATTACAAGCTCAGGAGAAAGCTTTTTGGAAACAAAAAGTAGTTGTGAAACACCTTGTTGAAGGTGATAATAATATAAAATATTTTCATAATTTGGTTAAGTGGAAACGTGCTAAAAATTGTATTAATAAAATTAATCATGATGATGGCTCTGTTACTGAGGATGGCCTGGAAATTGCTAATTTAGTTGTTCAACATTTTTAAAAGCGTCTGAATAAGGATTTTAGTCCTGCTCATATTGATAACCCTGCTATTGTCCCTAACCTTATTTCTCAAGAGGATAATGAGTTTCCTTCTAAACCTCCTACTTTAGAGGAAGTTAAAGATATTGTTCACAGTATGAATGGCGACTCTATGGCTGGGCCAGATGACTTCACAACTAAGTTTTTCCAGAAATCCTAGCAAATTATTAGTAATGATCTTTTTTCAGCTGTTAATGATTTTTTGCTCATAATTCTATTCCTAACTTTTTTACTTCTACATTATTTGTGCTTATTCCCAAAAATAACTATGTTAGTAACTGGAATGATTTTAAACATATTAGTATGTGCACCTTTTTTAATAAATTGCTTTCTAAAATTCTCATGAATTGTATAACTTCTCTTTTGCCTAAATCATATACCCTAAAACCTTAACCTTAAACCATACAACTTATAACATAAACTTTAATCCTTAAACTCTAGCCACAAACTCTAGACCCTAAACACCATACCTTAAAAATCAAAAACTCTAAGCACTAAAGTCTTAGACAAGGTGATCCCATATCTCTTGCTCTTTTTATTATTGCTGCTGAGTACTTATCTAAAGGCCTTGCTAACCACTTTGAGAATTCCCCTAGCCTCTATTTTAGAACTTTGTGTAGTTTTCATATCTCCCATTTATGTTTTGCAGATGACTTCATCATTTTTACGAATGATTCTTTTAATAGGATTAATAAACTTATGGTTTTATTTCATCAATTTAAAATGGTTATTGGTCTTGCTCTTAATAAATATAAGTGCTACTTTATTCCCTCCAAGACTATGTCTAATAATCGTATTCTGGCAATTAAAGATTTAATTAGTTTTGCACATGGCGATTTGCCTATTAAGAATCTTGGGGTGCCTCTCTTTAAAGGTAAAAAGAAAACTTTTCTTTTTGATGATTTAATTTTTGCTATGCAAGAACAAACTTCTATCCTGGGATTCTAATTTTTTAAGTTTTTGGGGATAATTAATTCTCATCAGAAGTGTTCTTTGTTCTCTCCTTGTTTATATTTATTAAACTCTTCTTCAGACTCAGGTGGTTTGCAACAGGATTGATAGGCTTTTCAATAAAAGTTTTTGGAAAGGGGCTAGTAGGAATTCTAAAATTATATGTTCCTCTTGAGACAAGTGTTATGGTGTCCTGGAAGAAGGTGCCTTGGGGTGTAAGAGTATGAATTATTTATCCTATGCTTTTTCTTGCTAGTTGTGGTACAATTTTCATGCTAAAGTGAGCCTTTAGGCTAATTTTATGTATGCTAAATATTATGCAGGTATACATCAAACTAGTTGTTATTTTAACCAAGGTGATTCTAAAGTGTGGTAGAGACTTTGCAAAGTTTAATGGGTTGTTGAGCCTTTTAGCTATTGGTGGCTCGGTGGTGGTGACATCTTCTTTTGGCAAGATTGTTGGTTGGGGGGTCAATCTATTGACTCTATTACTAACACCTCTTCCACTGTGGCTGTTAAGGTTAATTATTTTTTTATTGATTGTTATTGGGTTTATGAAAAACTTGCTAATGTTATTCCTGACTCTATTAAACAACCAATTTTGAACCTCCCCCTCAATACTGAATCTGATGATTTACTTTTATGTGGTTTGTCTAGAGATAGTTGTTTTAGTTTAACAGATGCTTGAAATTCATTAAGATCTAAGAATGGGTTACTAATATTTTTTATATGAAAGTTTGATAGGGATGTTAAGCCCTAGTAAACTAGTCTCGAGGCTAACCAAGAGGTGGGGTGAATTGGTTATTTAAAAATTTCACGAGCAACAGAAAAATCTTTTCGATACTTAGCAGCGGAAACAAGTAAACAAGAACGAAAAGATCAATCACAGATATTCACCCAAGCAGTTAATATCAGAAAAGTAAAGTGCAAAATAGAATCAGAAAAGCAAACAAGATTTTATAGTGGTTCGGCCAACTTGACCTACGTCCACTCCCCGGAGCCTCCCCTCCGGGTATTGCACTAAAAAAAAGGTGACTCTCCTTTTGCTCCCACAGCAAGGCGGAGAAGCCTGTACAAAACCTCCTTTCCACCACCAGGTGAGGCAGAGAACCTTCGAACTCCTTTTGCTTCCACCTGAAGCTGGCAGAGAACCCCGGACTCCTTTTGCTTCCACCTGAAGCGGGTAGAGAACCCTGGATCTTCTTGCGAATGATCCTCCCACAACGAACACCAACTAGACGGAAGACGATGAGCGGAGAAGACGACTCTGATCCTTGCTTGGAGCAACCTTAGTGAATCCCTCACTAACTCCCCCTCATAAGATCCTCTCTCTCTCTCCCAACTCTCTCTCTATCTAGGGTTTCTCTGGGAAGGAATGTGGCAAAAGATTTTTTCTAAATAAACAAAAAGATCTTTTATATGAGGGCTCAAAAATAGGCCTAAATCTCAACTGGTCGGCCAAGATTATCCAGGACGATCTATAGATTGTCCTGTACGATTAGTTCAAAATCAGCTATTTCAGCCTGGACGATCTGGCTCTTCTGGACGATTAGTACAAAAAGTTATTCATATCATCCCGTACGATCCTGCGATCATCCGGGATGATTAGTGTAAATCGAGGAATATCGTCCAAGAGACAGTTCGGGTCGTCCAAAGAAACTTGTGCTGGACGACTCAAAAATAACTTGATCGTCCAAGATGATAGGTATATCATCCTGTACGATTAGTTCAAAAAATGCCCAAATCATCCTGAACACAGTTCGGGACGTACAACTAAAATGCACTAGACGATCATGATCGTCCGGGACGATCCTACGATCGTCCAAGATGATATGATCGTATCAATCAAGTATTAATTAATTTTCTTAATTACCAGACTAATTTAGGCATGATTGTACTGGATCATCCAGGACGATACACGTATCGTCTGGGACGATCAGACCAAGTATCTAAAAATAAGAACTTGCCTAACTTGATCTGGCGGCTGAGAACTTCTGATTTGAGCCTATCGTCCCGTACAATCTAAGGATCGTCCAGGACGATCAGCTTAATCAGACACTGTTAACTGGGTCGCCCAAATTAGGGTTTCTGTTTTTACTGGATCGTCCAGGACGATGTGACCATTGTCTAGGACGATATGAATAAAAATAAACAGAAACTCTAACTCACTCAAGCTCTCCCCCTGAGTGTGTGTGTGCAAGGTTACTTAGCTAGGGGATCAGTTACATTACAATTGACTCAAGAAAAGGAAAAATATTACATTGGACACACTTGGACCCGATCTTGAGTTGGCTTAAGTTGTTTGTGATCTTTTGTGCCTGAAACGGGTTAGCCAAGCAAAACATAATAGAAACATGTTTGTCATCATCAAAACTAGATTTGCAATATTATATTCTTTAGCAAAAGAGTATCATTCCATGGTGGCGGTTTTTAATTGGAGAATTTTATAAAAGTTCATTCTTACAGATGATAGCTTAATTAAAAGAGGTTTTATAATACCCTCCAAATACCAATGTTGTTATCTTATGGAGAATATGCATCATGTTTTTCTTTCTGGTCGTTTAATTGTTAAAATTTGGTCTTTTTTGATGACATTATTCATTTCAATTGCTTTAATGCTAAAATGTCTATTAATGCTATGCTTAAATGTTGGTTTATTAAGTCTAAAGGCAATATCAGAAATGTTATTCCCTCGCTCAGTTTATGGTATTTATGGTTGGATAGAAATAATTCTATTTTCAATGGTGTTGCTACGAAGCACCATAGGATTATCCATAATGTGAAAGATAAGGTTGTAGCTCTTTATTCTATTAAGTTGCTCTCTGTCAAGAATTTTAAAAACGATTCCTCTGTTGCGTCTAATTTAGGGATTACTTTGGAGGCTAATCATTTTCCTAAAGAACCTAGGATTATATAATGGACTGTCATAAAACCAAAACCCTAAACACAAACATTGAACCTCAAATCAAAAACCTAAATTGTAAATTTGAAACTTTAATACCAAACCCTAAATTCAAAATCAGAAAATCTAAATGCTAAACCCTAAAAATAATACCCTAAACCCTATACCTGAAACTCACAACCCAAAACCCTAAACGCTAAACCCTAAACCCTAAACACTAAGCCCTAAACCCTAAAACTCTAAACCCTATATGCTAAACCCTGAACCCTAAACCCTAAACCCTAAACCGTAAACCCTTAAAATAGTTATTTTCTATAAGTATTAAATTGGTGGTTGTTATTGTTTGTTCAATTTGCAAATTTTTGAAGATTGATGGGGGCTTGTCTTTGGTTGAGATAATTTATTTGTTTTAGTATTTTATTTTATTTTTAGAATTTTTTATTGTATTAGTAAGGGTCTTTAGGCTCCTAATCCTTTCTTTTTTTTCTTTATTGTAGCTCTTTGAAGCATTTAGTAGAGGTTTTAGTCCCTTTTAAGGACTTCTTTTTAATCACTTATTTTAATAAATGCGTAAGCCCCTGCAGAGGATTTTTTATAAAAAAACAAATCCTAAATCCTAAACCCTTAACCCTTAAACCCTTAATACTAAACCCTAAACCTTAAAAATAATACCCTAAACGCAGAACCCTAAACCCGAGGCCCTAAGCCCGGAACACTAAACCCTAAACCTTAAACCCTAAACCCTAAACCCTAAACCCTAACACCTACACACAAACCACAAACCATAAATCTTAAGCTCTAAAACTCAAAACCATAATCCTTATACTATAAACCCTAAATACTAAACCCTAATCCTTAAAAATAAAGCCCTCAATCCTTTATTTTTAAACCATAAACCCTAAACTATAAAACCAAAACCCAATACCATAAACCATCCTAAATCCCAAAAACTTAAATAGTTAAATCTAAACCTTAAATCATAAACCATAAAGCCTTAACTTTAAACTATAAAACTTATAACATAAACTTTAATCCTTAAACTCTAACCATAAACACTATACTCTGAAAATCAAAAACTCTAAACACTAATGCCTGATCTCTAAATACAAAACCCTAATCTGAAAAATCTAAAGATTAAACATAAATCTTAAACCTTAATTCAAAAATCCTAAATAAAAAGAAAAAAAATATAATCTAAAACCAAAAATACTAAGCCCTAAACCCTTAACCCTAAATCATAAAACCTAAACCCTAAAAATAAACATTAAAACTTAAACCCAAAATGCTAAATGGTAAATTTGAAACCTTAAAACCAAACCCTAATTTCAAAATAATAAAATCTAAACACTAAACCTTAAACCCTAAACCCTTTAACCCTAAACCATAAACCTTAAACGTTATAACCTTAAACCCTAAAAAACTAAACCCTAAACCCTTAACCTTAAACCCTAAGCCCTAAACCCTTAAACCCAAAACCCTAAACCCTAAACCATAAACTATAAACTATAAACCCCAAATATAAACCACAAACTATAAACCATAAACCCTATAACCCTAAACCCTTATCCTTATACTATAAACCCTAAATACTAAGTAGTATGCCCTAAAAATAAAGCCCTAAATATTACATTTTTAAACCATAAAACCTAAACGATAAAACCAAAACCCAAAACCATAAACCATCCCAAACTCTAAAAACTTAAACAGTTAAACCCAAACCTAAAATCATAAACCCTAAAGCCATAACCTTAAAACATAAAACTTATAACATAAACTTTAATCCTTAAACTATAGATTAAAAATCAAAAACTCTAAACCCTAAATACTAAACTCTAAACCCTAAACTGTAAATCATAAAACCTTAACCCTAAATAAAAACATTAAATCTTAAACAAAAAAACTTAAATCATAAATTCAAAACCTTAATACCTAACCTAAATTCAATATCATAAATTATAAATGCAAAACCGCAAAACCTTAACGCTAAACACAAACCCCAAGCCCTAAACACTTATCCTTAGAAATCCAAAATATAAAACCCTAAACCCTAAACCCGGAGCCCTAAACCTTAAACCCTAAAACCCTAAACCGTAAACCCTAAATCGTAAACCTTAAACCCTTAAGCCTTAAACCCTAAACCCTAAATACAAACCTCAAACAATAAACCTTAAACACTAATACCCTTAACCCTAATCCTTATGCTATAAACCCTAAATATAACCTAGAACACCCTTAATTTTAGTCAAGCTGGATATCTCTAAGAAACAACTTAATGAGATTTGGATTGGTTCAAAGTTGAATGGCTATTTCCAGAAAGTTGAATTTGAAAATTTACCCATTTTTTGTTCTCATTGTAAGATGCATGGTCACGGGTTATATGAGTGTTATAGGTTACATCCCCATCTTCGGAAGGAGAAGGAATCCTCCAAACAGCCATCTAAAAAGGGTGATCCTTCGGTTGATCATGATATTGTGATTCCTAATCTGGATGTTATTGAGGGTAACGGTCCTAAAATGCAGGATAATGTTGAGGAATCCATACAACTTGTCATAGCTCATACTGAACCGCATTCTACTAATGTTGATGAACCTCTTCTTGGGTAGGGAGAAAATCCCAACTCTATCTCTTATTTAGCTCATGGCTCTCAAAACGTGCATGAACAAATGCTAGCTATCACAACTAATCTAAATACTATTCCATCTTCTACTATTACTCCTTGTGCTCTTGGAGAAAACTTACGTGATATGGATTTTGTGTTGTTAAATAATAGTTGTACTAATAATGTGCCATCTCAATCTGTTGTGAATGACTAGGAGGATCGCCATATCATCTTGGTGGAGGGTAATGTTGGTAGTGAATTGAGTAGTAAAATTTATGCGGAAGATGGAGCTATCTTTGGGGAGGGTGAACTACCTGAAGAGGTGAGGCTGGCCAGTTTGATCAATGATGGTAAGCTTCCCTTAAATTCTCAATATCACAATGATGCCTTTTCTGATATGGACGATATGGAAATTATTGCTAAATGTTTTGCTAAAGATGACAATGTCACTAGTTGCATCAAGTTCCAAAGTAGGAGAGGTAGGAAAAATAAGAACATCATTTTATAATCTCCAAGAACCACCCGCTCGCATACTAGTCATTAGCCCCTATTTTTTATGTTTAATTCTAATTTTTGGATATTATGGGCATTGGGTGTCCCTCTTCTAAGTTAAGAGTTAAGAACATATGCCACATTTACAATATTTCTATTCTTGTTTTACTTGCACCACTTATTTCCTCTATTAAATAACCTAGCACTGCTAGATTTTTGGGTTTTAAATATGCTATTTTGAATGTGGCCAATAAAATTTGGGTGCTTTGTCCTGTTCGTATAGATGTTATTGGAGATTTTACTCAAGTTATGTATTATAAGATTAACTTTTTAAATTTACATTGTTGTGCCTGTTTTATTTATGCTTCTTCTTCTTGTTATACTAGGAAATTGTTATGGGAGCAACACATAAACTTTCATAGTATTTGTAACTTACCCTGGCTTGTTGGAGGGGATTTTAATACTATCTCTAATCCATCTAAACGTATAGGGGGTTCTTTTCCCATCTATCAATCTATGGGGGATTTTAATAATATGATTATGGAATGTAACTAAATTGATACTGGCTTTTCTAGTAATAAATTCACATGGAACCGTGGACATTTATGGCAAATGTTGGATCAAGTTTTATTTAATGATTGCTCAATTAACTCTTTTAATTCTATTATTGTTGAGCATCTTAGAAGGACTCTTTCTAATAATTCTCCTCTGTTAATTACTCTTAAGAAAAGTTATATTAATTCTCCTTCTCAATTTAGATTTTAAAACATGTGATTGCTTCATGACTCTTTTTTGAACTTGGTTCAGAAAAATTGGCTTGCCCCTTTACATTCGGATAACTCTTTCTTTGGCATGAGGAGATTTTGGCTTAAATTCAAAAGACTTAAGCATGTTTTAAACTAGTGGAATCATAATGTGTTTAAAAAACTTTTCTCCAATATTTTGAGTGCTAAAGAGAAAGTGAATACTTTTGAGACTCAATGTCAAATGTTTCCTTCTGATCATAACTTAAGTTTACTGAGGGATGCTAAAGATAGTCTTTATAAATGACAAGCTCAGGAGGAAGCTTTTTGGAAACAAAAAATGGTTGCGAAACACCTTGTCGAATGTGATAATAGTACTAAATATTTCCATACTTTGATTAAGAGGAAATGAGCTAAAATTTATATTAATAAAATTAATCGTGATGATGGCTCTGTTACTGAGGATGGCTTGGAAATTGCTAATTTAGCAGTTCAACATTTTCAAAAGCGTCTTAATAAGGATTTTAGTCCTGCTCATATTGATAACCCTGCTATTATCCCCAACCTTATTTCTCAAGAGGATAATGAGTTTCTTTCTAAATCTCCTACTTTAGAGGAAGTTAAAGATATTGTTCATAGTATGAATGACATCTTTGTGGCTAGGCCGAATGGCTTCACCACTAAGTTTTTCCAGAAATCCTGGCATATTATTAGTAATGATCTTTTTTTTTTTGCTGTTAATGATTTTTTTGCTGGTAATTTTATTCCTAAGTTTTTTACTTCTACATCTATTGTGCTTATTCCCAAAAACAACTATGTTAGTAACTAGAATGATTTTAGACCTATCAGTTTGCGCACCTTTTTTAATAAATTGCTTTCTAAAATTTTCATGAATCATTTAATTTCTCTTTTGCCAAAAATTATCTTGCCTTTTTAAATGCGTTTTGCTAAAGGATGGGGTATTGCTGATAATATTCTTTTGGCCCAAGAATTTTGTCAAGACTTGGATGTTAAGGTGAGAGGTGGTAACATGATTTGAAACTTGATATTGCTAAAACATTGATTGGAACTTTCTATACAATATTATGGAGTTGTTTGGTTTTAATTTGAATTTTAAAAATCTTATTAAAAACTACTTTAAGGGTTCTGATTTTTTTATCATTATTAATGGTAAAAGCAATGATTTTTTAAGTCCTCACTTGGTCTTAGAAAGGGTGATCTGATATCTCCTACCCTTTTTATTATTGTTGTTGAGTACTTATCTAGAGGCCTTACTAACCTCTTTGAGAATTCCCCTAGCCTCTATTTTATAACTTTGGGTGGTTTTCTAATCTCCCATTTATGTTTTGCGAATAACTTCATCATTTTTACAAATGCTTCTATTAATAGGATTAATAAACTTATTGTTTTATTTCATCAATTTAAAAGGGTTAGTGGTGTTTCTGTTAACAAACATAAGTGCTTCTTTACTCCCTCCAAATTTGTGCCTACTGATCGTATTTTGGCTATTAAAGATTTAACTAGTTTTGCACATGGCCATTTGCCTATTAAGTATCTTGGGGTGCTGCTCTTTAAAGGTAAAAAAGAAAAATTTTCTTTTTTATGATTTAATTTCTACTATTCAAAACAAACTTCTATCCTGGGATTCTAATTTTTTGAGTTTTGAGGGTAGATTAATTCTCATTAGAAGTGTTCTTTGTTCTCTCCCTACTTATATTTTTTAAACACTTCTTCCCACTCAGGCAGTTTGCAACTAGATTGACAAGCTTTTCAATAATTTTTTTTTGGAAAGGGGCTAGTAGCAATTCTAAAATTAACTTGTCCTCTTGGGACAAGTGTTGTGGTGTCTTGGAAGAAGGTGCCTTGGGGTGTAAGACTATGAATTATTTGTCCTATGCTTTTTCTTTCAAGTTATGGTATAATTTTCAAGCTAAAGTGAGTCTTTGGGCTAATTTTATGTATGCTAAATATTGTGTGGGTAATGATCCGACTACTTGTTATTTTAACCAAGATGATTCTATAGTGTGGCAGAGACTTTGCAAAGTTAAATGGTTGTTGAGCCTTTTATCTATTGGGGACATGGTGGTGGTGACATCTTCTTTTGTCAAGATCGTTGGTCGGGGGGGTCAATTTATTGACTCTATTACTAACACTTATTCCACTGTGGCTGTTAAGGTGAATTATTTCTTCCTTGATAATTATTGGGATTATGAAAAACTTGCTAATGTTATTCCTGACTCTATTATTCAATAAATTTTGAAACTCGCCCTGAACACTGAATTTGATGATTTACTTTTATGTGGTTTGTCCAAAGATGGTGGTTTTAGTTTAATGGATGCTTGGCATACGTTAAGATCTAAGAATGAGGTTACTAATACTTTTAATATGCTTTGGCATAAGAGTATTCCATCCACGGTAGCTATTTTTGTTTGGAGAATTTTACATAAGTTCATTCCTACAGATGATAACTTAATTAAAGAGGTTTTATATTATCGTCCAAGTGCCAATGTTGTTATCATATGGAGAACATGAATCATGTTTTTCTTTCTGGTCCTTTAGCTGTTAAAATTTGGACTTATTTTAACGACATTTTTCATTTGAGTTGCTTTAATGCAAAAATGTTTATTAATACTATGCTTAAATGTTGGTTTATTAAGTCCAAAGGCCATATCAGAAATGTTATTCCCTCACTCATTTTGTGGTATTTATGGTTGGATAAGAATAATTCTATTTTTAATGGTGTTGATATGAAGCATCATAGGATTATCCAGAATGTGAAAGACAAGGTTGTAGCTCTTATTCTGTTAAGTTTCTCTCTCTCTCAAGAATTTTAAAAACTATTACTCTGTTGCGTTTGATTTAGGTATTATGTTGGAGGCTGAACATCTTCCTAAAGAACCTAGGATTACTTATTGGACTAAACCTCCTCTTAATACTTATAAGCTGAATGTGGTTGGTGCTATCCTTGGGGCCTCTTCGAGTTGTGGTTGGGTTATCAGGGACTGTTATGTTAATTTCATTATGGCTTTTCCTGGTCGTTTACAGAATTATGATGTTAACAAGGCTGTCATATTGGCTATGCTCCACAGTTTAAGATTATGCATTTCACTTGATTTAACTAACATTATTATTGAAGTTAATTCCAATTATTATATTCAATTCTTAAATTTTGTTGAGGATATGATGTGTAATTCCAATCTTTTTTATCTGGTGAGGAATATTAAGAATTTGTTGATCTTTATGAACTATTTTGTTTCTCTTGTTCACAAGGAGGGTAATGCATGTGCTAATTGGCTTGCAAATTAGAGGTATGACTAGGAGTACCTATCTAATTTTATTGCCACTAACATCCCTGCTCTACAGACAGGTCTTCTAATATCAGACAAAATTTGTATGCCTTATGTTAGATTTTAATAGTTGTTGTTGGCTGGAGGTTTTTATCTTCTTATCTTTGGTCCTTGGCCTCACTCTCATGTTTGGTCTTGGGTCACATTCTAGTGCTATTATTTCTTCCTGATGCTTTATTTTTGTTTCGGGTATAGCCATACTTCTTGGTTAGGTTTTTTCTTATTTGGTTTTCCGGGTGCTCGGGTGGACTTCTCCTACGACTCAATTTTCTGGTTAGTTGGTTCCATTTGCAGTTGCCTTGTTCTATTTCAGGCGTCCAGTGGTTATTTGGTATGGGTTCCGTTTTGCCTCTTGATGTCCAGTTTAGGTGTTTTTTTGGTTTTTTTTCTGTTTGGTGGGTTGGTTTAGGGTTTGCCTCTTGGTTGGCTTCCTGGAGATTATCTATGCGGCCTTGGTTTCTTTTGCTTTTATGTTTCTGTTTGGGAGCAAGGATTAATTTCATGTGCTGCTCTTTTTTGGCCGGCCTTCTTTTTGGTGTTTGCTTTACTAGGTGCTTTGTGGCTTAGTTGTTGGGCGATTCCTGGAGCCTTTCGGTCTTCGCTGACACTGGATTTTGTGGCTACCTTTTCTATAGCCTTTTCCTTAATGGTTTGGGGCTCTTGCTTCTTCCTTAAGTTTATGCAAGGATTATTGGCTAAGTAGTCTAGTTATGTTGATTATGTTTTGGTTCATGTTTCCCTTGTGTTCTTGTTGGGTGGCCTCTAACTTAGACTGTCAGCTGGGGCCTCTTTTATCTTCCAACTGTCTCACTATTTATTTTAGCTGGTTTGGTATTCTACCTGTGCTACCCGTGCCTACATATCTTGGAACTATTACTGTTGGTTTGGATTTAATGGTGCCTGGAGTTGGTTATTTCTTGATGGTATTACTATCCTTTCTAATTTGGAGGTGCTCAAGTGTGGTGACCCTTCTAGCAATACTTATGTCTTTGCTATTGGGGATTATGAGGTTGATGTTGGTTGTAAAAGCTCGATAAGGATGTAAAGCCCTTGTGAACTAGTCCCGAGGCTAACCAAGAGGGGGAATAAATTAGTAGTTTTAAAAATTTGAGAGCCAAACAATGATTTAGAAAATCTTTTTGAATGTTTTAAAACATTTATAGTTATGTGATGTTGTGCAAATGTTTAACAATAACAGAATAATACTCACAATCACACAATCATCAACAGAAAAATAAATACGGAAAATAATTGGAAAGAACACACCAGATTTTATAGTTGTTCAGTCAACTTGACCTATATCCACTCCTCGGAGCCTCCCCTCAGGGTATTGCACTAACACTAATTGACTCTCCTTCTGCTCCCACCGCAAGGCGAAGAAGCCTGTACAAAAACTCCTTTCAACCGACCCAGTGAGGCAGAGAACCTGAACTCCTTTCACTTCCTCCTGAAGCAGGTAGAGAACCTACACTCCTTTCACTTCCTCCTGAAGCAGGCAGAGAACCTGGACTCCTTTCACTTACTCATGAAGCTGGCAGAGAACTCGAATCTTCTTGCGAACGATCTTCCCCCAGAGACACTGATAAGATAAGAGACGACGAACGGAGAAGACGACTCAAATCCTTGCTTGGAGCAATCTTTGTGAATCCCTCACAAACTCCCCTCACAAGATCCTCTCTCTCTCTCCCAAGCCCTCTCTCTCTCTCTTAAGGTTTTCTCTAAAAAGGAAAGTGGGAAAAGATCTCAATGATTGAACAAAAGAGATCTTTAGAAGGAACACTAAAAAAGTGCCCTAAAATTAAATTTGATGATGTCGATCGTACATTACGATCCAATATCGTACAGTACAATCAGTTTAAAAATAATGTCATCCAGTACGAATGTAAAGTACAGTTCACAAATTTTACGAACATCATACAGTATGATCCATAGATCATACAATACGATCAAGTTATTCTCAACTGTTCGTATGGGACAATCTATGGGATGAATGAAATTCATCTCTGTCCATCATCCTGCACTGTACGATTCGTATAGTATAATTAGTTTCATTTCAGTACATTGTCTAGTATGATATAAAAATCATCTGGGATGATCAGTACAAAAATCATGGTTTTGTCTGGTACGATCTACGGGATGATCCAAAATCATCTCTGTCCATCATACCATATGATTGGCATCATACAGTATGATCAAATATAATAAAGAAACCAAGATTTAATTGCCTAACTATGGGGGATAATTTTGGCAAGATTTCAAATGATCGTATAGTACGATTGACATCGTACAGTATAATTAGTTCAAAAACTCAAAATTCATATCTTACCAAAACAGTCCTGGCGGCTAGGATTTTTCAAATCGTATAGTATGATATGGATCATACAGGATGATTAGTTCTCAAAACTAATCATTCATAATTAGCCGTAAGCCTGTTTATTAAAGACCTATCATACAGTATAATGGAAAAATCATACAATATGATGTTCTTTAAGAGAAACACTAAATCACTCAAAAACTCCCCCTGAGTGTGTGTGCAAGGTTACTTAGCTAGGGGATCCTTTACATTACATTTAACTCAATAAAGATGAAAATATTACATTGGACCTGAATTACAAAATAGACTGACTCGATCTTGGGTTGGCTTGAATTTGTAGTTGATCCTACAGACCTGAAAGATTAGACAATCAACCAAAAATAGAAATATTTGCTATCATTAAAATCATAGTCCTTGAAACCAGATTCGCAACAATCTCTCCCTTTTTGATGATGGAAAACATTTGTAAAAAAATTCAAAATCAGTAACTAAACAACGGGTAAATAATATAAGAACACTGAATAAGCCCAAAGCATAAGAACTACTACTCCCCCTTTTGACATCTCAAAAAGGGAAAATAATATATAGAAATAGTAAAACTAATACAAGAAAACATCAAAAAGATGAAATCAAATAGGCTTTTTTTTTATTAGCTCCAGTAAAATAGAATTTTCCTTGATTTTCAATTCAAAGCTAATAAGAGGAAAATCGACAACACTAAAATCCAGAAAAGTTGGAAAATCGACTTTCATAACTCCTACCTCGGACACCTTACAAGTTCAAATTCCTTTCAAACAAAAGTCTAATTCAGAAGAAAAGAAATTAGATTTTAAAAGAAATCATTTCAAGCCTCGTTCTAGAAAAATATCTGATATAATAGTATTGCAAAGTAAGGAATCAAAAATTATGATTTTTCGTCTTAAGCTTTTGAAAATATTAAGTGGGGCATATATTTTTCTAAGACATTTAAGGATCTGAAAGGGAAGAAAGCTTATTTCTTTGTGGGCTCATTTTGTGCCTCTTTTTCAACTTGTTTAGCTCTTTGAACATCTTTTGATTTTTTGATATACTTTGTGTATCTTTCCAATTTGGCAACATTGCGCATCTTTTCATCTTTGGACTCATTTTGTGCCTCTTTTTTAATTTGTTTGGTGCTTTGCGCATCTTTTATAAACTTGCTTCCTTTCAGACATAAGAGACAACAAAACACACTCTCTACGGTAAGGAAGAGTAATTCACAAAACAAAAATCATACATCATATGATAAGTGCAATCACTTGATTAAGAAAAATATAATAATATTTCAAAGCTTTGAAATTACTTTTCATATGAGGTAGATTACTGTAGGAAGATAAAATAGATCTCTATTTCAAAAACCAACTTTTTAATTTTGAAGAAGATTTTTATCCAAAAGAAACAATACACCATTAAAAGAGTTAGAGGAAGAGAAATAATCATCAATGTTTCTTTCTTATAACATATCCAGAGGAGTCAATCACTACTTACGAGCTTCCAAACAAAAATCAAGCAATACTCTCAGTCAGATCTAGTTTATCAGCAGTAGTGAGCAGTGATTTGATAAAAAAATAGTAAATCAAAAATACGTAGGAAATCACATCAAAATAAATACTCAAATCATAGAAACTGCAATAATAAAAAGAAACAGCAGAGACTAATAAAAACACAGACAGGAAGCAGATAATCAAATCTAACAAAAACTAAGAGAAACAAAAATGAAAAACAAAAAACATCAAAAATTAGTAGTCATCAGATTTATGCATTTATGTCAATTACACCCAATCTGGTCCTCAAAATGCTGAATGAGTCAAAGGCCAATGGTTTAGTAAAGATGTCAGCCAGTTGGTTTTCAGTTGCTACATGATGTAGCTCAATGTCCCAACATGGTCCCTAATGAAGTGATGCCTTATATTAATGTGTTTAGTTCTAGAATGTTGGATTGGATTCTTAGAAATGCAGATGGCACTAGTGTTATCACATAGAACTGAAATTGTGCCAACATGTAATCCTAAATCCAAAACTTGTTGCTTCAACCAAAGGACTTGGGCCACACAACTTCCTAAGGTAATGCAGTACGCTTCAGTAGTGGAAAGTGTAACTGAGTTTTATTTTTTATTGAACCAGGAGAATAAAGATTGTCCTATAAATTGGCAAGTTCCAGAAGTGCTCTTTCTATCCACTCTACACCCTGCAAAGTCAGAATCAAAATATCTAATAATCTCAAAAGAAGTGTTGTGCCTAGGGTACCAGATTCCTAGGTTTGGGGTCCCTAAAAGATATCTAAGAATTCTCTTAACAACAGTCAGGTGGGACTCTTTAGGATCAACTTGAAGCCTAGTACCAAGACAAACACTAAACAAAATATCAGGTCGGCTAGCAGTCAGGTAAAGCAGTGATCCAATTATTCCTGTAAACTTTTTCTGATCAATAAATTTTCCATTTGAATTCTTATCTAACTGAACAGTAGAACTCGTGAGAGTGTTGATTGGCTTAGCTTTGTCCAATTCATATTTCTTCAAGATGTCCTTAGGGTATTTTGATTGATTCAGATATGTTCTATCATCCTTTTGCCTTATGCTAAACCCCAAAAAGTAGAACAATTCTCCCATCATACTCCTTTCAAACTCCTTACTCATTATCTTAGAAAAGTCATCACATAAATTTTTATCAAACAACAAAAACAACATCAAGCCTTTGTCCCACTACATGGGGTCGGCAACATGAATCCTTTTCTTCATTGTGTCCGATTCAAAGTCAAATTCTCGTTTAAATCTAATAAAGAAAGATCATTTTTAATATTTTCTAACCAAGTCTTTTTAGGTCTACCTCTACCTTTCTTAACATAAGTTAAATCTAATACCTCTACTTTCCTAACTGGGTCATCGGAAGGCCGTAATTTTATGTGACCAAATAATCTAAGGAGACTCTCTCTAATGTTATCCTCCACTGGAGCTACTCCAACCTTTTCATGTACATGCTTATTTTGTATCATGTCTCTAAGAGTAAATCCAGTCATCCACCTAAGCATCCTCATCTCTACAACATATAACTTAGTATTGTGCTTCTCTTTTAATGGCCAACATTCTGCACCATAAAGCATTGCAGGTCTCACCACCATCTTATAGAATTTTCCCTTAAGTTTGAGGGGCACTTTTCTATCACACAACAAGCCCGATGCATTCCTCCACTTCAACCATCCAACTTGAATTCTACTAATAACATCCCCATCTATTTCACCATCACTCTGAACAATATATCCAAGATTTCTAAAATGTGTACTCTTATTAATTACTTGATCACCCAAAGTCATAATCCCCTCACTAGGTCTATTACTGCTAAAATTACACTCCATATATTCAATTTTAGATCTACTCAAGTGAAAACCTTTAGACTCTAAGGTTGATCTCCAGACTTTATGTTTACCTTTAACTCCCTCTCTAGTCTTGTCAACAAGAAGAATATCATCAACAAAAAGCATACACCAGGGTGCATCCTCTTATAAATGTCTAGTGATAAATTTTTATCAGAAGATCCAAAAAGTATATCAACAACATAGATCTGGACAATGAGTAGATCATCTCCTACTTTCCTAAGAAAAGGGTGGTGTCTACGCTCCACTTAACAAACTCTATTTCTAGTAGGAATGTGTTAAAACTCTCATACCAAGCTCTAGGTGCTTGTTTCAATCCATATAAGGCCTTTTTTTTAATTTGTAAATATGATTTGGAAATTAGGAACTCTCAAAACCTGGGGGTTGCTCTACAAAAACATCCTCTTTTATTACCCCATTTAAAAATGCACTCTTGACATCGATTTGAAATAGCTTAAATCCCTTATAACAGGCGAAGGCTATTAGCACCCTAATGGCTTCCAATCTTGCTATACGGGCAAAGGTCTCCTCAAAACCAATCCATCCAATTTGATAGTACCTCTTAGCCACCAATATTGCCTTATTCCTAACCACCACACCAGAATCATTCATCTTATTCTTAAAGACCCACTTAGTTCCCACTACACTTTGATTCCCAGGTCTTTCTACTAACTCCCAAACCTCATTTCTTACAAATTGATTCAATTCTTCTTGCATAGCTAAGATAAAAAACTCATCAGATAAGGCTTGATTGATGTTAGTGGGTTCAATCATTGAGATAAAGGAAAAATAGTTTGCTTCCTTCCTAAGTCCATGCCTAGTTCTAACTCTGTAATAAGGGTCTCCTAAGATCAGTTCTTTAGGATGAATTGAAGAATATCTCCAATCTCTAGGCAATGTATTTTTAGATTCTACCCTTTTATCCATATTTGTATTTTCAACTCCTTGGGTAATCTCTCCTATATCTTCTTCTTCTTGCTCAACTCTAGTCTCCTTAGGATCAGATTCATCAAAAACTACATGAGTTATCTCCTCCACCACCAAAGTCCTCTTATTAAACACCTTAAAGAATTTCCCCACACTAGAATAGCCTAAGAACACTCCATCAGATTTGGGGTCAAATTTTCCTAAGGATGATTTCCCATTGTTCAGAATGAAAACCTTACAGCCAAAGACATCGAGGTGGGACAGGTTTAGAGTTCTACGCTTAATGATCTCATAAGGTGTCTTATTCAAATTTGATCTAACATTCACCCTATTCAGCACATAACAGGCAGTGTTTATCGCTTCAGCCCAAAAGTATTTTGGAAGTGAATACTCAGCAAGCTTGGCTCTAGCGGCTTCCACCAAGGTTCTGTTCCTCCTTTCAGCTACCCCATTCTGCTGAGGGGTCCTAGGAGGTGAAATGTTGTGGCTAATCCGTTGATCCTCACAGAAGGTTCCAAAAATCTAATTTTCAAACTCCCCACCATGATCACTATGAATGGTAACAATGTCACATCCTAACTTCTTTTGCATTCAAGTGGAGAAAGATTTAGATTCATCAAATGACTGAGATTTATGTGACAAAAATCTAATCCAAGAGAACCTCGAGTAATCATCAATAATCACAAATCCATAGACTCTCCTCCCTAAGCTAGTTCTGCTAATGGGTCCAAACAAATTCATGTGAAGGACTTCTAAAGGTCTAGAGGTGTTGATGTCCTTAATTGAGTGGAAAGAGTAGTGCACTTGCTTCTCTAATTGACAGGCATCACATAGGTGATCCTTAGTGAACTTAAGCATGGGGACACCTCTAACTAAGTCTTTTTGGGTGATTCTGCTAAGGTTTTTCATACTAGCATGACATAATCTCCTGTGCCACAACCATGACTCATCAGCAGCAATTTTAAAGCAAATTGAAACATCAGTTTTAAAGCAGCTTACATCCAGCTTGTAGACATTATTGATCCTTTGTCCCTACAAAATAATTTTTTCATTTAAGCTTATAATGCAACAAGTAGGCAGGAACTTGATGTTTTATCCATTGTCAAAGAGTTGACTGATGCTCAGCAAGTTTTGTTTCAATCCATCTATAAGTAAAACATTGTCAATAATGTAATTTTTTGATTCACCAATTATACCTGCTCCCACCCCATCTTGGTGGTGTTATCTCTAAGTGTAACCTTACCTCCAGCTCTGGTCTCCAATGAAATGAACTGATTTGCATCTCCCGTCACATGTCTTGAACATCCGCTGTCCAGGTACCACATGCTCTCACGAGGCCTTTTGTGAGAGCACTCCTACAAAATCATCAAACGTCTGATTTAGGAACCTAAACAGGTTTAGGTTCCTTCTTATGAAAAGAAGAATGCAATGCATGTGTGTTGTGCTATGAATCATGCAATTTGGGTCTCCACACCTAATGTATACTATGGTGAATAGTGCAGGTGTGGGAGATGTGTCCTAATATGCCACAAGAAAAACATCTAATGCTAGGAAAATGATTAACTAATCTATGTGAGTGATAGTGCCTCTTCCTAGGTTTGAATGAAACATGCTTTGATGATTTTAAATTAGATTCTTCAAATGGTGGAGTTGCATAAAACTGTGCAAAAGTAGGAGGTGTCTCATTTTTCTCAAACGCACTAATTTTTAGTTTTAGAAATTCATTTTCCTTCTAAAGACTTGCAATTTCAAACTTTAAATAATTCTCATCACTAGCTAAGTTACATGCCATGGTGTCTAGTTCTTTATAAACTTTTTTTATGTCAACATGCGATGTTTTCAATAATTCATGCTCAACAATTAGTTCAAAATGCTTTTTGTTTAATTCATCAAATTCATCAAGTAAAGACATGTGATTGCTATCAAGTGTAAAATGATCTTTAACCACAAGATTATTCTCTTTTTGCAAAATCAAGAAATCCAATTTCAGGCTGGCATATATTTTCTTAAGTTTCTTATTTGATGAATGAATTTTCTCATAAACATCTAGCAATTGATCATAGGTTAGTTCACAAACCTCTTCTTGATCAGACTGACTAGGATGATCATCAGCCATCAGTCACAAGTTCGTAATCTCTTCTCAGCTTCAGTCTTGTAGGAGTTAGATGCAGAATCTTCCCAGAACGCCTTTTGAATCCGCTTCTTATCCGTCCTGAACTTGGGTTTCTCCTCACCCTTCTCCTTGCTTGGGTGAGCCTTAAGTGAAAGACAATCAGCCTTTATATTCCTAGGCTTCCTACATTCAAAACAAATAGTATCAGATGAACCTTTAAAATTTTTTCTACTCTTACCTTTATTCCATTTTTAAATGTTCTTATGTTTATTCCTTAGAAAGCTTTTGAATTGCTGAGTGATTAAGGCAACATCATCGCTATCAGACCCGAAAGAGTTAGTGTCAGAATCGTTGGCCTTCAGCGCCACAATTTTCTCCCTCTTCTTCTCACCTACATCAATTTCTCGTTGGTCCACTCCTTGCTCGTAAGCAATGAGTGACCCAAATAAGTTATCAATAGAATAAGTGTTCAAATCTTTGGATTCAGTAATTACAGTTATCTTGGCATCAAAAGAAGAAGGTAAACATCTCAGAATTTTGTTCACTTTTTCATATTTTGTAAGTTATCTTCCTAAAGCATGTAATGAAGTGACAATTTGCGTGAACCTAGTATACTTTTCAGAAATAGATTCACTAGGTTTCTTGCAAAAGACTTTGTAGTCGTGAAGTAAGATGTTCAATCTAGATTGCTTAACATCAGATGTACCTTCATAAGTAATGCATAATCTATCCAAGATTTCTTTACCAGTCGTACAAGTGGAAACACGCATGTAATTTTCAAATTTTAAAGCATAGAAAAAATAGTTCAAACATTTTGCATTTAGTTGTGCTAAATCACGATCATCAAATGTCCAATCAGTAAAAGACAGTTCAGTTAACCAATCTAAAAGTTGCTTCATAGCCATCCTTAACAAGCATCACATGTGCAATCAATTGATTGTAAAAAGGTGGACATGTGAGTATTTCAAAAATCAAAAGGTAGGTTATTAAATAATAGTGGTTGTGTAATTGAATAACCTTCAGCAGTATTACGATTACCAAAGTTAGCCATGAATCAAAATTCAAAGATTTTCAAACTTTATTTTAAATCCTGCTCTGATATCACTTGAAGTTTGATAAGGATGTTAAGCCATTGTGAACTAGTCCCGAGGCTAACTAAGAGGTGGGGTGAATTCCGTAGTTTTAAAAATTTCGAGAGTAATACAATGATTTAGAAAATCTTTTTGAATGTTTTAAAATTTTTACAGTTATGCGATGTTGTGCAGATGTTTAACAATAACAGAATAGTACTCACAATCACTCAATCATCAATAGGAAAGTAAATATAAAAAATAATTGAAAAGAACACACCAGATTTTGTAGTGGTTCAGTCAACTTGACCTACGTCCACTCCCGGAGCCTCCCCATCGGGTATTGCACTAACACTAAGTGACTCTCCTTCTGTTCCCACAGCAAGGCGGAGAAGCCTTTACAAAAACTCCTTCCACCAACCTGGTGAGGTAGAGAACCTGAACTCCTTTTGCTTCTTCCTGAAGCAGGCAGAGAACCTAGACTCCTTTCGCTTTCTCCTGAAGCATGCAGAGAACCTGGACTCCTTTCGCTTCCTCCTGAAGCAGGCAGAGAACCCAGATCTTCATACGAACGATCCTCCCACAGAGACACCAACAAGACTGAAATGATGAATGGAGAAGATGACTCAGATCCTTGCTTGGGGCAAGCCTTTGTGAATCCCTCACAAACTCTCCATCACAAGATCCTCTCTCTCTCTCCCAAGCTTTATCTCTCTCTCTCTCTCTCTCAAGGTTTTCTCTGGAAAGGAAAGTGACAAAATATCTCAACGATTGAACAAAAGATATCTTAAGAAGGAGGGCTCAAAAGTGCCCTAAAATTCAATTTGATCATGTCGATCGTACAGTACGATCCAAATCGTACAGTTCGATCAATTCAAAAATAGTGTCATCCAGTACAATGCAAATGAACAGTTCATAAATTTTATGAACATCGTACAGTACGATCCATAGATTATATAGTACGATAAAGTTATTCTCAACTATTCATACGGGCATGATCTATGGGACAAATGAAATTCATCTCTGTCCATCATCCCGTATTGTATGATTCGTACAGTACGATTAGTTCATTTCAGTCCATCGTCCGATACGATATAAAAATCATCAGGGATAATCAATACAAAAATCATGGTTTCGTCTGGTATGATCTGCGGGATGATCCAAAATCGTCTCTATTCGTCGTACTGTATGATTAACATCATACAATACGATCAAATATAATTAAGAAACTAAGATTTAATTGCATGAATACTGGGGATAATTTTGGCAAGATTTCAAATGATCGTCTAGTACGATTGACATCGTACAGTATGATTAGTTCAAAAAACTCAAAATTTAAATCTTACTAAAACAGACCTGGAGGCTAGTGTTTTCAAATCGTACAGTACGATTTGGATCATTCAGGACGATTAGTTCTCAAAACTAATTATTCAGAATTAGTCGTAAGCTTGTTTATTAATGACATATCATACAGTACGATGAAAAAATCTTACAATACGATGTTCTTTAAGAGAAACACTAAATCACTCAAAAACTCCCTTGAGTGTGTGTGTGCAAGGTTACTTAGTTAGGGGATCCTTTAAATTACATTTGACTCAATAAAAATGTAAAAAGTACATTGGACCTGAATTACAAAATAGACTACTCGATCTTGGGCTGGCTTGAATTTGTAATTGATCCTGTGGACCTAAAAGATTAGACAATTAACCAAAAATAGAAATGTTTCCTATCATCAAAATCTTAGTCCTTCAAACCAGATCACAACAGGTTGGCCTGGCTACTTTGATGATAATATTTTGGATCCTCTTATTGCTTCATGTTGCTTACTTTTTTTTGTCCATTGATATCTACTAGAACTATCAACCTGCTAGCTCTTGATTTTATATATGTTTTTTCTTTCGTGGGCATCATCTTTTTTTGCAGGATATTCTTAGTGTAGGTGTTCGTTATGGTGCCATTTTTGATGGGAAGTTGGAGCTGATTATGATATTTTGGTTTCTTCCTTCCTTTTGGGTGCTCGTTTTTATGCACAATAGAATGTACCTCAAAATTTATTGTATTTTTTATTAGTAGGGAATTTGAGCTCTTAGGAATTTTTTGCTTTCTTTTTGTAGCTCTTTTAAGCATTAGTGAGCTTGAGGTCCCTTTAAGGACATTGTAAAATTTTGATGAATTAACGCATAGGACCCTCTGTGGGTTCCCTTAAAATAAAAACTATAAACCCTAAATACTAAACCCTAAACCCTAAATCTTATAGTTTTAAACCATAAATCCTAGATGATAAATCAAAAACTCAAAACCAACCCTAAAGCCTAAACCCTAAACCATAAAATTTATAACATAAACTTTAATCCTTTTAGTTTAACCATAAACTCTAGACCCTAAATACTATACTCTAAAAATCAAAAACTCATAACACTAAAGCTCTAAACTCTAAATACAAAACAATAATCCAAAAAATTGAAACTGTAAACCTAAATCTTAAACCTTAATCCCAAAAACCTAAATAAAAAGCCAAAAAACATAGTCCTAAATCCTAAATACTAAACCCTAAACCCTAAACTCAAACATTAAACCTTAAAACCAAAAACATAAATCATAAATTAAAAACGTTAATACCAAATCCTAAATTCAAAATTATAAAATCTAAGCACTAAGCCCTAAACCCTAAAGCCAAAACTCATACCATAAACCCTAAACCCTAATCCTTAAACTATAAACCCTAAATACTAAACCCTAAACTCTAAAAATAATACCCTAAATCCTACATTTTTAAACTATAAACCCTAAACTATAAGATCAAAACCCAAATTCATAAATTATCCCAAATCCAAAAATCTTAAACTGTTAAACAAAAGTGCTAAATCCTATAACTTATCACATAAACTCTAACCCTAAACCGTAAACCATATACTCTAAAAAATATAAACTCAAATCGTAAACGCTGAATCCTAAACACTAATGACAAAAGCATTATACTATAAACACTAAACCCTAATCCAAAAAACTAAACCCTAAACACAAACATTCAACCTTAAACCCAAAAACTTAAATCATAAACTCAAAATCTTAACACCAAACCATAAATTGAATAGCATAAAGTCTGAACACTAAACCCTAAACATAAATCCTAAATACAAACCACAAACCCTATACCATAAATCCTAAACCCTAATCCTTAAACTATAAACCCTAAATACTAAAACCTAAAAATAAAACCCTAAATACTATATTTTTAAACCATAAACCCTAAACTATAAAACCAAAACCCAAAACCATAAACCAACCAAAATCTCAAAACATTAAACAGTTAACAGAAAACACTAAATCCTATAACTTATAACATAAGCTCTAACCCTAAACCCTAAACCTTATACTCTAAAAAACATAAACTCTATATTGTAAACTCTGAACCGTAAACACTAAAGACTAAAGCACTAACTATAAACACTAAATCCTAATCCAAAAAACTAAACCCTAAACGCAAACATTAAACCTTTAAAGAAAAATCTAAATCATAAAGTCAAAACCTTATACCAAACCCTATATTCAAAATCATAAAGCATAAACAATAAACCATAAACCTTAAACCATAAACACAAACCAACAACCCTATACCATAAACCCTAAATTCTAATCCTTAAACTATAAACCCTAAATACTAAACCCCAAACCCTAAATAGTATATTCTTAAACCATAAATCCTAAACTATAAAACCAAAACCCAAGATAATACACCATCCCAAATCCCAAAACATTAAACTGTTAAATCTAAACCCTAAATCCTATAACTTATAACATAAGCTCTAACCCTAAAACTGAAACCTTATACTATAAAAATCATAAACTCTAAATCGTAAACCTTGAACCCTAAACACAATAGAATAAAGCACTAAACTATAAACACTTAACCGTAATCCAAAAAACCTAAACCTTGAACACAAACATTGAACAATAAACCTGAAAGCGTAAATCATAAACTTGAAACCTTAATACCAAACCCTAAATTCAAAATTATAAAGTCTAAACACTAAACCCTAAACCCTAAACACAAACCACAAACTCTATACCATAAATCCAAATCCTTAAACTATAAACTTTAAATACTAAACCCTAAACCCTAAAAAGAAAACCCTAAATACTATATTTTTAAACAATAAACGCTAAACTATAAAACAAAAACTTAGAACCATAAACCATACCCAATCCCAAAACCTTTAACCGATTAACCTAAATCCCAAATTCTATAACTTATAACCTAAACTCTTACCCTAAACCCTAAACCTTATACTCTAAAAATCATAAACTCTAAATCGTAAGCCCCAAACCCTAAACATTAAAGACTAAAGCACTAAACCCTAAACACTTAACCCTAATAAAAAAACCTAAACCATAAAACACAAATATGAAACCTTAAAAACAAAAATTGAAATGATAAACTAATAACTTTAACACCAAATCCTAAATTTAAAATCATAATATTCTAAACACTAAACCCTAAAACCTAAACACAAACCACAAACCATAAACCTTAAACCCTAAAACCCTAAACCCTAATCCTTAAACTATAAACCATATATATTAAGCCCCTAAACACAATAGAATAAAGCACTAAACTATAAACACTTAACCCTAATCCAAAAAACCTCAACCCTGAACAAAAACATTAAACATTAAACCCAAAAGCCAAAAACTTAAATCATAAACTCGAAACCTTAATACCAAACCCTAAATTCAAAATCATAAAGTCTAAACACTAAACCCTAAACCCTAAACACAAATCACAAACACTATACCATAAATCCTAAACCCCAATCCTTAAACTATAAACTCTAAATACTAAACCCGAAATCCTAAAAACAATACCCTAAATTCTATATTTTTAAACCATAAACCCTAAACTATAAAACCATAAACCTTCTCAAATCCCAAAACCTTAAACCGTTAAACCAAAACACTAAATCCTATAACTTATAAAATAAACTATAACCCTAAACCATAAACCTTATACTCTAAAAAATAAAAACTCCAAATCATAAACCCCGAACCCTAAATATTAAAGACTAAAGCACTAAACTATAAACACTAAAACCTAATCCAAAAGTAATACCCAGAACACAAACATTAAACCTTAAAAGAAAAAACCTAAATCATAAACTCAAAACCTTAATACCAAACCCTTTGTTCAAATTCATAAAGTATAAACAAAAAACCCAAAAACCTAAACCCTAAACACAAACCAACAACCCTATACCATAAATCCTAAATGCTAATCCTGAAACTATAAACCCTTAATACTAAACCCCAAACCCTAAAAATAAAACGTAAATAGTATATTTTTAAATTATAAACTCTAAACTATAAAACCAAAACCCAAAACCACAAACCATCCCAAATCCCAAAACATTAAACCGTTAAACCTAAACCCTAAACACTAAGCCCTAGCCCTAAAACTAAACCTTATACTATAAAAATCATAAAGTCTAAAATATAAACCTTCAACCCTAAACATAATAGAATAAAGTGTTGCAAATCTGGTTTCAAAAAGTATAGTTTTGATGATG
>CM034315.1:47020970-47128667 GCA_019925795.1 Dendrobium chrysotoxum
AAAACAAGATCAATACATAAAACAAAATTACTACAACTGATTCCCCCTTTTGACATCACAAAAAGGAGCAGAAATAGAAATAACATTATAAATAGAAAATTGCACAAAACATAGAACTAAAATGGAGGCTGATCCTGATCAGAAGGAGGAGGTGGTGGTGGCGTGAAGTAACTGTGAATGGCGGCGAAGTGTGCTCCAATCAGGGCAATGTCCTTGTCGTGCTGTTGTTACTGCTATGCAATATAGTCATTAAAGCGCTGCAGATCCTCATTATGCTGCTGCTCCTAGGCAGCAACATAAGAATCGAATAAGACCTCCCACTAGTCAAACCGCCGCACGAAATGATCAAAAGGGGAAGTAATGCAAAGGGGAGCTCCGGATAACTTCTTCCTCTTCCTCCTCAAAATCCAGGGCGAGTTCCGGATATAGTCGGGTACTGTGGAGTACATGGAATGAATTATTTGTGAAGTAGGAAGGAGGGACGTTGGCAGGGACTGGATATTGTAGGTCATATTTTGTCTCCAAAGCATATGCAATGATGTTTCCTAAAGCTAGATTTGGATGTCATCTATGGCCCGGATCCCTAATGGTAGTGAGATGCTAGATATATGTGAAAAGAAGGTCAGCAGCATTGAAGTCCCAGTGGGCCATGATGTAATAGGTGGTCAAAGACAATAAAGGGGTGATGTGAATGCGATCCCCAGCCTTTGGGATGATGGAGGAACGAAGGACATATTGAATGATACGGGCATCCTTAAGGAGGGAAGTGCAAGCGTTGTCGTAGTAGGGTGCATTTATATTTCTAAGGAAGTGATTGGCGACACTCCGATCATAATCAGGATCAGAAAAAAGGGTGTGGAGTTTATCCCACGTGACAGAGAGATGAAGGATATTATGAAAGTCCTGGGCTGTGAGTTCTACTGGTCGTTGATTAATATAAGAGCGAAGGGTGGTGTAGTTAGTGGAGATGCGAAGATTTATGAAGAAGACTTGAAGAAGTTCAAGGCTAAATGGGAAGGCCAGGGTGAGGATGATAGTGAGGGAGGTATGCGCAAAAGATCGAGGACAGGGTAGGTAAGGGTGCGGGGGTTTACAATTTTGGACTAAGTGATACCCACCTCAAGATATCGTTCGTAGGCAGCCTGATCGGCTGTATTTGGAAAGCGGGGATCGATATTTCCTCGTGAGGAGCTCGCACCCTTTTGACTAGATCGCTTCCCACCAGCCATTAGAAAATATAAGAGAGGAAGTATGAAAGGAGAGGTGTGAAGAAAATTAAAGAAAATGACTGTTTAAATGGAAATCGGCCGGATCGTCCCGTACGATCGCAGGATCATCCAGGACGATATGAGCAATTATGACGGCCTGGATGATTGGTCAAAAAGGCGATCAGATTGTCGGGATGATCAGAGATCGTTCAGGATGATTAGAGACAGACGATCGCCTCGAGGAGTCAAGCCAGACGACCATTGATGAAAAGTATCATCCAGGACGATTAGGTGGATCAGCCAGGATGATATACAATAAATGAATCAGACAGGCCAAATTTAAATCATCCAGCTTCTTACACGTGGATCGTCCGGGATGATGAGGTGGATTGTCTAGGATGATTAACAATAATTAGCGCATTCTCAGCCGT
Organism: Dendrobium chrysotoxum; assembly: GCA_019925795.1. NCBI lineage: Eukaryota > Viridiplantae > Streptophyta > Magnoliopsida > Asparagales > Orchidaceae > Dendrobium > Dendrobium chrysotoxum. Next base: position 47,022,610 of record CM034315.1, read on the forward strand.
TTGATCAGCTCAGGAAATATGGATCATATCATCCAGGATGATGTAAGAATCATCCAGGACGATCACCAATAATTGGTGTATCTCAGTAGTATGATCAAAGTGGGGACAATTTGAAGGGATCATCTAGGATGATTTATGGATCGTCCAGGATGAAGATGATTATTCAGGATGATGTGGGGATCGTCCAGGATGATGTGAAGAAAAAAAAAGATGGAGGAAGGAGATGAAAGATCAGAGATCCCAAAAACACATATAGTAAAATGAAAAATAAAGGTAGAGTAAATAAAACTCGAAACATAAAAACACACAAAAATAATGATTTTTTTTTTGAATCCATCTACTCCAGTAAATCAAAAATTTCCCTTGATTTTGAATCCAAAAACCCATTAGAAGATGATCGACAGGGCTGAAATCCAAAAAATTTAGAAAATCAACTTTCGTAACTCCCACCTTGAACACCTTGTAGATGCAAATTCCTATCAAAACAAAAATATAATTCTAAAGAAAAGAAATTAGATTTGAAAAGAGATACTTTCACGCCTCGTTCCCGAAAAATTTCTGATATAATAGTATTACAAACTAAGAAATCAGAAATCAAGATTTTCAAACTCATGTTTTGAAAATATTAAGTGGCGCACAAATTTTTCTAAGATATTTATCGATCTGAAAGGGAAGAAGGCTTGGTTTGGGCTCATTTTATGCCTCTTTTTCAATTTGTTTGACGCTTTACGCTTCTTTGGATTTTTGATACAATTTGTGTATCTCTCAGTTTGGCGACATTTCACATCTTTCAGCATTGGGCTCATTTTGTGCCTCTTTTTTAATTTGTTTGGCGCACTGCGCATCTTTTGTAAGCATTTTTCCTTTCATAATTGTTAAAGCATCTCAGCTGTGAAATTATCTTCCAGACATAGGAGACGCAAAACTTACTCTCCATAATAAGGAAGAGTAATTCATAAAGCAAAAATCATGCATCACATGAAAGGTGCAATCACTTGGTTCAGAAAATCATAATATTGACTCAAAATTTTGAAAATACTATTTATATGAGGTAGATTACTGTAGGAAGATAAAAAAGATTTTTATTTTAAAAACTAACTTTTTAATTTTGAAGAAGTTTTTATCCAAAAGAAATAATACATCATTAAAGGAGTTAGAGGAAGAGAAACAATCATCGATGTTTCTTCCCTTTAACAGATCCAATGGAAACAATTACTGCTTACCAGCTTCCAAATAAAAATAAGGCAAATCTCTCAGTCAAAAATCCAGTTTATCAGCAGTGGTGAGCAGAGATCTGATTTTGAAAGAGGTAAAATAGTAAACAAAAGAAATGAAATAGTAAATAAAAATAAGTAGGAAATTGCATCAAAATAAATACTCAAATCAAACTGACACCTAGGGTAAAAAAGAAATCAACAGAAAAACAAAAATAACAGAAAATAAATAATCAAATCAAACAGCTAACTAATAGAAACAAAATGAAAAATAGACAAAATAGAAATCAGTAGTCATCAGAATCAAGCATTTATGTCAATCACACCTAATCTGGTCCTCAAAATGCTAAATGAGTCAAAGGCCAGTGGTTTAGTAAATATGTCATCCGACAAATTTTCAGTTGCTACATGATGTATCTCAATGTCCCCTTTCATAACATGGTCCCTAATGAAGTGATGCCTTATATCAATGTGTTTGGATCTAGAATATTGGATTGGATTCTTAAAAATACAGATGGCACTAGTATTATCACACAGAAAAGAAATTGTGCCCACAGATAATCCTAAATCCAAGTCTTGATGCTTCAACCAAAGAACTTGGGCCACATAACTTCCTAAAGCAATATACTCAGCTTCAGCAGTGGAAAGTAAAACCGAGTTCTATTTTCTACAGGATCAGGAGACTAAAGACAGTCCTATGAATTGACAAGTTCCAGAAGTGCTCTTTCTATCCACCCTACACCCTACAAAGTCAGAATCAGAATATCCAATAATCTCAAAAGAGGTACTGTGCCTAGGGTACCAGATTGCTAGGTTTGGGGTCGTTAAAAGATATCTAAGAATTCTCTTAACAGCAGTCAGGTGGGACTCTTTAGGATTAGCTTGAAACCTAGCTCAAAGATAAACACTAAACATGATATCAAGTCGGCTAGCAGTAGGGTAAAGTAGTGATCCAATTATTCCTCTATACTTCTTCTGATCAACATATTTTCCACTTGAATCCTTATCTAACTGAATAGAGGAGCTCATGGGAGTGTTGATTGGCTTGGCTTTGTCCATTTCATATTTCTTCAAAATTTCCCTAGTATACTTAGATTGATTGAGATAGGTTCCATCATCCATTTATCTTATGCTAAACCCCAAAAAGCAGGATAACTCCCCCATCATACTCATCTCAAACTCCTTACTCATTCATTTAGAAAACCTATCATATAAATATTTATCAGAAGATCCAAAAATTATATCATCAACATAGATCTAGACAATAAGTAAATCATCCCCTACTCTCCTAAGAAAAAGGGTGGTGTCTACACTCCCCTTAACAAACTCTCTTTCTAACAGGAATGTGCTAAGCCTCTTATACTAAGATCTGGGTGCCTGTTTCAATCCATATAAGGCCTTTTTAATTTGTAAACATGATTTGGATATTAGGAACTCTCAAAACCTGGGGGTTATTCTACAAAAATATCCTTTTTTATTACCCTATTTAAAAAGGTACTCTTGACATCCATTTGAAACAACTTAAATCACTTATAATAGCCAAAGGCTAGTAGCACCCTAATGGCTTCCAATCTAGCTACAGGGGCAAAGGTCTCCTCAAAATCAATCCCTTCAATCTGATTATACCCCTTTGCCACCAATCTTGCCTTATTCCTAACCACCACACCCGAATCATTCATCTTATTCTTAAAGACCCACTTGGTTCCCACTATACTTTGATTTTTAGGTCTTTCTACTAGCTCCCAAACATCATTCCTTACAAATTGATTCAGTTCCTCTTACATAGCTAAGATCCAAAACTCATTAGAAAGGGCTTGATTGATGTTGGTGGGTTCAGTCATTAACATAAAGGCAGAATGGTTTACTTCCTTTTTCAGTCCATGCCTAGTCCTAACACATTCAGAAGGGTCTCCTAAGATCAGTTCTTTAGGATGACTCGAAGAATATCTCCAATCTCTAGGCAAAGTGTTTTGAGGATCTACCCTTTCCACCAGATTTGTGTTTTCAACCCCTTGGGTAATCTTCCCTACCTCTTCTTCTTCCTCAACTCTAGTCACCTTAGGATCAGATTCATAAAACACCACGTGAGTTATCTCTTCCACCACAAAAGTCCTCTTATTAAACACCCTAAAGGATTTCCCCACACTAGAATAGCCTAAGAACACTCCTTCATCAGATTTGGGGTTAAACTTTCCTAAGGATGATTTCCTGTTGTTCAGAATGAAAACCATACAACCAAAGACATGGAGGTGGGACAGGTTTGGAGTTCTACCCTTAATGATCTCATAAGATGTCTTATTCAGATTGGATCTAATATTCACCCTATTCAGCATATAACAGGCAGTGTTTACCGCTTCAGCCCAAAAGTATTTTGGAAGTGAATACTCAGCAAGCTTGGCTCTAGCGGCTTCCACTAAGGTCTTATTCTTCCTTTCAGCTACCCCATTCTATTGAGGGGTCCTAGGAGCTAAAAAATTGTGACTAATCTCTTGCTCCTTACAAAAACTTCTAAACTTCACATTTTCAAACTCTCCACCATGATCAATATGAATAGTCAAGATCTCACAACCTAACTTCCTTTGAATCCAAGTGGAGAAGGACTTAAATTCATCAAATGACTCAAATTTATGTGATAGAAATTTAATCCAAGTGAACCTCGAGTAATCATCAACAATCACAAAACCATAGAATTTCCCCCCTAAGCTGGCAGCGCTAATGGGTCCAAAGAGATCCATGTGAATGTGAAGGACTTCTAAAGGTCTAGAGGTGCTAATGTCCTTAATAGAGTGAAAGGAGGACTGGACTTGCTTCCCTAATTGACAGGTATCACACAGGTGATCCTTAGTGAACTTAAGCTTGGGGACACCTTTAACTAAGTCCTTTTGGGTGACTCTCCTAAGGGTTTTCAAACTGGCATGACATAATCTCCTTTGCCACAACCAAGACTCATCAGCAGCAATTTTTAAGCAAATTGAATTATTAGCTTTTATGCAACTTACATCCAGCTTGTAGACATTGTTGATCCTTTGTCCCTACAAAATAATTTTTTCATTTAAGCTTAAAATGCAGCAAGTTGGCAGGAATTTGATGTTGTATTCTTTGTCACAGAGTTGACTGATGCTTAGCAAGTTGTGTTTCAGTCCATCTACAAGCAAAACATTATCAATCATAAAATTCTGTAAATCACCAATTATACTTGAACCTACCACCCTCCTAGTGGTGTTATTTCCAAGTGTAACCTTGTCTCCAACCCTGGCCTGCAGCAAAATGAACTGATTTGCATCTCCAGGCATGTGTATTGAACATTCACTGTCCAGGTACCACATGCTCTCACAAGGTCTTGTATGAGGGCACACCTACATAATCATCAAACGTCAGATTAAGGAACCCAATCTTATGAAAAGAAGAATGTAATGAATATGTGTTGTGCTGTGAAAAAGGCAATTTGGGCCTCCACACCCAATGTGTGCTACGGTGAATAATGCAGGTGTTAGAGATGTGTCCTAACATGCCACAAGAAAAATATTTAACACCAAGAAAAGGGTTAACTAATCTACGTGGGTGATAGTGCCTCTTCCTAAATTTGAATAAAACATGTTTTGATGATTTTGAAACAGATTCTTCAAAAGGTGGAGGTGCATAAAACTGTGCAAAAGTAGGAGGTGTTTCATTTTACTCAAAAGCACTGATTTTAACTTTTAGAAATTCATTTTCTTTGTTAAGACTTGTAATTTCAAATTTTAAAGCTCCCTTGCTACTCTCCACTTCACACGCTAGATTGTCTAATTCTTTGAAAGCTTTCTCTAAATCAATATACAAGGTTTTCAATAAATCATGTTCAATAATTAAATCAGAATGCTTTTTGTTCAGCTCATCAATTTCATTAAGTAAAGACATGTGAATGCTGTCAAGTGTGGAATGATCTTTAACTACAGAATCATGCTCTTTTTGCAAGGTTAAGAAATCTAATTTCAAACTAGCATGCAATTTCTTAAGTTTCCTATAAGATGCTTGAATTCTTTCAGATACTTCAAATAATTGATCGTAATTAAGCTCACATACCTCTTCCTGGTCAGACTAACCAGAATGATTATCAGCCATCAGACACAAGTTGGTTTCCTCCTCTTCAGCTTCAGTCTTAGAGGAGTCGGATGTAGAATCTGCCAAGAATATGTTCTGAATTTGCTTCTTGTCCTTCCTGAACTTGCATTTCTCCTTACCCTTCTCCTTGCTTGGGTGAGTTTTAATTGTAGGACAATCAGCCTTAATGTGTCCAGGCTTCCTGCATTCAAAACAATTAGTATCAGATGACCTTTTAAAATTTTTGCTAGATTTACCCTTGTTCCACTTCTGAAAGTTCTTGTGTTTCTTTCTTAGAAAGCTTTTGAATTGCCTAGTGATTAAGGCAACGTCATCACGATTAGACCCGAAAGTACTAGTATCACTCTCGTTGGCCTTCAGAGCCACTATTTTCTCCTTCTTCTTCTCACCTGCATCAAGCTATCTTTGGTTCACCCCTTTCTCGTAAGTAATGAGTGATCCAAGTAAGCTATTAATAGAGTAATTATTCAAATCTGTAGATTCAGGGATTACAGTTATCTTAGCATCATACGAAGAAGGTAAACATCTAAGAATTTTATTCACTCTTTCATAGTTTGTAAATTCTCTTCCTAAGGCATACAAAGAAGTGACAATTTGAGTGAATCTCGTATACATTTCATAAATAGATTCAGTAGGATTCATGCGAAAAAGTTTGTAGTCATGAAGAAATATGTTTAACCTACACTGTTTGACTTCAGTTGTACCTTCATAAGTGATGCACAATCTATCCCAAATTTCTTTGCCAGTTTTACAAGTAGAAACACGCATGTAATCTTCAGATTTTAAGACACAGAAAAAATAGTTCAAACATTTGGCATTCAGTTCGGCTAAGTCACGATCATCAAAAGTCCAATCAGTAAAAGGCAGTTCAGTTTTAACATTGTTAATCATTCTAAAAGGTGGCTCATAGCCATCCTTAACAAGCATCCACACGTGATAATCAATTGATTGAAGAAAAGTGGACATGCGAGTTTTCCAAAATCAAAAGGTATGTTATCAAACAATGGCGGTCGTGTAATCGAATAACCTTCAGCAGTATTATGATTACCAAAGTTAGCCATGGATCAAATTCAAAAGTTTTTCAAAACTATATTTTATGAATCCCGATTTGATACCACTTGAAAGTTTGATAGGGATGTTAAGCCCTGATGAACTAGTCCCGAGGCTAACCATGAGGGGGGATGAATTGGTTATTTAAAAATTTGAGAGCAACAAAAAAGATCTTTTCAATGATTTGCAACGGAAACAAGTAAACACATAAACGAAAATATCAACCACAGATTTCACCCTAGGAGATAATCACAGAAAACTAAAGTCCAGAAAATAATCAGAAAGAACACACCATATTTTATACTGGTTCGGTCAACTTGACCTACGTCCACTCCCCGGAGCCTCCCCTCCGGGTATTGCACTAACTCAAAGTGACTCTCCTTCTGCTCCCACAGCAAGGCGGAGAAGCCTGTATAAAAACTCCATTCCACCGACACGGTGAGGCAGAGAACCTAATCTCCTTTCGCTTCCTCTTGAAGCAGGCAGAGAACCTCGGACTCCTTTCACTTCCTCCTGAAGCAAGTAGAGAAGATGAACTCCTTTCGCTTCCTCCTGAAGCGGGCAGAGAACCCATATCTTTTTACGAACGATCCTCCCACAGAAAACACCAACAAGATGAGAGACGATGAACCCAAAAGATGACTCTGATTCTTGCTTTGAGCAACCTTTGTGAATCCCTCACAAACTCCCCCTCACAAGATCCTCTCTCTCTCTCCCAAGCTCTCTCTCTCTCTCAAGGTTTCTCTGGAAAGAAAAGTGGCAAATGATTTTTCTTGTTGGAAGAAAAAGAACTTTTATAGGAGGGCTCAAAATTTGCCCTAAATCTCAATTGGTCGGCCTATATCGTCAAGGACGATCGATGATCATCCTGTACGATCAGTTCAAAATTATATGGTTCAGCCTGGACGATCTGGCGCCTCTGGACGATCAGTAGAAAAAATTGTTCAGATCGTCCCGTACGATTCTGCGATCGTCCGAGGCGATTAGTGTAAATTTAAGAATTTCGTCCAGAAGACCGCTCTGGTCGTCCAGAGGAACTTGTGCTGGACAACCTAAAAATGATTTGATCGTCCAGGACGATACTGTTTTCACTTGATCATCCAGGATGATGTCAATATCATCCAGGACGATCTGAACAAAAATTGAACAGAAATTTTAATTCACTCAAGCTCTCCCCCTGAGTGTGTGTGTGTGTGCAATATTACTTAGCTAGTGGATCAGTTACATTACATTTGACTCAAGAAAAGGAAAACATTATATTTATATACACTTGGATCCGATCTTGAGGTGGCTTGAGTTGCTTCTGATCTTTTGTACCTAAAATGGATTAGCCAAGAAAAATAGAATACAAATATGTTTATCATCATTAAAACTGTACTTTTTGAAACTAGATTTGCAACACTATAAACCTTAAACTCTAAACCCTAAACCCTAAAAAAAGAAACCCTAAACCCTAAAAACCATAAACCATAATCCCTAAACCCTAAACCCTAAAAAATGGTAAATCCTAAACCCTAAAAAAACCATAAATCATAAAACTCGAAAAATGCCTTAACCCTAAACCCTAAACCCCAAACCCTAAAACCCTAAAACCTTAAAGAAAATTCCTAAACCCTAAATTCTAAACCATAAAAACCCTAAACCCTAAAAAAACCCTAAAGACCCTAAACTCTAAAACCATAAAAAACACTAAACCCTAAACCCTAAAGCCCTAAACCCTAAACCCTAAACCCTAAAACCATAAAACACAAATACTAAACCCTAAACCCTAAACCCAAAATCCTAAAAATCCTAAAAAAACCCTAAAACCCTAAACCCTAAACCTTAAATACCCTAAAAAACCCCAAAAAACCCTAACCCTAAACCCTAAAACCATAAAAAAAACCCTAAACCCTAAAAAAACCATAAACCATAAAACCCTAAAATCCTAAAAAACCCTGAACCCTAAACCTTAAAAGCCTAAACCCTAAACCTTAAACCCTAAACCCTAAACCTGAAGCTCTAAACACAATACCCTAAATCCCAAAAAATCCTAAACCCTAAACCCTAAAAGAAACCCTTAAACCCTAAACCCTAAACCATAACCCTAAACCTTAAACCCTAAAACCCTAAGCCCTAAAACCCAAAAAAAACCCTTATCCTAAAAAACCATAAATACTAAACCCTAAAAATTATAAACCCTAAAAAAACCCTAAACCATAAAAAACCTAAACACTAAACCCTAAACCCTAAAACCCTGAACACTAAACTCTAAATCCAAAACCCCAATGCTAAAACCTAAAACCTAAACCCGAAACCCTAAACCCTAAAAACCCCAAAAAAACACTAATACCCTAAACCCTTAAAACACTAAAAAATCGTAAAAAACCCTAAACCCTAAAAAACTGAAACCCTAAACCCTAAAACCCTAAAAAAAACCCTAAACCTTAAAAACCTTAAACCTAAAACCCTAAACCCTAAAAAAAACCCTAAATCCTTAAAACGCTAAAAAACCCTGAACCCTAAACCCTAAAACACTAAAAAAAACCTAAACCCTAAAACCCTAAAACCCCATAAATCCAAAAAAATCCCTAAGCTCTAAACCCTAAAATCCTAAACCCTAAACCCTAAACCCTAAAACCCTAAAAAATACCCTAAACCCTAAACCATTAAAAAACCTAAACCGTAAAACCCAAAAACCCTAAAAACCCTAAATCCTAAACACTAAAACTCTAAACCGAAATTCTAAACCTAAACCCTAAACCCTAAACCCTAAACCCTAAGCCCAAAACCATAAACCCGAAACCATGAAAACCCTAAACCCTAAATCCCTAAAAACCCTAAACCCTAAAAAAACCCATAAACCCTAAACCCTAAACCTTAACCATAAACCCTAAAACCTTAAACCCTAAAGAAAACCATAAACCCTAAAAACCCAAAACCCTAAAAAAACCCTAAACCAAAAGTCCCTAAAACCATAAAAAACACTAAGCCCTAAACACTAAAACACTAAACCCTAAAACCTAAAACCTAACCCTAAACCCTATAACCAAAACCCTAAACCCTAAACCCTAAACACTAAAAAACCTGAACCCTAAACCCTAAAAAAACCACAAGCCCTAAAATCCTAAAACCCTAAAAAACACTAAACCCCAAACCCTAAAAACCTAAACCCTAAACCCTAAACCCTAACCCTAAAAATTAAACCCTAAACCTTAAACCCAAAAAATCCCAAATCCAAAACCGTAAACCCTAAAAAAACCGTAAACCCTAAAGCCCTATAAAATCCTAAACCCTAAACCCTAAAAATACCAAAAAACCTAAAACCCGAAAAATCCCTAAACCCTAAACCCTAAACCCTATACCTTAAAACCCTAAATTCCTAAAAAAAAATTTCTAAACCCTAAACCCTAAAAACACAGAACCCTAAAATCCTAAAAAAAATCCTAAAAGCCCAAAACATTAAAACCCTTAAAAATACTAAACCATAAACCCTGAAGTCCTAAACCCTAAACCCTAAAGCCTAAAACCCTAAACCCTAAACCCTGAAAACCATAAAAAAAAACCTAAAACCTTAAACCCTAAACCCTAAACCCTAAACTCTAAACCCTTAAAAAAACCCTAAAACCTAAAAACTATAAACCCTAATCCCTAAACCGTAAACTCTAAACTCTAAAATCCTAAACCCTAAAAAAAAACCCTAAACTCTCAACCCCTAAAACCCTAAACACTAAACCGTAAACCCTAAAAAAACCCTAAACCATAAGACCCTAAAACCCTAAAAAACCCTAAACCCTAAAACCTAAAAGAACCCTAAACCCTAATAGCGTTAAACGCTTAAAAACCCTAAAACCTAAACCCAAAAAGCCTAAACCCTAAACCGTAAACCCTAAAAAAACCCTAAACCCTAAAACCCTAAAAATCCCCAAACCCTATGACCTAAAACCCTAAACCCTAAACCCTCAACTCTAAAACCCTAAAACCCTAAACTCTAAACTCTAAATACCATAAAAAACTCCAAAAAACCCTAAACCCTAAAAAAACCCTAAACCCTAAAAACCTTAAACCCTAATCCCTAAACCCTTAACCCTAAACCCTAAAACCTAAAAACCTAAACCCTAAAGCCCTAAAAAAAACTCTAAACCCAAAACCCTAAACCCTAAAAACCCTAAACCCTAAACCCTAAAACCCTAAAACCCTAAAAAACCCTAAACTCTAAACCCTAAAACCCTAAACCCTAAACCCTAAAACCCTAAACCCAAAACCCTAAACCCTAAATCTCTAAAAACTCTGAACCCTAAAAAATAAAAAAAACCATTAAACCCTAAACACTAAACCCTAACCCTAAACCCATAACCCTTAAACACTGGACCCTGAAACCATAAAAAAATCCCTAAACCCTAAACCTAAAAAACCCTAAATAAACCCTAAACCCTAAAACCCTAAAAAACACTAAACACTAAACCCCAAACCCTAAACCATAAAACCAAAACCCCAACCCTAAACTCTAAAAACCCAAAAAAAAAACATTAAAACCCTAAACCCTAAACCATAAAAACCCTAAATAAATCCCAAAAAACCCTAAACTGTAAACCCTAAAAACCCTAAAAAAAACCTTAAAACCCTATACCATAAAAACCCTAAAAAATAATAAAAAACCTAAACCCTAAACCCTAAACCCAAAGCCCAAAACGCCAACCTTAAACCATAAAACCTAAACCCGAAACCTTAAACCCTAAAAACCCAAAAAAAAATCCCTAAACCCTAAACCCTAAAAATCTTAAATCCTAAACCCTCTTCCCTAATCCCTAAAACCCTAAACCCACTAACCCTAAAAAAATCCTAAACCCTAAACCCTAAACCCTAAAATCCTTAAACCCTAAACCCTAAAAAAACCCTAAACCCTAAAAACCTTAAACCCAAAACCCTAAAACCGTAAACCCTAAATCCTAAAACCTAACCCTAAACCATACAACCTAAACCCTAAACCTTAAACCCTAAACCCTAAAAATCCTAAACCCTAAACCCTAAACCCTAAACCCTAAAAAAACCCTAAACCCTAAAACCCTAATACTCTAAATAACACTAAACCCTTAACCCTGAAACCCTAAACCCTAAACACTAAACCCTAACCTTAAAACCTAAACCCTAAACCCTAAACCCAAAAAACCTTAAACCCTAAAAAAACCCTAGGCCCTAAAACCATAAAACACTATAAAACCCTCAACCCTAAACCCTAAAACCCTAAACCCTAAATTCTAAGCCCTAAAAAAACCATAACCCCTAAAACCCGAAAAATCTCTAAACAGTAAACCCTAAACCCTAAAACCCTAAAACAAAAAACCTGAAACCCTAAAATCCTAAGAAAAACCCTAAACCCTAAAAACCTGGATCCTTAAACCCTAAAAACCCTAAAACCACTAAAGACCTAAACCCTAAACCCTAAAACTCTAATCCCTAAATAGTAAACCCTAAACCTAAAACCCAAAACCCTAAACCCTAAACCCTAAAAACTCTAAAAAAAATATGAAAACCCTAAACCCTAAATACCCTAAAAAATCCTAAAAAACCCTAAACCCTAAACACTAAACCCTAAAACCTAAACCCTAAACCCTAAAAATATCCTAAACCCTAAAACCCTAAAACCCTAAACACGTAACCCTAAAAAACCCTAAACCCTAAACCTTAAAGCACTAAACCCTAAACCCTAAAACCCTTAACCCTAAATACTAAACCCTAAACCCTAAACGCTAAACCCTAAACCCTAAAAAACAAAAAAATAACCCTAAAACCCTAAACCCTAAACCCTAAATACCCTAAGAAACCACAAAAAACCCTAAACTCTAAACCCTAAAACCCTAAAACCCTAAAAAAACCCTAAACCCTAAACCTTAAACTCGAAAAAACCCTAAACAGTAAACCCTAAACCATAAAAAAACCCTAAACCCTAAAACCCTAAAACCCTAAAACACTAAAAAACCCTAAACCCTAAACCCTAAAACCCTTAACCCTAAAAAAAACCTTTAAACCCTAAACGCTAAAAAAACCTTTGAACCCTAAACCCTAAACCCTAAACCCTAACCCTAAACCCTAAAACACTAAACCCTAAAACCAAAAAAAACCATGAACCTGAAAAACCCTAAACACTAAACCGTAAAAATCCCATACCCTAAAAAACCCTAAAACACTAAAACCCTAAACCCTAAACTTTATACCCAAAACCCCAACCCTAAACCCTAAAAACCTAAACCCTAAAGCCCTAAAAAAACTCTAAACCCAAAATCCTAAACCCTAAAAACCCTAAACCCTAAATTCCTAAAAACACCAAACCCTAAAAAAAACCATTAAACCCTAAACATTAAACCCTAACCCTAAACCCTAAACCTTAAACACTAGACCCTAAAACCATAAAAAAACCCCTAAACACTAAACCCTAAACCATAAAAACCCTAAACCATAAACCCTAAAAAAAAGCCTAAACCCTAAAAAACACTAAACCCTAAACCCTAAAGCCCTAAACCCTAAACACTAAACACTAAACCCTAAACTCTAAAACCAAAACCCCAACCCTAAACCCTAAAAACCCTAAAAAAAACCTTAAAATCCTAAACCCTAAACCATAAAACACTAAAAAATCCCAAAAAACCCTAAACTGTAAACCCTAAAAACCCTAAAAAAAACCCTTAAAACCCAATACCATAAAAACCCTAAAAAATAGTAAAAAACTTAAACCCTAAACCCTAAGCCCAAAACGCCAACCTTAAACCCTAAAACCTAAACCCGAAACCCTAAACCCTAAAAACCTAAAAAAAAACCCTAAACCCTAAAAATCTTAAATCCTAAACCCTCTTCCCTAATCCCTAAAACCCTAAACCCCAAAACCCTAAAAAAAATCCTCAACCCTAAACCCTAAAATCCATAAACTCTAAACCCTAAACCCTAAAAAAACCCTAAACCCTAAAACGCTAAAAAACCTTAAACCCTAAACCATAAAACCCTAAACCTTAAACCCTTAAAAAACTCTAAACCCTAAAACCATAAAACCCAATAAAACCCTAAAATTCCTAAACCCTAAAACCCTAAACCCTAAACCCTAAAATCCTCAAAAAAACCTAAACCCTAAACCCTAAAAACCCTAAACCTTAAACCATGAAAAAACACTAAACCCAAATACCTGAAAACCCTTAGAAACCCTAAATCCTATACCCTAAAACTCTAAACCCTAAATAATAAACCTTAAACCCTAAACCCTAAACCCTAAATCTCTAAAAACCGTAAGCCCTAAAACCTAAACCCTAAATCCTAAATATCTAAAAACCCTAAACCCTAAGCCCTAAGCTCTAAACCCTAAACCATTAAAACCCTAAATCGTAAACCCTGAACCCTAAATCTTAAGGCCCTAAAAACCCTAAACCATAAACACTAAACCCCAAACCCTAACCCTAAACCCTAAAATAATAAAGAAAACCCTAAACCCTAAAAAAACTTTAAACCCAAAAATCCTAAAACCCTAAAAAACACTAAACCCAAAACCCTAAAACCCTAAATCCTATAACCTAACCCTAAACGCTACAACCTAAACCCTAAACTTTAAACCCTAAACCCTAAAGCCTAAACCAAAAAAAAAGACAAAACCCTAAAACCCTAATACTCAAAAAAACACTAAACACTTAACCCTAAAACCCTAAACCCTAAACCCTAAACCCTAACCTTATAACCTAAACCCTAAACCCTAAACCCTAAACCCTAAAAAAACCCTAGACCCTAAAACCATAAAATCCTATAAATCCCTAAACCCTAAACCCTAAAACCCTAAACCCTAAATTCTAAGCCCTAAAAAAACCATAAACGCTAAAACCCGAAAAATCTCTAAACACTAAACCCTAAACCCTGAAACCCCAAAACAAAATCCCTAAACCCTAAAAACCTGAAACCCTAAAATCCTAAAAGAAACCCTAAACCCTAAAAACCCGAAACCCTAAAAACCCGAAACCCTAAACCCTAAAAATCCTAAAACTCTAATCCCTAAATACTAAACCTGTAAAGCCAAAATCCTAAACCCTAAACACTAAAAACCCTAAAAAAAACTCGAAAACCCTAAACCCTAAACCCTAAATACCCTAAAAAACCCCTAAAAACCCGAAACCCTAAAACCTAAACCCTAAACTCTAAACCCTAAAAGAATCTTAAACCCGAAAACCCTCAAACCCTAAAAAAGCCTAAACCCTAAACCCGTAACCCTAAAAAACATTAAACCCTAAACCCTAAAGCACTAAACCCTAAGGCACTAAACCTTAAACCCTAAAACCCTAAACCCTAAATACTAAACCCTAAACCCTAAACGTTAAACCCTAAATCCTAATAAATAAAAAAATAACCCTAAAACTCTCAACCCTAAACTCTAAATACCCTAAAAAACCCCAAAAAACCCTAAACCCTTAACCCTAAAACCCTAAAAAAAATCCTAAACCTGAAAAACCCTAAACCATAGAAAAATCCTAAACCCTAAAACCCTAAAACCCTAAAACACTAAAAAACCCTAAATCCTAAACCCTAAAACCCTAAACCCTAAACCTTAAACCCTAATCCCTAAACCCGAAACCCTAAACCGTATACCCTAAACCATAAACCCTAAAAAAACCCTTAAACCCTAAACCCTAAAAAAAACCCTTGAACCCTAAACCCTAAACCCAAAACCCTAACCCTAAACCCTAAAACCTTGAACCCTAAAACCTAAAAAAAACCCAAAACCTGAAAAACCCTTAACACTAAACCCTAAAAATCTTATACCCTAAAAAAACCCTAAAACCCTAAAACCCTAAAACCTAAACCCTATACACAAAACCCCAACCCTAAACACAAAAACCTAAACCCGAAATCCTAAGCCCTAAACCCTAAAAACCTAAAAAAAAACCATAATACCCAAAACCCTAAATGCTAAACCCTTAAAACTGTAGAAAAGCCTAAAAAACCCTAAACCCTAGAAACTTGAAACCCTAAACCCTAAACACTAAACCCTAAAACCCTAAAAAACCCTAAACCCTAAACCTTAAAAACCTTAAACCCCTAAACCCTAAACCATAAAAAAACCCTAAACCCTAAAATACTAAAATGCTAAAAAATGCTAAACCCTAAACCCTAAAACCTTAAACCCTAAACCCTAAAAAAACCCTAAACCCTAAAACCATAAAACCCATAAAACCATAAAAATTCCTAAACCCTTAACCCCAAAACCCTAAACCCTAAACCCAAAACCCTAAACCCTAAAACCCTAAAAAATACCCTAAACCCTAAACCCTAAAAACCCTAAAACTTGGAAAGCCTAAAAAACCCTAAATCCTAAACCCCAAAACTCCAAACCCTAAACCTAAACTCTAAACCCTAAACCCTAAACCCTAAACCCTAGACCCTAAACCCTGAATCTCTAAAAACCCTAAACCTTAAACCCTAAGCCCTAAACCCTAACCCCTACACCATGAAAACCCTAAATCCTAAACCCTAAACCCTAAATCCATTAAAACCCAAACCCTAAACCCTAAAAAAACTTAGAAACCCTAAACACTAAACCTAACCTTAAACTCCAAAACCTTAAACCCTAAAACTCTAAACAAAACACTAAACCCTAAAAAACTTAAACCCTAAAAACCCTAAAACCTAAAAAAACCCTAAACCTGAAAATCCTAAAACCCTAAACACTAAAACCCTAAACCCTAAACCCTAAAACCTAACCCTAAACCCTAAACCTAGACTGTTTGACTTCAGTTGTACCATCATAAGTGATGCACAATCTATCTCAATTTTCCTTGTTAGTTGTACAAGTAGAAACACGCATGTAATCCTCAGATTTCAAGGCACAGAAAAAATAGTTCAAACATTTGACATTCAATTAGGCTAAGTCACTATCATCAAAAGTCCATTCAGTGAAAGACAGTTTAATTTTAACATTGTTAATCATTCTAAATGGTGGTTCATAGCTATCCTTAACAAGCATCCACATGCGATAATCAGTTGATTGAAGAAAAGTGGATATGCGAGTTTTCCAAAAATCAAAAGGTATGTTATCAAATAATGTCGATCGCATAATTAAATAACCTTCAGTAGTATTACGATTACCAAAGTTAGCCATGGATCAAATTCAAAAGTTTTTCAAAACTAGATTTTATGAATCCCGCTCTGATACCACTTGAAAGTTCGATAGGGATGTTAAGACCTGATGAATTAGTCCCGAGGCTAATCAAGAGGAGGGAAGAATTGGTTATTTAAAAATTTGAGAGCAACAGGAAAAATCTTTTTGATGATTTGTAGCGGCAATAAGTAAACATATAAACGAAAAGATGAACCACAGATTTCACCCAAGTAGATAATAACATAAAACTAAAGTGTAGAAAATAATCAGAAAGAACACACCAGATTTTATAGTGGTTCGGTCAACTTGAACTACGTCCACTCCTCGGAGCCTCTCCTCCAGGTATTGCACTAACATAAAAGTGACTCCTGTATAAAACTCTTTTCCACCAACCCGGTGAGGCAGAGAACTTGAATTCTTTTCGCTTCCTCCTGTAGTGGGCAGGGAACCCGAACTCCTTTCGCTTCCTCTAGAAGCAGGGAGAGAACCTAAACTCGTTTTGCTTCCTCCTAAATAGGGCTAAGAACCTGGATGTTCTTGCGAATGATACACCCACAGAGAACATCAATAGTACGAGAGACGATGAACAGAGAAGACAACTCTGATCCTTGCTTGCAGTAACCTTTATGAATTTCTCACAAACTCCCCCTCATAAGATCCTCTCTCTCTCCCAAACTCTCTCTCTCAAGGGTTTCTCTGTAAAGGATAGTGGCAAAAGATTTTTCTTATTGGAAGTAAAATATCTTTTATAGGAGGGCTCAAAATTTGGCCTAAATCTCAATTGGTCGGCCAATATCATCTAGGATGATCGATAGATCATCCTGTAAGATCAGTACAAAACTACTTGTTTCAGCCTAGACGATCTGGCTCTTCTGGCGATTAGAAGAAAAAGTTGTTTCGATCGTGCCGTATGATTCTGCGATTGTTCGGGATGATTAGTATAAATTTAGGAATTTCATCAAGAAGACCGCTCTTGTCATCCATAGGAACTTATGTTGTACGACCTCAAAATGTCATGATCATTTAGGATGATATTATTATCATCCTGTACGATTAGTTTAAAAAGTGCCAAAATCATCCTGATCACCGCTCTAGATGTACAGGTGAAGCTCACTGGGTGATTATGATCATCCCAGATGATAAGATTGTATTAATTAAATATTAATTACTTTCCTTAATTATTAGACTAATTTAAGCATAATTATAGTGGATCATCTAGGACGATACAAATATCGTCCGGGACAATCAGATTAAATCTCTAAAAATAAAACTTGAGTAACTTGATCTGGTAGCTGAGAATTACTAATTTGAGCCAATTGTCCTACATGATTAATAGATCATCCTGGATGATCGACTTAATCAGATAGACTTAATAGGTCGCCCTAATTAGGGTTTCTATTTTTACTTGATCGTCCAGGACGATGTGAATATCGTCCAGGTTGATCTGAATAAAAATTAAACAGAAACTTAAATTCACTCAAGCTCTTCGCCTGAGTATGTGTGTGCTAGGTTACTTAGCTAGCAGATCAGTTACATTACATTTGACTCAAGAAAAGGAAAATATTACATTTAGATAAACTTAGACCGGATCTTGAGTTGGCTTGAGTTACTTTTTATCTTTTGTACCTGAAATGGATTAGCCAAGCAAAACAGAATGCTAACATATTTGTCATCATCAAAATTGTACTTTTTGAAACCAGATTTGAAATAATCTCTCCTTTTTGATGATGACAAATATTAGTGCAGTAGTTTAAAATAAAATAACCAGTAGTTAACCAATGCACATACAAAAAATAACTATCTTTCCAAATTTCACTGAATAATTAGAACAGTATTGGAAAATAACTACAAATGAAATAAACAACATAAAATAAGATAAATATATAAAATAAAAACTACTACAACTAACTCCCCCTTTTGACATCATAAAAAGGAGGAGGAATAGAAACAATAATACAGATAGAAAATAGCACAAAACATAAAACTAAAATAGAGGCAGATCCTGATCAGAAGGAGGAGGAGGTCGTGGTTGAAAGTAGCTGTGAATGGCGGCGAAGTGGGCTCAAAACCAAGCAATGTCCTGGTCCTATTGTAGTTGTTGCTGAGCAACGTAATCATTAAAGCGCTGTAGAACCTCAATATGCTGCTGCTCTTGGGCAGTAACATAAAATTCAAATCAGGCCTCCCACTGGTCGAACCGCTACACCAGATGATCAAAAGGGGATGTAATACGAAGGGGAGCAGGTGCATCTGGTGCTGTAGGAACAGGAACAGCTTCTTCCTCTTCCTCCTCAACATCTGGGGTGGGCTCCGGTTGTAGTCAGGTACTGTGGAGTATATGGAATGAATTATTTGTGAAGTAGGAAGGAGGGACATTGGCAGGGACTAGATATTGCAGATCATATTTTGTCTCCAAAGCATATGCAATGATGTGTCCTCAAGTTAGATTTGGACATTTTTTATGGCCCGGATCTCTAATGGTAGTGAGATGCTCGATACATCTGAAAGGAGATCAGTAGCATTGAATTCTCGGTGGGCCATGATGTAATAGGTAGTCAGAGAAAGTAAAGGGGTGATGTGAATGTGGTCCCCAGCCTTTGGGATAATGGAGGAACGAAGGACATGTTGAATGGTATGGGCATCCTTAAGTAGGGAAGTGCAAGCGTTGTCGTGGTAGGGGGTATTGGTATTTCTAAGGAAGCGATTGGCGACACTCCAATCATAATCAGGATCAGAAATGAGGGTGTGGAGTTTATCGCCAGTGATAGAGAGATGAAGGATATTATGAAAATCCTGGGCTGTGAGTTCTACAGGTTGCTGATTAACATAGGAGTGAAGGGTGGAGTAGTCAGCGGCAATGCAAAGATTTGCGAAGAAGACGTGGAGAAGTTCAAGGCTAAATGGGAAGGCTAGGGTGAGGATGAAGGTGAGGGAGGTATGCGCAAATAGATTTAGGACAGGGTAGGTAAGAGTGCAGGGGTTTACGATCTTGGACTGTGTGATTCCCACTTAAAGATATTATTGGAAGGCAGCTTAATCGGCTGCATTTGGGAAGTGGGGATCGACATTTCCCCATGAGGAGGTCTCACCCTAATGCCTAGATCTCTTCCCACTAGCCATTAGAATCATAAGAGAGGAAGTATGGAAGGAGAGGTGTGAAGAAAACTAAAGAAAGTGGTTGTTTATATAGAAATCGGCCGGATCATCCCGTATGATCCCAAGATCATCCGGGGACGATATGAGTAATTATGACGGCAAGGATGATTGGTCAAAAGGGTAGTCGAATTATCCGGGATGATCAGAGATCATCCAGAATGATTAGAGATACGCGATCATCCCGAGGAGTCAAGCCGGACGACCGTTGATGAAAAGTATAATCCAGGATGATTAGGTGGATCATCCAGGATGATATGCAATAAATGTATAGGATAGGCCGAATTTGAATCGTCCAACTGCTGACACATGGATCGTCCGGTAGGATGAGGCGTATCGCCTAGGATGATGACTAATAATTATTGCATTCTTAGTCGTTTGATCAGGATCAGGAAGTATGGATCATATCATCCAGGATGATATAAGGATCATCCAGGACGATCATCAATAATTGATGTAACTTAGCCGTTTGATCAGAGTGGGGATGATTTGAATGGATCATCCAGAACGATGTATGGATCATTCGGGATGAAGAGGATTGTCCAGGATGATTTTGGGATCGTCCAGGATGATGTGAAGAAACAATAAAAAAGATGGAGGATGGAGATAAAAGATCACGGATCCAAAAACACATACAAGAAAATGAAAAATAAAAGTAGAGTAAACAAAACTCGAAACATAAAAACACACAAAAATAATAAATTTTTTTTTGGTTTTTTGAAACTATCTACTCCAGAAAATCAGATTTTTCCCTTGATTTTGAGTCCAAAAACCAATAAGAAGACGATCGATAGTGCTAAAATCTAGAAAAGTTGGAAAATCGACTTTCGTAACTTCCACCTCAGACACCTTGTAGATGCAAATTCCTTTAAAAAAAATCCAATTTAGAAAAAAAAATTGGATTTGAAAAGAGATCCTTTCAAGCCTCGTTCCAGAAAAATATCTGATATAATAATATTATAAAGTACGAAATCAGAGATCAAGATTTTCAAACTCAAGTTTTTGAAAATATTAAGAGGCGCACAAATTTTTCTAAGACATTTAACGAACTAAAAGGGAAGAAAGCTTGGTTTGGGCTCATTTTGTGTCTCTTTTTCAAATTGTTTTGCGCTTTGCGCATCTTTTGATTTTTGATACACTTTGTGTATCTTTCAGTTTGGCGATATTTCGCATCTTTTTAGCTTCGGGCTCATTTTGTGCCTCTTTTCTAATTTGTTTGGTGCACTGTGCATCTTTTGTAAGCTTTCTTCCTTTTATAATTGTTAAAGAGTTTCAGCTGTGAATTATCTTCCAGACATAAGAGACGACAAAACTCACTCTCCACAATAAGGAAGAGTAATTCGTAAAGAAAAAACCATACATCATATGATAAGTGCAATCACATGGTTCAGAAAATCATAACAATGAGTCAAAACTTTGAAAAAACTCTTTATATGAGGTAGATTACTATAGGAAGATAAAATAAATCTCTATTTAAAAAAAACCAACTTTTTAATTTTGAAGAAGCTTTTTATTCAAAAGAAATAATACATCATTAAAGGAGTTAGAGGAAGAGAAACAATCATCGATGGTTCTTCCCTTTAACAGATCCAATGGAATCAATCACTACTTACAAGCTTCCAAACCATAAAATAAGACAAAATTTTCAGTCACAAATCCAGTTTATTAGCAGTAGTAAGTAGTGATCGAATTTTGAAAAGCATAAAATAGAAGGTAAAAACCAAGCAGGAAATCATATCAAAATAAATATTTTAATCAAACTAACAACAAGACTAAAATAAAAATCAGTAGAAAAATAAAAATCAACAGAAAATAAATAATCAAATCAAACAACTAACTAAGAGAAACAGAATAAAAAATAGACAAATCAGAAATTAGTAGTCATCAGAATTAAGCATTTATGTCAATCACACCTAATCTGGTCCTCAAAATGCTAAATAAGTCAAAGGCCAGTGGTTTAGTAAATATGTCAGGCAGCTAATTTTCAGTTGCTACATGATATAGCTCAATGTCCCCTTTCGTAGCATCGTCCATAATGAAGTGATGCCTTATATCAATGTCTTTGGTTCTAAAATGTTGGATTGGATTCTTAGAAATGTAGATGGCACTAGTATTATCACATATAATAGAAATTGTGCCCATAGGTAATCCTAAATCCAGGACTTATTGCTTCAACCAAAGAACATGGGCCACACAACTTCCTAAGGTAATGTACTCAGCTTCAGCAGTGGAAAGTGAACTGAGTTCTGTTTTTTACTGGACCAGGAGACTAAAGAATGACCTATGAATTGACAAGTTCAAGAAATGCTATTTCTATCCACCCTACACCCTACAAAGCCAGAATCAGAATATCTAATAATCTCAAAAAAGGTGCTGTGCCTAGGGTACCAATTCCTAGGTTTGGGGTCCCTAACAGATATCTAAGAATTCCCTTAACAACAGTCAGGTGGGGCTCTTTAGGATCAGCTTGAAACCTAGCAAAAAGAAAAATACTAAACATGATATCAGGTCAGCTAGCAGTCAGGTAAAACAGTGATCCAATTATTCCTCTATACTTCTTCTAATCAACAGATTTTCCACTTGAATCCTTATCTAACTGAAGAGAGGAGCTTATGGGAGTGTTGATTGGCTTAGCTTTGTCCATTTCATATTTCTTCAAAATATCCTTAATGTATTTAGATTGATTAAGAAAGGTTCCATCATCCATTTCCATTATGCTAAAACCCAAAAAGTAGGACAACTCTCCCATATACTCATCTCAAACTCCTTACTCATTATTTTAGAAAACTCATCAAATAAATATTTATCAGAAGATCCAAAAATTATATCATCAATATAGATCTGGACAATAAGTAAATCATCTCCTACTCTCCTCAGAAAAAGGGTGGTGTCTACGCTCCCCTTAACAAACTCTCTTTCTAATAGGAATGTGCTAAGCCTCTCATACCAAGCTATGCCTGCCTATTTCAATCCATATAAGGCCTTTTTTAATTTGTAAACATGATTTGGATATTAGGAACTATCAAAACCTTGGGGTTGTTCTACAAAAATATCTTCTTTTATAACCCCATTTAAAAAGGCACTCTTGACATCCATTTGAAATAGCTTAAATCCCTTATAACAAACAAAGGCTAGTAGCACCCTAATGGATTCCAATCTAGCTATAGGGGCAAAGGACTCCTAAAAATCAATCTGGTGGTCTTTAGTGCACTTAAGCTTAAGGAGGACTGGACATACTTCACAAATTGACAGACATCACACTAGTGGTCTTTAGTGAACTTAATCTCGGGGACACCTCTAGCTAAGTCCTTTTGGGTGACTCTCCTAAGGGTTTTCATACTGACATGACATAATCTCCTGTGCCATAACCAAAACTCATCAGCAGCAGTTTTTAAGGCAACGTACATCCTTTGTCCCTGCAAAACAATTTTCTCATTTAAGCTTAAAATATAGCAAGTGGGCAGTAATTTTTATGTTGTATCCTTTGTCACAGAGTTGAATGATGCTCAGCAGGTTGTGTTTCAGTCCATTTACTAGAAAAAAATTGTCAATCATAAAATTCTTTGAATCACCAATTATACCTGAACCTACCACTCTTCTGGTGTTGTTATCTCCAAGTTTAACCTTGCCTCCAACCCTAGCCTCCAGCGAAATGAACTGATTTGCATCTCCAGTAATATTTTTTGAACATCCGCTATTAAGGTACCACATGCTCTCATGAGATATTGTGTGAGAGCACACCTACAAAATTATCAAACGTCAGATTTAGGAACCCAAACAGGTTTGGGTTCCTTCTTATGAAAAGAAGAATATAATGCATGTGTGTTGTGCTATGAAACAGATAATTTGGGCCACCACACCTAATGTGTACTACGGTGAACAGTACAAGCGTGAGAAATATATCCTAACATGCCACAAGAAAAACATCTAACACAAGAAAAAGGGTTAACTAATCTACGTGGGTGATAGTGCCTTTTCCTAGGTTTGTATGACACATGCTTTGATGATTTTGAACCAGATTCTTCAAAAGATGGAGGTGCATAAAACTGTGCAAAAGTAGGAGGTGTTTCATTTTTCTCAAAAACACTAATTTTAACTTTCAGAAATTCATTTTCTTTCTTCAAACTTGCAATTTCAAATTTCAATGCGAGGTTTTCAATGAATCAACTCTCTCCACTTCACATGTCATGTTGTCTAATTCTTTAAAAACTCTTTCTAAATCAACATGCGAGGTTTTCAATGAATCATGCTTAGTAATCAGATCAGAATACTTTTTATTCAGTTAATCAAATTTATCAAGTAAAGACATGTGATTGCTGTTAAGTGTGGAATGATCTTTAACTACAGAATCATGCCCTTTTTGTAAATTCAGAAATTCTAGTTTCAAGCTAGCATGAGTTCTCTTAAGCTTCCTATACGATACATGAATTCTTTCTGACACTTCAAATAATTGATCGTAAGTAAGCTCACATACCTCTTCCTGGTCAGACTGACCAGGATGATCATCTATCATCAAACACAAGTTGGTTTCCTTCTCTTCAGCTTCAGTCTCAGAAGAGTCGGATGTGGAATCTGCCCAGAATACCTTTTGAATTCGCTTCCTGTCCTTCCTAAATTTTGGTTTCTCCTTACCCTTTTCCTTGCTTGGGTGAGCTTTAAGTGTAGGACAATCAGCTTTAATGTGTCTAGGCTTTTTGCATTCAAAACAAACAGTATCAGATGAACCTTTAAAGTTTTTACTGGACTTACCCTTATTCCACTTCTAAAAGTTCTTATATTTCTTCCTTAGAAAGCTTTTGAATTGCCTAGTGATTAAGGCAATATCATCACTATCAAACCCGAAAGAATCAGTGTCAGTTTCGTTGGCCTTCAGCGCCACAGTTTTCTCCTTCTTCTTCTCACCTACATCAAGCTATCTTTGGTTCACCCCTAGCTCGTAAGCAATGAGTGACCCAAGTAAGTTGTCCATATAATAATTGTTCAAATCTTTCGATTCAGTAATTGCAATTATCTTAGCATCAAACACTAAACCCTAAACCCTAAAGCCCTAAACCCTAAACCCTAAACCCTAAAACCATAAAACACAAATACTAAACCCGAAACCCTAAACCCAAAACCCTAAAAACCCTAAAAAAAACCCTAAACCCTAAAACCTTAAATACCCTAAAAAACCCTAAAAACACTAAACCCTAAAAACCCTAAACCCTAAACCTTAAATACCCTAAAAAACCCCAAAAAACCCTAACCCTAAATCCTAAAACCCTAAAAAAAACCCTAAACCTAAAAAAACCCTAAACCTAAAAAAACCCTAAACCCTAAAACCCTAAAATCCTAAAAAACCCTGAACCCTAAACCTTAAAAGCCTAAACCCTAAACCTTAAAAACTATACCCTAAACCTGAAGCCCTAAACACAATACCCTAAATCCCTAAAAATCTGAAACCCTACACCCTAAACCCTTAAAAAAACCCTTAAACCCTAAACCCTAAACCCTAAACCATAACCCTAAACCTTAAACCCTAAAACCCTAAGCCCTAAAACCCAAAAAAAAGCCTAATCCTAAAAAACCATAAATACTAAACCCTAAAAAAACCCTAAACCATAAAAATCCTAAACACTAAACCCTAAACCCTGAAACCCTTAACACTAAACTCTAAACCCAAAACCCCAACGCTAAAACCTAAAACCTAAACCCGAAACCCTAAACCCTAAAAACCCCAAAAAAACACTAATACCCTAAACCCTAAACCCTTAAAACACTAAAAAACCCTAAAAATCCCTAAAAAACCCTAAACCCTAAAAAACTGAAACCCTAAACCCTAAAACCCTAAAAAAAAAACCCTAAACCCTAAAAACCCTAAACCAAAAACCCTAAACCCTAAAAAAATCCTAAATCCTTAAAACGCTAAAAAACCCTAAACCCTAAACCATAAAACCCTAAAACCCCATAAATCCATAAAAATCCCTAAGCTCTAAACCCTAAAACCCTAAACCCTAAACCCTAAAACCCTAAAACCCTAAAAAATACCCTAAACCATAAACCATTAAAAAACCTAAACCCTAAAACTCGAAAACCCTAAAAAACCCTAAATCCTAAACACTAAAACTCTAAACCCTAAACCGAAACTCTAAACACTAAACCCTAAACCCTAAACCCTAAACCGTAAATCCTAAGCCCTAAACCATAAACCCGAAACCATGAAAATCCTAAACCCTAAATCCCTAAAAACCCTAAACCCTAAACCCTAAAAAAATCGATAAACCCTAAACCCTAAACCATAACCATAAACCCTAAAACCTTAAACCCTAAAGGAAACCATAAACCCTAAAAACCCTAAACCCTAAAAAACCCTAAACCAAAAATCCATAAACCCTAAAAAACACTAAACCCTAAACACTAAAACCCTAAATCCAAAACCCTAAAACTTAACCCTAAACCCTAAAACCAAAACCCTAAACCCTAAACCCTAAACCCTAAAAAACCTGAACCCTAAACCCTAAAAAAACCACAAGCCCTAAAACCCTAAAACCCTAAAAAACACTAAAGCCCAAACCCTAAAAACCTAAACCCTAAACCCTAAACCCTAACCCTAAAAATTAAACCCTAAACCTTAAACCCGAAAAATCTCAAACCCTAAACCGTAAACCCTAAAAAAACCATAAACCCTAAATCCCTATAAAATCCTAAACCCTAAACCCTAAAACCCTAAACCCTAAAAATACCAAAAAACCTAAAACCTGAAAAATCCCTAAACCCTATACCCTAAAACCCTAAATTCCTAAAAAAAATCCCTAAACCCTAAAAACACTGAACCCTAAAATCCTAAAAAAAATCCTAAAAACACAAAACATTAAAACCCTTAAAAATACTAAGCCATAAACCCTAAAGCCCTAAACCCTAAACCCTAAAG
This sequence comes from Dendrobium chrysotoxum, assembly GCA_019925795.1. NCBI lineage: Eukaryota > Viridiplantae > Streptophyta > Magnoliopsida > Asparagales > Orchidaceae > Dendrobium > Dendrobium chrysotoxum. The sequence goes on from CM034315.1 coordinate 47,049,143, forward strand.
CCTAAAACCCTAAACCCTATATATGAAACCCTAAACCCTAAACCCTTAACCCTGAAAACCATAAAAAAAAACCTAAAACCCTAAATCCTAAACCCTAAACCCTAAACTTTAAACACTTAAGAAAACCCTAAAACCTAAAAACTATAAACCCTAATCCCTAAACCGTAAACTCTAAACTCTAAAATCCTAAACCCTAAAAAAAACCCTAAACTCTAAACCCCTAAAACCCTAAACACTAAACCCTAAACCCTAAAAAAACCCTAAACCATAAGACCCTAAAACCCTAAAAAACCCTAAACCCTAAAACCTAAAAGAACCCTAAACCCTAAAAGCGTTAAACCCTTAAAAATCCTAAAACCTAAACCCAAAAACCCTAAACCCTAAACCGTAGACCCTAAAAAAACCCTAAACCTAAAACCCTAAAGATCCCTAAACCCTATACCCTAAAACGCTAAACCCTAAACCTTAAACACTCAACTCTAAAACCCTAAAACCCTAAACTCTAAACTCTAAATACCATAAAAAACTCCGAAAAACCCTAACCCTAAAAAAAACCCCTAAAACCTAAAAACCTTAAACCCTAATCCCTAAACCCCAAACCCTAACCTAACCCTAAAAACCTAAACCCTAAAGCCCTAAAAAAAACTCTAAACCCTAAACCCTAAAAACCCTAAACCCTAAACCCTAAAACCCTAAAAAACCCTAAACCCTAAACCCTAAAACCCTAAACCCTAAACCCTAAACCCTAAACCCTAAATCCCTAAAAACTCTGAACCCTAAACAATAAAAAAAACCCTTAAACCCTAAACACTAAACCCTAACCCTAAACCCTTAAACACTAGACCCTGAAACCATAAAAATGTTAAAATCCAGGATCCCGAGCACTTAATTTTGATGGTGACAACTAATACTTACTGAATCCATATAGACTTCCATTAGATTACAGATGCTTAATCTTTTTATATGAGCACTAACATTTCAGGTCAGATGCACACTGCTCAAGGTTACTGGAGACTCAAACCAAGTAGAATAGGATGTTGAAAAGATTGTAATTTTTATTTCTTTATTTTTATTTTCTTGAGTCTGCCACAGAAGCATGCATGTGAAAGGAGCAACCATGCACACACACAGGGGGAGAATGGTTTTAAATGTTTTAAATTTTTTTTTTAAGAATATCGTACTGTACGATTTTGTATTGTACTGTACGGTACATATCGTACTGTATGATCAGATACAATTGAGAAACCCTAGCCTCCAGTATAAGTTTGGTAAGTTCTTAATTTTTATTTCTTGAACTGATCGTACTGTACGATGATTATCGTACTATAGGATTAATTAATACTTACCAAAATTATCTGCCTAATCAGGAAATAAATGTTGGTTTCTAATTCAAAAGTTGACGTATTGTACGATCCTATATCATACCGTATGACTGACAGAGATGATTTCATTCGTCCTAGAGATCATACCAGACGAAACCATGGTTTTTTGTTCTGTTCGTCCTGGACGATATTCATATCGTACAAGACGATATCAAGAAATGAACTAATCGTACTGTACCACTAGTGGAGTGCTGAACGACCGACAGAGACGATTTCATTCATCCCATCGATCGTACCAGACGAACCCAAGAAATTTTTGTTCTATTCATCCTGGACGATATTCATATCGTACAGGACGATATCCTGAAAAACACTAATCGTACTGTACGACTAAAGGAGTGCTGGACGACTGACAGAGATGAATTCTTTCGTCCCGAGGATCGTCCCACATTTCATCCTGTACGAACAGTACGAATCAACAGTATCGTCCTGTACAATATACATATCGTACAGTATAATATGTATAAAATTTGGTAACTGTTCATCTGTGCTCGTACTGGACGGAGCTGTAATTGAACTGATCGTACTGTACGATTATATATCATACTGTACGAACAGAAACGAAAAAGTTGAAGCTTTTAGGGTTTTCTGAAGCCTGATATAAAAATAACTTATATTTTACTTTAGTGAGTTGTTGATCTATCCTTTTGCTGTGAGAAGCTTTGAGGAAAGGAGGGGATTCGTTAGAGAGAAGTTTTTGGAGAGATCTAGGGCTTGAGAGAGGAAGGTGAAGGTGAGCTTGAGCGTGAGAGAGAAGTAGTGTGAGGGGATCACACGGTGGCTCCAAGCTAGCTGCATACTTTGCTCCTCTTGTGGCTTTGGGAAGCTTCAGGAAAGTTCTCGAGGGAAGAGCCACTTCAAGATCAACATCGTCAAGGTACTCTGCCATCTCCAAGAGGGAGAAAAAGGAGAAGGTCCGCTGCCGCCACTAGGAGGGTGACATAGTGTTTAGTATTCCGCCGCACCGAGGGAGGTGAAAGTGAGTATTGTAAAGGCTTCTCCGCCTTGCTGTCGGGGCAAAAGGAGAGTAAACTTTTACTAGTGCAAATCCCGGAGTAGAGGACTCCGGGGAGTGGACGTAGGTCAAGTACCGAACCACTATAACAATCTCTGGTGTGTTTTTTCCTGTTTACTGTACTTTACTTTTCATGCTCTTAATTACTATATTAAATTGCTTAGTGAAAAATCATGATTTAAATCTTGTGTTGTGAAATTTAAAACTGAATTATCAATATCATCGTTGCGAACGTTGTACTTGCTTCCGCACGTTATTTGTTGAGTTATCTTTTAAAAATCAAAAATTAGAACTCTTGTGTAGGGTTGAATTTTTTAAAATACCAATTCACCCCCCCCCCCCTCTTGGCGCATCTCATACTTTCAAAAAAAAACCCATAAACCCTAAACCTAAAAAACCGTAAACCGTAAACCCTAAAAAAACCCAAAACCCTAAAACCCTAAAAAATACTAAACACTAAACACTAAACCTTAAACCATAAAACAAAACCCCAACCCTAAACCCTAAAAACCCAAAAAAAAACCTTAAAACCCTAAACCATAAAAACCCTAAAAAAATCCCAAAAAACCCTAAACTGTAAACCCTAAATACCCTAAAAAAAACCCTTAAAACCCCATATCATAAAAACCCTAAAAAATAGTAAAAAACCTAAACCCTAAACCCTAAGCCCAAAAACGCCAACTTTAAACCCTAAAACCTAAACCCGAAACCCTAAACCCTAAAAACCCAAAAAAAAAAAAACCTAAAAATCTTAAATCCTAAACCCTCTTCCCTAAACCGTAAAACCCTAAACCCACAAACCCTAAAAAAAACCCTAAATCCTAAACCCTAAAATCCTTAAACCCTAAATCCTAAACCCTAAAAAAACCCTAAACCCTAAAACGCTAAAAAACCCTAAACCCTAAACCATAAAACCCTGAACCCTAAACCCTAAACCCTAAAACCATAAAACCCAATAAATCCCTAAAATTCCTAAACCCTAAACCCTAAAATCCTAAACCCTAAACCCTAAACCCTAAAATCCTCAAAAAAACCCTAAACCCTAAAAACACTTAACCTTAAACCCCAAAAAAACCCTAAACCCTAAAACCTGAAAACCCTAAGAAACCCTAAATCCTAAACCCTAAAACTCTAAACCCTAAACCCTAAACCCTAAACCCTAAACTATAAACCTTAAACCCTAAACCCTAAACCCTAAATCTCTAAAAACCCTAAACGCTAAATCCTACACCCTTAACCCTAAACTCTAAGCCCTAAACCTAAATATCTAAAAACCCTAAACCCTAAACCCTAAGCCCAAAACCCTAAACTCTAAACCAGTAAAACCCTAAATCGTAAACCCTGAACCCTAAACCTTAAAGCCCTAAAAACCCTAAACCATAAACCCTAAAAAAACCCTTAAACCCTAAATCCCAATCCCTAACCCTAAACCCTAAAACAATAAAGAAAACCCTAAACCCTAAAAAAACTTTAAACCCGAAAATCCTAAAACTCTAAAAAACACTAAACCCAAAACCCTAAAACCCTAAACCCTAAACCCTAAATCCTAAAACCTAACCCTAAGCCCTACAACCTAAACCCTAAACCTTAAACCCTAAACCCTAAAAATCCTAAACCCTAAACCCTAAAAAAACCCTAAACCCTAAAACCCTAATACTCTAAAAAACCCTAAACCCTAAACCCTAAAACCCTAAACCCTAAACACTAAACCCTAACCATAAAACCTAAACCCTAAACCCTAAACCCAAAAAATTCTAAACCCTAAAAAAACCCTAGACCCTAAAATCATAAAACACTATAAAACCCTAAACACTAAACCCTAAAACCCTAAACCCTAAATTCTAAGCCCTAAAAAAACCATAACCCCTAAAACCCAAAAAATCTCAAAATACTAAACCCTAAACCCTAAAACCCTAAAACAAAATCCCTAAACTCTAAAAACCTGAAACCCTAAAATCCTAAGAAAAACCCTAAACCCTAAAAACCCGAAACCCTAAACCCTAAAAACCCTAAAACCACTAAAGACCTAAACCCCAAAACTGTAATCCCTAAATACTAAATCGTAAACCCAAAACCCAAAACCCTAAACCCTAAACCCTAAAAACTCTAAAAAAAAACACGAAAATCCTAAACCCTAAATACCCAAAAAAACCCCAAAAAACCCTAAACCCTAAACACTAAACCCTAAAACCTAATCCCTAAACCCTAAAAAAATCCTAAACCCTAAAACCCTAAAACCCTCAACACGTAACCCTAAAACCAAACCCTAAACCCTAAAGCACTAAACCCTAAACCCTAAAACCCTAAACCCTAAATATTAAACCCTAAACCCTAAACGCTAAACCCTAAACCCTAAAAAACAAAAAAATAACCCTAAAACCTTAAACCCTAAACCCTAAATACCCTAAAAAACAACAAAAAACCCTAAACCATTAAACCCTAAAACCCTAAAAAAAACCCTAAACCCTAAACCTTAAACCCGAAAAACCCTAAACAGTAAACCCTAAACCATAGAAAAACCCTAAACCCTAAAACCCTAAAACCCTAAAGCACCAAAAAACCATAAACCCTAAACAAAACCTTTAAACCCTAAACCCTAAAAAAAATCCTTGAACCCTAAACCCTAACCAGTAAACCCTAACCCTAAACCCGTAAAACGCTAAACGCTAAAACCCAAAAAAAACCCTAAACCTAAAAAACCCTAAACACTAAACCCTAAAAATCCTATACCCTAAAAAACCCTAAAACCCTAAAACCCTAAACCCTAAACCCTATACCCAAAACCCCAACCCTAAACCCTAAAAACCCAAACCCAAAAGCCCTAAAAAAACTCTAAACCCAAAATCATAAACCCTAAAAACCCTAAACCCTAAACCCTAAAACCCAAAAACCCTAAAAAACCCTAAACCCTAAACCCTAAAACCCTAAACCCTAAACCCTAAACCCTAAATCTCTAAAAACCCTAAACCCTAAAAAAAACCCTTAAACCCTAAACACTAAACCCTAACCCAAAACCCTAAACCTTAAACACTAGACGCTAAAACCATAAAAAAACCCCTAAACCCTAAACCCTAAACCATAAAAACCCTAAACCATAAACCCTAAAAAAAGCCTAAACCCTAAAAAACACTAAACCCTAAACCCTAAACCCTAAAGCCCTAAACCCTAAACACTAAACACTAAACCCTAAACCCTAAACTCTAAAACCAAAACCCCAACCCTAAACCCTAAAAACCCTAAAAAAAACCTTAAAAACCTAAACTCTAAACCATAAAAACCCTAAAAAATCCCACAAAACCCTAAACTGTAAACCCTAAAAACCCTAAAAAAAAAAACCCTTAAAACACTATACCATAAAAACCCTAAAAAATAGTAAAAAACTTAAAACCTAAACCCTAAACCCTAAGCCCAAAATGCCAACCTTAAACCCTAAAACCTAAACCCGAAACCCTAAACCCTAAAAACCTAAAAAAAAAACCTAAACCCTAAACCCTAAAACCCTAAAACCCTAAAAAACCCTAAACCCTAAACCCTAAACCCCTAAACCCTAAACCCTAAACCCTAAATCTCTAAAAACCCTAAACCCTAAAAAAAACCCTTAAACCCTAAACACTAAACCCTAACCCTAAACCCTAAACCTTAAACACTAGACCCTAAAACCATAAAAAAACCACTAAACCCTAAACCCTAAACCATAAAAACTCTAAACCAAAAACCCTAAAAAAAGCCTAAACCCTAAAAAACACTAAACCCTTAACCCTAAAGCCCTAAACCCTAAACACTAAAAACTAAACCCTAAACCCTAAACTCTAAAACCAAAAACCCAACCCTAAGCCCTAAAAACCCTAAAAAAAACCTTAAAATCCTAAACCCTAAACCATAGAAACCCTAAAAAATCCCAAAAAACCCTAAACTGTAAACCCTAAAAACCCTAAAAAAAACCCTTAAAACCCTATACCATAAAAACCCTAAAAAATAGTAAAAAACTTAAAACCTAAACCCTAAACCCTAAGCCCAAAACGCCAACCTTAAACCCTAAAACCTAAACCCGAAATCCTAAACCCTAAAAACCGAAAAAAAAAAACCCTAAACCCTAAAAATCTTAAATCCTAAACCCTCTTCCCTAAACCCTAAAACCCTAAACCCCAAAACCCTAAAAAAAACCCTAAACCCTAAACCCTAAAATCCATAAATTCTAAACCCTAAACCCTAAAAAAACCCTAAACCCTAAAACGCTGAAAAATCCTAAACCCTAAACCATAAAAAAACCCCTAAACCCAAAACCCTAAACCATAAAAACCCTAAACCATAAACCCTAAAAAAAGCCTAAACCCTAAAAAACACTAAACCCTAAACCCTAAAGCCCTAAACCCTAAACACTAAACACTAAACCCTAAACTCTAAAACCAAAACCCCAACCCTAAACCCTAAAAACTCTAAAAAAAACCTTAAAACCCTAAACCATAAACCATAAAAACACTAAAAAATCCCAAAAAATCCTAAACTGTAAACCCTAAAAAAAACCCTTAAAACCCAATACCATAAAAACCCTAAAAAGTAGTAAAAAACTTAAACCCTAAACCCTAAGCCCAAAACGCCAACCTTAAACCCTAAAACCTAAACCCGAAACCCTAAACCCTAAAAACCTAAAAAAAAAAACCTAAACCCTAAAAATCTTAAATCCTAAACCCTCTTCCCTAATCCCTAAAACCCTAAACCCCAAAACCCTAAAAAAAATCCTCAACCCTAAACCCTAAAATCCATAAACTCTAAACCCTAAACCCTAAAAAAACCCTAAACCCTAAAACGCTAAAAAACCTTAAACCCTAAACCATAAAACCCTTAAACCCTTAAAAAACTCTAAACCCTAAAACCATAAAACCCAATAAAACCCTAAAATTCCTAAACCCTAAACCCTAAACCCTAAACCCTTAAATCCTCAAAAAAGCCCTAAACCCTAAAAACCCTAAACCTTAAACCCCAAAAAAAAACACTAAACCTAAAAACTTGAAAACTCAAAGAAACCCTAAATCCTAAACCCTAAAACTATAAACCCTAAACCATAAACCATAAACCCTAAACACTAAATCTTTAAAAACCCTAAACCCAAAACCCTAAACCCTAAATCCTAAATATCTAAAAACCCTAAACCCTAAACCCTAAGCCCTAAGCCCTAAACCCTAAACCATTAAAACCCTAAATCGTAAACCCTGAACCCTAAACCTTAAAGCCCTAAAAACCCTAAACCATAAACCCTAAAAAATTTCTTAAACCCTAAACCCCAAACCCTAACCCCAAACCCTAAAACAATAAAGAAAACCCTAAACCCTAAAAAAACTTTCAAACCGAAAATCCTAAAACCATAAAAAACATTAAACCAAAAACCCTAAAACCCTAAACCCTAAACCCTAAATCCTAAAACCTAACCCTAAACCCTACAACCTAAACCCTAAACTTTAAACCCTAAACCCTAAAAATCCTAAACCATAAACCATAAACCCTAAACCCTAAACCCTAAATCTCTAAAAACCCTAAACCCTAAACCCTAAACCCTAAATCCTAAATATCTAAAAACCCTAAACCCAAAACCATAAGCCCTAAGCCCTAAACCCTAAACCATTAAAACCCTAAATCGTAAACCCTGAACCCTAAACCTTAAAGCCCTAAAAACCCTAAAAAATCCCTTAAACCCTGAACCCCAAACCCTAACCCCAAACCCTAAAACAAGAAAGAAAACCCTAAAGCCTAAAAAAACATTCAAACCGAAAATCCTAAAACCCAAAAAACATTAAACCCAAAACCCTAAAACCCTAAACCCTACACCCTAAATCCTAAAACCTAACCCTAAACCCTACAACCTAAACCCTAAACTTTAAACCCTAAACCCTAAAAATCCTAAACCCTAAACCCTAAACCCCAAACAAAAAAAAACCCTGAACCCTAAACCATAAACCCTAAAATCCTCAAAAAAACCCTAAACCCTAAAAACCCTAAACCTTAAACCCCAAAAAAACACTAAACGTAAAAACCTGAAAACCTTAAGAAACCCTAAATCCTAAACCCTAAAACTCTAAACCCTAAACCATAAACCTTAAACCCTAAACCCTAAACCCTAAACCCTAAATCTCTAAAAACCCTAAACCCTAAATCCTAAATATCTGAAAACCCTAAACCCTAAACCCTAAGCCCTAAGCCCTAAACCCTAAACCATTAAAACCCTAAATAGTAAACCCTGAACCCTAAACCTTGAAGCCCTAAAAACCCTAAACCATAAACCCTAAAAAAACTCTTAAACCCTAAACCCTAAAAAAACTTTAAAACCGAAAATCCTAAAACCCTAAAAAACACAAAACCCAAAACCCTAAAACCCTAAACCCTAAATCCTAAAACCTAACCCTAAACCATACAACCTAAACCCTAAACCCTAAAAATCCTAAACCCTAAACCCTAAACCCTAAACAAAAAAAAAACCTAAATCCCAAAACCCTAATACTCTAAAAAACACTAAACCCTTAACCCTAAAACCCTAAACCCTAAACCCTAAACCCTAACCTTAAAACCTAAACCCTAAACCCTAAACCCTAAAAAAACCCTAGACCCTAAAACCATAAAATCCTATAAATCCCTAAACCCTAAAACCCTAAACCCAAAATTCTAAGCCCTAAAAAAATCGTAAACCCTAAAACCCGAAAAATCTCTAAACACTAAACCCTAAACCCTAAAACCCCAAAACAAAATCCCTAAACCCTAAAAACCTGAAACCCTAAAATCCTAAAAAAATCCCTAAACCCTAAAAACCCGAAACCCTAATCCCTAAAAACCCTAAAACCATTAAAGACCTAAACCCTAAACCCTAAAACTCTAATCCCTAAATACTAAACCTCTAAAGCCAAAACCCTAAACCCTAAACACTAAAAACCCTAAAAAAAAACTCAAAAACCCTAAACCCTAAACCCTAAATACCCTAAAAAACCCCAAAAAACCATAAACCCTAAACCCTAAACACAAAACCCTAAAACCTAAACCCTAAACCCTAAACCCTAAAAAAATCTTATACCCAAAAACCCGAAAACCCTAAAAAAGCCTAAAAACTAAACCTGTCACCCTAAAAAACACTAAACCCTAAACCCTAAAGCACTAAACCCTAAACCCTAAAACCCTAAACCCTACATACTAAACCCTAAATGCTAAACCCTAAACCCTAACAAACAAAAAATAACCCTAAAATCCTAAACCCTAAACCCTAAATACCCTAAAAAACCCCAAAAAATCCTAAACCCTTAACCCTAAAACCCTAAAAAAAACCCTAAACCCTAAACCTTAAACTCGAAAAACCTTAAACAGTAAACCCTAAACCATAGAAAAACCCCAAACCCTAAAACCCTAAAACCCTAAAACACTAAAAAACCCTAAACCCTAAATCCTAAAACCCTAAACCCTAAACCTTAAACCCTAATCCCTAAACCCGAAACCCTAAATTGTATACCCTAAATCTCTAAAAACCCTAAACCCTAAACCCTAAAAAAAACCCTTAAACCCTAAACCCTAAAAAAAACCCTTGAACCCTAAATCCTAAACCCAAAACCCTAACCCTAAACCCTAAAACCCTAAACCCTAAAACCCAAAAAAAAACCCAAAACCTGAAAAACCCTAAACACTAAACCTTAAAAATCTTATACCCTAAAAAAACCCTAAAACCCTAAAACCCTAAACCCTAAACCCTATACACAAAACCCCAACCCTAAACCCAAAAACCTAAACCCGAAATCCTAAACCCTAAACCCTAAAAACCTAAAAAAAAAAACCCTAATACCTAAAACCCTAAATGCTAAACCCTTCAAACTGTAGAAAAGCCTAAAAAACCCTAAACCCTAGAAACTTGAAACCCTAAACCCTAAACACTAAACCCTAAAACCCTAAAACAAACCCTAAACCCTAAACCCTAAACCTTAAAAACCTTAAACCTATAAACCCTAAATCATAAAAAACCCTAAATCCTAAAATACTAAAATGCTAAAAAATGCTAAACCCTAAACCCTAAAACCTTAAACCCTAAACCCTAAAACATAAAACCCCATAAAACCATAAAAATCCCTAAACCCTAAACCCCAAAACCCTAAACCCTAAACCCAAAACCCTAAACCCTAAAACCCTAAAAAATACCCTAAACCCTAAACCTTAAAAACCCTAAAACTCGAAAAGCCTAAAAAACCCTAAATCCTAAACCCCAAAACTCTAAACCCTAAACCTAAACTCTAAACCCTAAATCTTAAACCCCAAACCCTAAACACTAGACCCTAAACCCTGAATCTCTAAAAACCCTAAACCCTAAACCCTAAGCCCTAAATCCTAAACCCTACACCATGAAAACACAAAACCCTAAACCCTAAACCCTAAATCCATTAAAAACAAAACCCTAAACCCTAAAAAAATCTAGAAACCCTAAACACTAAACCCTAACCTTAAACCCTAAAACCTTAAACCCTAAAACTCTAAAGAAAACCCTAGACCCTAAAAAACCTAAACCCTAAAAACCATAAAACCTAAAAAAACCCTAAACCCGAAAATCCTTAAACCCTAAAAATACTAAACCCTAAACACTAAAACCCTAAACCCTAAACCCTAAAACCTAACCCTAAACCCTGAACCTAGACTGTTTGACTTCAGTTGTACCATCATAAGTGATGCAGAATCTATCCCAAATTTCCATGTCAGTTGTACAAGTAGAAACACGCATGTAATCCTCAGATTTCAAGGCACAGAAAAAATAGTTCAGACATTTGACATTCAGTTGGGCTAAGTCACTATCATCAAAAGTCCATTCAGTGAAAGACAGTTTAATTTTAACATTGTTAATCATTCTAAACGGTGGTTCATAGCCATCCTTAACAAGCATCCACATACGAAAATCAATTGATTGAAGAAAAGTGGATATGCGAGTTTTCCAAAAATCAAAAGGTATGTTATCAAATAATGTTGGTCGCGTAATTAAATAACCTTCAGTAGTATTACGATTACCAAAGTTAGCCATGGATCAAATTCAAAAGTTTTTCAAAACTAGATTTTATTAATCCCGCTCTGATACCACTTGAAAGTTTGATAGGGATGTTAAGACCTGATGAATTAGTCCCGACGCTAATCAAGAGGAGGGGTGAATTGGTTATTTAAAAATTCAAGAGCAACAGGAAAAATCTTTTTGATGATTTGTAGCGGAAACAAGTAAACATATTAACGAAAAGATGAACCACAGATTTCACCCAAGTAGATAATAACATAAAACTAAAGTGTAGAAAATAATCAGAAAGAACACACCAGATTTTATAGTGGTTCGGTCAACTTGAACTACGTCCACTCCTCGGAGCCTCTCCTCCAGGTATTACACTAACACAAAAGTGACTCCTGTATAAAACTCCTTTCCACCAACCCGGTGAGGCAGAGAACCTGAATTCTTTTCGCTTCCTCCTGTAGTGGGCAGAGAACCCGAACTCCTTTCGCTTCCTCCTGAAGCAGGGAGAGAACCTGAACTCGTTTCCCTTCCTCCTGAATAGGGCTAAGAAGCTGGATGTTCTTGTGAACGATCCGCCCACAGAGAACATCGATAGTACGAGAGACGATGAACGGAGAAGATAACTCTGATCCTTGCTTGGAGTAACCTTTTTGAATTTCTCACAAACTCCCCCTCATAAGATCCTCTCTCTCTCCCAAACTCTCTCTCTCTAGGGTTTCTCTATAAAGGATAGTGGCAAAATATTTTTCTTATTGGAAGAAAAATATCTTTTATAGGAGGGCTCAAAATTTGCCCTAAATCTCAACTGGTCGGCCAATATTATCTAGGAAGATCGATAGATCATCCAGTAAGATCAGTTCAAAATTACCTGTTTCAACCTAGACGATCTAGCTTTTCTGGGAGATTAGTAGAAAAAGTTGTTCAGATCGTGCCGTACGATTCTGTGATTGTTCGGGATGATTAGTATAAATTTAGGAATTTCATCAAGAAGACTGCTCTTGTCGTCCAGAGGAACTTGTGTTGTACGACCTCAAAATGTTATGATCATCTAGGATGATATTGTTATCGTCCTGTACGATTAGTTCAAAAAGTGCCAAAATCGTCTTGATCACCGCTCTAGATGTACGGTGAAGCACACTAGATGATTATGATCATCCCAGATGATTAGATCGTATTAATTAAATATTAATTACTTTCCTTAATCATCAAAATAATTTAGGCATGATTGTAGTGGATCATCTAGGACGATACAAGTATTATCCGGGACAATCAGATTTAATCTCTAAAAATAAAACTTGACTAACTTAATCTGGCAGCTGAGAATTACTAATTTGAGCCTATTATCCTGCATGATTAATAGATCATCATGGATGATCGACTTAATCAGGTAGACTTAATTAGGTCGTCCTAATTAGGGTTCCTATTTTCACTTGATCGTCCAGGATGATGTGAATATCGTCTAGGATGATCTGAACAAAAATTAAACAGAAACTTTAATTCACTCAAGCTCTCCGCCTGAGTGTGTGTGTGCTAGGTTACTTAGCTAGCAGATCAGTTACATTACATTTGACTCAAGAAAAGGAAAACATTACATTTAGACAAACTTGGACCCGATCTTGAGTTGGCTTGAGTTGCTTTTGATCTTTTGTCCCTGAAATGGGTTAGCCAAGCAAAATAGAATGCTAACATATTTGTCATCATCAAAACTATACTTTTTGAAACCAGATTAGAAATAATCTCTCCTTTTTTATGATGACAAACATTAGTGCAGTAGTTTAAAATAAAATAACCAGGAGTTAACTAATGTACATACAAAAAACAACTATCTTTCCAAATTTCACTGAATAAATAGAACAGTACAGGAAAATAACTACAAATGAAATAAATAACACAAAATAAGATCAATACATAAAATAAAAACTAGTACAACTAACTCCCCCTTTTGACATCATAAAAAGGAGGAGGAATAGAAACAATAATACAGACAGAAAATAATACAAAACATAAAACTAAAATGGAGGCACATCCTGATCAGAAGGGGGAGGAGGTGGTGGTTGAAAGTAGCTGTGAATGGCGGTGAAGTGGGCTCAAAATCAGGCAATGTCCTGGCCTTGTTGTTGTTGCTGCTGAGCAACGTAGTCATTGAAGCACTGTAGATCCTCAATATGCTGATGCTTTTGGGCAGCAACATAAAAATCAAATCAGGCCTCCCACTGGCAAACCGCTACACCAGATGATCAAAAGGGGATGCAATACGAAGGGGAGCAGGTGCATCTGGTGCAGCAAGAACAGGAACAACTTCTTCTTCTTCCTCCTCAACATCTGGGGCGGGCTCCGGATGTAGTCAGGTACTATGGAGTACATGGAATGAATTATTTGTGAAGTAGAAAGGAGGGATATTGGCAGGGACTGGATATTGCAGATCATATTTTGTCTCCAAAGCATATGCAATGTTGTGTCCTAAAGCTAGATTTGGACATTTTCTATGGCCCGGATCTCTAATGGTAGTGAGATGCTCGATACATCTGAAAGGAGATCAGTAGCATTGAATTCTCGATGGGCCATGATGTAATAGGTAGTCAGAGAAAGTAAAGGGGTGATGTGAATGCGGTGCCCAGCCTTTGGGATAATGGAGGAACGAAGAACATGTTGAATGGTACGGGCATCCTTAAGTAGGGAAGTGCAAGCGTTGTCGTGGTAGGGGGTATTGGTATTCCTAAAGAAGTGATTGGCAACACTCCAATCTTAATCAGGATAAAATATGAGAGTGTGGAGTTTATCGCCAGTGATAGAGAGATGAAGGATATTATGAAAATCATGGGCTATAAGTTCTACAGGTTGCTGATTAACATAGGAGTGAAGGGTGGAGTAGTCAGCGGCGATGCAAAGATTTGCGAAGAAGACTTGGAGAAGTTCAAGGCTAAATGGGAAGGCTAGGGTGAGGATGAAGGTGAGGGAGGTATGCGCAAATATATTTAGGATAGGGTAGGTAAGAGTGCGGGGGTTTACGATCTTGGACTATGTGATTTCCACTTAAAGATATTTTTGGAAGGCAGCCTGATTGGCTGTATTTGGGAAGCGGGGATCGACATTTCCCCGTGAGGAGCTCTCTCCCTGATGCCTAGATCTCTTCCCACCAGCCATTAGAATCATAAGATAGGAAGTATGGAAGGAGAGGTGTGAAGAAAACTAAAGAAGGTGGTTGTTTATATAGAAATCGGTCGGATCATCCCGTACGATCCCAGGATCATCCGGGGACAATATGAGTAATTATGACGGCAAGGATGATTGGTCAAAAAGGTAGTCGGATTATCCGGGATGATCAGAGATCGTCCAGGATGATTAGAGACACGCGATCATCCCGAGGAGTCAAGCCGGATGTTTGTTGATGAAAAGTATCATCCAGGATGATTAGGTGGATCATCCAGGATGATATGCAATAAATGTATAGGACAGGCTGAATTTGAATCATCCAACTGCTGACACATGGATCGTCCGATATGATGAGGTGTATCGCCTAGGACGATGACTTATAATTATTGCATTCTCAGTCGTTTGATCAAGATCAGGAAGTATGGATCATATCATCTAGGATGATATAAGGATCATCCAGGACGATCATCAATAATTGATGGAACTCAGCCGTTTGATCAGAGTGGGGATGATTTGAATGGATCATCCAGGATGATGTATGGATTATCCAGGACGAAGAGGATTGTCCAGGATGATTTTGGGATCGTCCAGGATGATGTGAAGAAACAATGAAAAAGATGGAGGATGGAGATGAAAGATCAGTGATCCAAAAACACATACAAGAAAATGAAAAATAAAAGTAGAGTAAATAAAAATCGAAACATAAAAACACATAAAAATAATAATTTTTTTTGGTTTTTTTAAACTATCTGCTCCAGAAAATTAGATTTTTCCATTAATTTTGAGTCCAAAAACCAATAAGAAGACGATCGATAGTGCTGAAATCCAAAAAAGTTAGAAAATCAACTTTTGTAACTCCCACCTCGAACACCTTGTAGATGCAAATTCCTTTAAAAAAAATCCAATTTAGAAGAAAAAAAATTGGATTCGAAAAGAGATCCTTTCAAGCCTCGTTCCAGAAAAATATCTGATATAATAATATTACAAAGTAAGAAATCAGAAATCAAGATTTTCAAACTCAAGCTTTTGAAAATATTAAGTGGCGCACGGATTTTTCTAAGACATTTAACGAACTAAAAGGGAAGAAAGCTTGGTTTGGGCTCATTTTGTATCTCTTTTTCAAATTATTTTGCACTTTGCGCATCTTTTGATTTTTGATACACTTTGTGTATCTTTCAGTTTGGCGATATTTCGTATCTTTTCAGCTTCGAGCTCATTATGTGCCTCTTTTTTAATTTGTTTGGCACACTGTGCATCTTTTGTAAGCTTTCTTCCTTTCATAATTGTTAAAGAGTTTCAGCTGTGAATTATCTTCCAGATATAAGAGATGACATAGCTCACTCTCTATAATAAGGAAGAATAATTCGTAAAGAAAAAATCATACATCATATGATAAGTGCAATCACTTGGTTCAGAAAATCATAACAATGAGTGAAAACTTTGAAAAAACTTTTCATATGAGGTAGATTACTGTAGGAAGATAAAATAGATCTCTATTTAAAAAAAACTAACTTTTTAATTTTGAAAAAGCTTTCTATTCAAAAGAAATAATACACCATTAAAGGAGTTAGAGGAAGAGAAACAATCATCGATGCTTCTTCCCTTTAACAGATCCAGTGGAATCAATCACTACTTACAAGCTTCCAAACCATAAAACAAGGCAAAATTTTTAGTCATAAATCCAGTTTATTAGCAGTAGTAAATAGTGATCGGATTTTGAAAAGCATAAAATAGAAAGTAAAAACCAAGCAGGAAATCATATCAAAATAAATATTTTAATCAAACTAACAACAAGATTAAAATAAAAATCAGCAGAAAAAAAAAAATCAACAGAAAATAAATAATCAAATCAAACAACTAACTAACAGAAACAGAATGAAAAATAGACAAATCAGAAATTAGTAGTCATCAGAATCAAGCATTTATGTCAATCACACCTAATCTGGTCCTCAAAATGCTGAATGCGTCAAAGGCCAGTGGTTTAGTAAATATGTCAGCTAGCTAATTTTCAGTTGCTACATGATATAGCTCAATGTCCCCTTTCGTAGCATGGTTCCTAATGAAGTGATGCCTTATATCAATGTGTTTGGTTCTAAAATGTTGGATTGGATTCTTAGAAATGTAGATGGCACTAGTATTATCACATATAATAGAAATTGTGCTCACAGGTAATCCTAAATCTAGGACTTATTGCTTCAACCAAAGAACTTTGGCGACACAACTTACTATGGCAATGTACTCAGCTTCAGCAGTGGAAAGTGTAACTGAGTTCTATTTTCTATTAGACGAGGAGACTAAAGACTGACCTATGAATTGACAAGTTCAAGAAATGCTCTATCTATCCACCCTACACCCTGCAAAGCCAGAATCAGAATATCTAATAATCTCAAAAGAGGTGTTATGCCTAGGGTACCAGATTCCTAGGTTTGGGGTCCCTAACAGATATCTAAGAATTCCCTTAACAGCAGTCAGGTGGGGCTCTTTAGGATCAGCTTGAAACCTGGCAAAAAGAAAAATACTAAACATGATATCAGGTCAGCTAGCAGTCAGGTAAAGTAGTGATCCAATTATTCATCTATACTTCTTCTAATCAACAGATTTTCCACTTGAATCCTTATCTAACTGAACAGAGGAGCTTATCCGAGTGTTGATTGGCTTGGCTTTGTCCATTTCATATTTCTTAAAAATAACCTTAATGTATTTAGATTGATTAAGAAAGGTTCCATCATCCATTTGCATTATGCTAAAATCCAAAAAGTAGGACAACTCTCCCATTATACTCATCTCAAACTCCTTACTCATTATTTTAGAAAACTCATCACATAAATATTTATCAGAAGATCCAAAAATTATATCATCAACATAGATCTGGACAATGAGTAAATCATCTCCTACTCTCCTCAGAAAAAGGGTGGTGTCTACGCTCCCCTTAACAAACTCTCTTTCTAATTGGAATGTCCTAAGCCTCTCATACCAAGCTATGGCTGCCTGTTTCAATCCATATAAGGCCTTTTTTAATTTGTAAAAATGATTTGGATATTAGGAACTCTCAAAACCTTGGGATTGTTCTACAAAAATATCTTCCTTTATTACCCCATTTAAAAAGGCACTCTTGACATCCATTTGAAACAGTTTAAATCCCTTATAACAGACAAAGGCTAGTAGCACCCTAATGGATTCCAATCTAGCTATAGGGGCAAAGGAATCCTAAAAATCAATCCCTTAAATCTGATTATACCCCTTTTCCACCAATCTTGCCTTATTCATAACCACCACACCAGAATCATTCATCTTATTCTTAAAGACCCACTTGGTTCCCACTATACTTTAATTCCTAGGTCTTTCTACTAACTCCCAAACATCATTCCTTACAAATTGATTCAGTTCCTCTTACATAGCTAAGATCCAAAATTCATTCGAGAGGGCTTAATTGATGTTGGTGGGTTCAGTCATTGAGATAAAGGCATAATGGTTTACTTCCTTTCTAAGTCCATGCCTAGTTCTAACACCTTCAGAAGGGTCTCCTCAAATAAGTTTTTTAGGATGACTCGAAGAATATCTCTAATCTCTAGGCAAAGTGGTTTAAGGTTCTACCCTTTCCTCCAGATTTGCATTTTCAAATCCCTGGATAATCTCCCCTATCTCTTCTTTTTCCTCAGCTCTAGTCACCTTAGGATCAGATTCATCAAACACCACATGAGTTGTCTCTTCCACCACCAAAGTCCTCTTATTAAACACCCTAAAGGATTTCCTCACACTAGAATAGCCTAAGAACACTCCTTCATCAGATTTGGGGTCAAACTTTCCTAAGGATGATTTCTCGTTGTTCAGAATGAAAACTTTACAGCCAAAGACATGGAGGTGGGACAGGTTTGGAGTTCTACCCTTAATGATCTTATAAGGTGTCTTGTTCAGATTCGATCTAACATTCACCCTATTCAGCACATAACAGGCAGTGTTCACCGCTTCAGCCCAAAAGTATTTTGGAAGTGAATACTCAGCAAGCATGGCTCTAGCGGCTTCCACTAACGTCCTATTTTTCCTTTCAGCTACCCTGTTCTACTGAGGGGTCCTAGGAGCTAAAAAATTGTGACTAATCCCTTGTTCCTCACAGAAAGTTCCCAAATTCACATTTTCAAACTCTCCACCATGATCACTTTAAATAGTCAAGATCTCACAACCTAACTTCCTATGAATCCAAGTGGAGAAGGACTTAAATTCATCAAAGGACTTCTAAAGGTCTAGAGGTGCTAATATCCTTAACAGAGTGAAAGGAGGCTGGACATACTTCCCTAATTGACAGAAATCACACTGGTGGTCTTTAGTGAACTTAAGCTTGAGGACACCTCTAACTAAGTCCTTTTGGGTGACTCTCCTAAGAGTTTTCATACTAACAAGACATAATCTCCTGTGCCACAACCAAGACTCATCAGCAGCAGTTTTTAAGGCAACTTACATCCTTTGTCCCTGCAAAATAATTTTCTCATTTAAGCTTAAAATATAGCAAGTGGGTAGGAATTTGATGTTGTATCCTTTGTCACAGAGTTGAATGATGCTCAGCAGGTTGTGTTTCAGTCCATTTACTAGAAAAATATTATCAATCATAAAATTCTTTGAATCACCAATACCTGAACCTACCACCCTCATGGTGTTGTTGTCTCCAAGTTTAACCTTGCCTCCAGCCCTAGCCTCCAGCGAAATGAACTGATTTGCATCTCCAGTCATGTGTTTTTAACATCCGCTATCCAGGTACTACATGCTCTGATGAGATCTTGTGTGAGAGCATACCTACAAAATTATCAAACGTCAGATTTAGGAACCCAAACAGGTTTGAGTTCCTTCTTATGAAAAGAAGAATATAATGCATGTGTGTTGTGCTATGAAACAGGTAATTTGGGCCACCACACCCAATGTGTACTACGGTGAACAGTACAAGCGTGAGAAATGTATCCTAACATGCCACAAGAAAAACATCTAACACCAGAAAAAGGGTTAACTAATCTACGTGGGTGATAGTGCCTTTTCCTAGGTTTGTATGACACATGCTTTGATGATTTTGAACCAGATTCTTCAAAAGGTGGAGGTGCATAAAATTGTGCAAAAGTAGGAGGTGTTTCATTTTTCTCAAAAGCACTGATTTTAACTTTCAGAAATTCATTTTCTTTCTTTAAACTTGCAATTTCAAATTTCAATGCTCCATTACTACTCTCCACTTCACATGTCATGTTGTCTAATTCTTTAAAAACTCTTTCTAAATTAACATGCGAGGTTTTCAATGAATCATGCTTAGTAATCAGATCAGAATACTTTTTATTCAGTTAATCAAATTTATCAAGTAAAGACATGTGATTGCTGTGAAGTGTGGAATGATCGTTAACTACAGAGTCATGCCTTTTTTGTAAATTCAGAAATTCTACTTTCAGGATAGCATGAGTTTTCTAAAGCTTCCTATACGATACCTGAATTATTTCTAACACTTCAAATAATTGATCGTAAGTAAGCTCACATACCTCTTCCTGATCAGACTTACCAGGATGATCATCTATCATCAAACACAAGTTGGTTTCCTTCTCTTCAGCTTTAGTCTCAGAAGAGTCGATGTGGAATCTGCCCAGAATGCCTTTTGAATTCGCTTCCTGTCCTTCCTGAATTTTGGTTTCTCCTCACCCTTTTCCTTGCTTAGGTGAGCTTTAAGTGTAGGACAATCAGCATTAATGTGTCTAGGCTTTTTGCATTCAAAACAAACAGTATCAGATGAACCTTTAAAGTTTTTACTGGACCTACCCTTGTTCCACTTCTAAAAGTTCTTATGTTTCTTCCTTAGAAAGCTTTTGAATTGCCTAGTGATTAAGGTAACATCATCCCTATCAAACCCGGAAGAATCAGTGTCAGTTTCGTTGGCCCTCAGCGTCACAGTTTTCTCCTTCTTCTTCTCACCTACATCAAGCTATCTTTGGTTCGCCCCTTGCTCGTAAATAATGAGTGACCCAAGTAAGTTGTCCATATAATAATTGTTCAAATCTTTCAATTCAGTAATTGCAATTATCTTAGCATCAAACACTAAACCCTAAACCCTAAAGCCCTAAACCCTAAACCCTAAACCCTAAAACCATAAAACACAAATACTAAACCCTAAACCCAAAACCCTAAAAACCCTAAAAAAACCCTAAAACCCTAAACCCTAAATATTAAATACCCTAAAAAACTCCAAAAAAACCCTAACCCTAAACCCTAAAACCCTAAAAAAAATCCTAAACCCTAAAAAAACCCTAAACCCTAAAACCCTAAAATCCTAAAAAATCCTGAACCCTAAACCTTAAAAGCCTAAACCCTAAACATTAAACCCTAAACCCTAAACCTGAAGCCCTAAACACAATACCCTAAATCCCTAAAAATCCTAAACCTTAGCGTCACAGTTTTCTCCTTCTTCTTCTCACCTACATCAAGCTATCTTTCGTTCGCCCCTTGCTCGTAAATAATGAGTGACCCAAGTAAGTTGTCCATATAATAATTGTTCAAATCTTTCAATTCAGTAATTGCAATTATCTTAGCATCAAACACTAAACCCTAAACCCTAAAGCCCTAAACCCTAAACCCTAAACCCTAAAACCATAAAACACAAATACTAAACCCTAAACCCAAAACCCTAAAAACCCTAAAAAAACCCTAAAACCCTAAACCCTAAATATTAAATACCCTAAAAAACTCCAAAAAAACCCTAACCCTAAACCCTAAAACCCTAAAAAAAATCCTAAACCCTAAAAAAACCCTAAACCCTAAAACCCTAAAATCCTAAAAAATCCTGAACCCTAAACCTTAAAAGCCTAAACCCTAAACATTAAACCCTAAACCCTAAACCTGAAGCCCTAAACACAATACCCTAAATCCCTAAAAATCCTAAACCTTAGCGTCACAGTTTTCTCCTTCTTCTTCTCACCTACATCAAGCTATCTTTCGTTCGCCCCTTGCTCGTAAATAATGAGTGACCCAAGTAAGTTGTCCATATAATAATTGTTCAAATCTTTCAATTCAGTAATTGCAATTATCTTAGCATCAAACACTAAACCCTAAACCCTAAAGCCCTAAACCCTAAACCCTAAACCCTAAAACCATAAAACACAAATACTAAACCCTAAACCCAAAACCCTAAAAACCCTAAAAAAACCCTAAAACCCTAAACCCTAAATATTAAATACCCTAAAAAACTCCAAAAAAACCCTAACCCTAAACCCTAAAACCCTAAAAAAAATCCTAAACCCTAAAAAAACCCTAAACCCTAAAACCCTAAAATCCTAAAAAATCCTGAACCCTAAACCTTAAAAGCCTAAACCCTAAACATTAAACCCTAAACCCTAAACCTGAAGCCCTAAACACAATACCCTAAATCCCTAAAAATCCTAAACCTTAAACCCTCAACCCTAAAAAAAACATTTAAACCCTAAACCCTAAACCCTAAACCATAACCCTAAACCTTAAACCCTAAAACCATAAGCCCTAAAACCCAAAAAAAACCCTAATCCTAAAAAACCATAAATACTAAACCCTAAAAATTATAAACCCTGAAAAAACCCTAAACCATAAAAATCCTAAACACTAAACCCTAAACCCTAAAACCCTAAACACTAAACTCTAAACCCAAAACCCCAACGCTAAAACCTAAAACCTAAACCCGAAACCCTAAACCCTAAAAACCCCAAAAAAACACTAATACCCTAAACCCTAAACCCTTAAAACACTAAAAAACCCTAAAAAACCCTAAATCCTAAAAAAACTGAAACCCTAAACCCTAAAAAAACCCTAAATCCTTAAAACGCTAAAAAACCCTAAACCCTAAAACCCTAAAAAAACCTTAAACCCTAAAACCCTAAATCCCCATAAATCCATAAAAATCCCTAAGCTCTAAACCCTAAAACCCTAAACCCTAAACCCTAAAACTCTAAAAAATACCCTAAACGCTAAACCATTAAAAAGCATAAGCCCTAAAACCCGAAAACCCTAAAAAACCCTAAATCCTAAACACTAAAACTCTAAACCCTAAACCGAAACTCTAAACCCTAAACCTTAAACCCTAAACCCTAAACCCTAAACCCTAAGTCCTAAACCATAAACTCGAAACCATGAAAACCCTAAACCCTAAATCCCTAAAAACCCTAAACCCTAAACCCTAAAAAAACCCATAAACCCTAAACCCTAAACCATAACCATAAACCCGAAAACCTTAAAACCTAAAGAAAACCATAAACCCTAAAAACCCTAAACCCTAAAAAAACCCAAAACCAAAAATCCCTAAAACCCTAAAAAACACTAAACCCTAAACACTAAAACCCTAAACCCTAAACCCTAAAACCTAACCCTAAACCCTAAAACCAAAACCCTAAACCCTAAACCCTAAACCCTAAAAAACCTGTACCCTAAGCCCTAAAAAAACCACAAGCCCTAAAACCCTAAACCCTAAACCCTAACCCTAAAAATTAAACCCTAAACCTTCAACCCAAAAAATCCCAAACCCTAAACCGTAAACCCTAAAAAAACCGTAAACCCTAAATCCCTATAAAATCCTAAACCCTAAACCCTAAAACCCTAAACCATAAAAATACCAAAAAACCTAAAACCCGAAAAATACCTAAACCCTAAACCCTATACCCTAAAACCCTAAATCCCTAAAAAAAATCCCTAAACTCTAAACCCTAAAAACACTGAACCCTAAAATCCTAAAAAAAATCCTAAAAACCCAAAACATTAAAACCCTTAAAAATACTAAACCATAAACCCTAAAGCCCTTAACCCTAAACCCTAAAGCCTAAAACCCTAAACCCTATATACGAAACCCTAAACCCTAAACCCTAAACCCTGAAAACTTAAAAAAAAAAACCTAAAACCCTAAACCCTAAACCTTAAACTCTAAACCCTAAAAAAAATCCTAAAACCTAAAAACTATAAACCCTAATCCCTAAACCGTAAACTCTAAACTCTAAAATCCTAAACCTTAAAAAAAAAGCCCTAAACTTCCTAAAACCCTAAACACTAAACCCTAAACCCTAAAATAACCCTAAACCATAAGACCCTAAAACCCTAAAAATCCCTAAACCCTAAAGCGTTAAACCCTTAAAGACCCTAAAACCTAAACCCAAAAACCCTAAACCCTAAACCGTAAACCCTAAAAAACCCTAAACCCTAAAATCCTAAAAATCCCTAAACCCTATGCCCTAAAACCCTAAACCCTAAACCCTCAACTCTAAAACCCTAAAACCCTAAACTCTAAACACTAAATACCATAAAAAACTCCAAAAAACCCTAAACCCAAAAAAAAAAATTCTAAACCCTAAACCCTAAAAACCTTAAACCTTAATCCCTAAACCCCAAACCCTAAACCCTAAACCCTAAAAACCTAAACCCTAAAGCCCTAAAAAAAACTCTAAACCCAAAACCCTAAACCCTAAAAACCCTAAACCCTAAACCCTAAAACCCTAAAACCCTAAAAAACCCTAAACCCTAAACCCTAAAACCCTAAACCCTAAACCCTAAAACCCTAAACCCTAAACCCTAAAGCCTAAATCCCTAAAAACTCTGAACCCTAAACAATAAAAAAAAACCATAAACCCTAAACACTAAACCCTAACTCTAAACCCTAAACCCTTAAACACTAGACCCTGAAACCATAAAAAAAATCCCTAAACCCTAAACCTAAAAAACCATAAATCGTAAACCCTAAAAAAATCCTAAACCCTAAAACCCTAAAAAACACTAAACACTAAACACTAAACCCTAAACCCAAAACCATAAAACCAAAAACCCAACCCTAAACCCTAAAAATAATAAAAAAAACCTTAAAACCCTAAACCCTAAACCATAAAAACACTAAAAAAATCCCAAAAAACCCTAAACTGTAAACCCTAAAAACCCTAGAAAAAAACCCTTAAAACCCTATACCATAAAAACCATAAAAAATTGTAAAAAACCTAAACCCTAAACCCTAAACCCTCAGCCCAAAACGCCAACCTTAAACCCTAAAACCTAAACCCGAAACCCTAAACCCTAAAAACCCAAAAAAAAAAAAACCCTAAACCCTAAACCCTAAAAATCTTAAATCCTACACCCTTTTCCCTAAACCCTGAAACCCTAAACCCATAAACCCTAAAAAAAACCCTAAACCCTTAAACCCTAAACTCTAAACCCTAAAAAAACCCTAAACCCTAAAATGATAAAAAACTCTAAACCCTAAACCATAAAACCATAAACCCTAAACCCTAAAACCATAAAACCCAATAAAACCCTGAAATTCCTAAACCCTAAACCCTAAAACCCTAAACCCTAAACCCTAAAATCCACAAAAAAAACCCTAAACCCTAACCCTAAAAACACTTAACCTTAAACCCCAAAAAAACCCTAAACCCTAAAACCTGAAAACAATAAGAAAACCTTAATCCTAAACCCTAAAACTCTAAACCCTAAACCCTAAACCCTAAACCATAAACCCTAAACCCTAAACCCTAATCCCTAAATCTCTAAAAACCTTAAACGCTAAACCCTACACCCTAAACCCTAAATCCTAAGCCCTAAACCTAAATATCTAAAAACCCTAAACCCTAAACCCTAAACCCTAAACCCTAAACCATTAAAACCCTAAATTATAAACCCTGAACCCTAAACCTTAAAGCCCTAAAAACTCTAAACCATAAACCCTAAAAAAACCCTTAAACCCTAAACCCCAATCCCTAAACCTAAACCCTAAAATAAGAAAGAAAACCCTAAACCCTAAAAAAACTTTAAACCCGAAAATCCTAAAACTCTAAAAAACACTAAACCCAAAACCCTAAAACCCTAAACGATAAAACCCTAAACCTTAAACCCTTAAAAAACCCTAAACCCTAAAACCATAAAACCCAATAAAACCCTAAAATTCCTAAACCCTAAACCCTAAAACCCTAAACCCTAAAAACCCCTAACCATAAACCCCAAAAAAACCCTAAACCCTAAAACCTGAAAACCCTAAGAAATCCTAAATCCTAAACCCTAAAACTCTAAACCCTAAACCCTAAACCCTAAACCATAAACCTTAAACCCTAAACCCTAAACCCTAAATCTCTAAAAACCCTAAACCCTAAACCCTACAACCTAAACCGTAAACCCTAAGCCCTAAACCTAAATATCTAAAAACCCTAAACCCTAAATCCTAAGCCCTAAACCCTAAACCATTAAAACCCTAAATCGTAAACCCTGAACCCTAAACCTTGAAGCCCTAAAAACCCTAAACCATAAACCCTAAAAAAACTCTTAAACCCTAAACCCCAAACCCTAAACCTAAACCCTAAAATAATAAAGAAAACCCTAGACCCTAAAAAAACTTTAAACCCAAAAATCATAAAACTCTAAAAACACTAAACCCAAAACCCTGAAACCCTAAACCCTAAATCTAAAAACCTAACCCTAAACCCTACAACCTAAACCCTAAAAGCTTGAACCCTAAACCCTAAAAATCCTAAACCCTAAACCCTAAACCCTAAACCCTAAAAAAACCCTAAACCCTAAAATCTTAATACTCTAAAAAACCCTAAACCCTTAACCTTAAAACCCTAAACCCTAAACACTAAACCCAAACCTTAAAACCTAAACCCTAAACCCAAAAAAACCCTAAACCCTAAAAAAACCCTGGACCCTAAAACCATAAAACACTATAAAACCCTAAACCCTAAACCCTAAAACCCTAAACCCTAAATTTTAAGCCCTAAAAAAACCATAACCCCTAAAACCTGAAAAATCTCTAAACACTAAACCCTAAACCCTAAAACAAAATTCCTAAACCCTAAAAACCTGAAACCCTAAAATCCTAAGAAAAACCCTAAACCCTAAACCCTAAAAACCCTAAAATCACTAAAGACCTAAACCCTAAACCCTAAACCCTAAAACTCTAATCCCTAAATACTAAACCCTAAACCCTAAACCCTAAACCCTAAACCCTAAAACCTAAAAACTCTAAAAAAAACACGAAAACCCTAAACCCTAAATACCCTAAAAAACCCCAAAAAATCCTAAACCCTAAACACTAAACCCTAAAACCTAAACCCTAAACCCTAAAAAAATCCTAAACCCTAAAACCCTAAAACCCTAAATACGTAACCCTAAAAAACCCTAAACCCTAAACCATAAAGCACTAAACTTAAAGTTCGAAAGGGATGTTAAGCCCTAGCGAACTAGTCCCGAGGCTAACCAAGAGGGGGGGTGAATTGGTTATTTAAAAATTTCACGATAACAACGAAAATCTTTTCGATACTTAGCAGCAGAAACAAGTAAACAAGAACGAAAAGATCAACCAAAGATATTCACCCAAGCAGTTTATATTGAAAAGTAAAGTGCAAAACTGAATCAGAAAAGCAAACCAAATTTTATATAGGTTCGATCAACTTGACCTACGTCCACTCCCCGGAGCCTCCCCTCCGGGTATTGCACTAAACAAAAGTGTCTCTCCTTTTGCTCCCACAGCAAGGCGGAGAAGCCTGTACAAAACATCTCCTTTTCACCACATGGTGAGGCAGAGAACTTAACCTCCTTTCGCTTCCTCCTGAAGTAGGCAGAGAACCTTCGAACTCCTTTTGCTTCCACCTGAAGCGGGTAGAGAACCCCGGATCTTCTTACGAACACTCCTCCCACGAAGAACACCGACTAGACGACAGACGACGAGCGGAGAAGATGACTCTGATCCGTGCTTGGAGCAACCTTAGTGAATCCCTCACTAACTCCCCCTCACAAGATCTCTTCTCTCTCTCCCAACTCTCTCTTCTCTCTAGGGTTTCTCAGGGAAGGAAGGTAGCAAAAGATTTTTCCAAAAATTGGAAAAAGTTTTTTTATAGGAGTGCTTAAAATTTGCCCTAAATCTCAACTGGTCGGCCAAGATCGTCCAGGATGATCGGTAGATCGTCCTGTACGATCAGTTCAAATTCAGCTGATTCAGTCTGGGCGATTAGGCTCTTCTGGACGATCAGTAGAAAAAGTTATTCATATCGTTTCGTACGATACTGCGATCGTCCGGGACGATTAGTGCAAATTGAGGAAAATCGTCCAGAAGATAGTTCGGGTCGTCCAAAGAAATCTGTGCTAGACGACCAAAAAATGACTTGATCGTCCAGGATGATTGGGACATCGTCCTGTATGATTAGTTCAAATTTTAAGCCCTCCTATAAAAGAACTTTTTCCAATTTTTGGAAAAATCTTTTGCTACCTTCCTTCCCTGAGAAACACTAGAGAGAAGAGAGAGTTGGGAGAGAGAGAAGAGATCTTGTGAGGGGGAGTTAGTGAGAAATCTGTGCTGGACGATCAAAAAATGACTTGATCATCCAGGATGATTGGGACATCGTCCTGTACGATTAGTTCAAAAAGGCCCAAAATCATCCTGAACATAGTTCGGGTCGTACAGCTGAAATATACAAGACGATCACGATCGTCCAGGATGATGTGATCGTATCAATTAAACATTAATTGCTTTCCTTAATTACCAAACTAATTTAGGCATGATTGTAGTGAATCGTCCAGGACGATACACGTATCGTCCGGGACGATCAGACCAAAATACTTAACATAAAACTTGCCTAACTTAATCTGGCGGCTGAGAATTTCTAATTTGAGCATATCGTCCTGTACGATCCAAAGATTGTCCAGGACGATCGGCTTAATCAGACCCTTTTAACTTAGTCACCCTAATTAGGGTTTCTGTTTTGGCTGGATCGTCCAGGATGACGTGAAAATCGTCCAGGACGATCTGAACAAAATTTTAACAGAAACTCTAATTCACTCAATCTCTCTCCCTGAGTGTGTGTGTGCAAGGTTACTTAGCTAGGGAATCAGTTACATTATAATTGACTCAATAAAAGGAAAAATTATACATTTGACACACTTGGACCTGATCTTGAGTTGGCTTGAGTGGCTCGCGGTCTTTTGTGCCTGAAACAGATTAGCCAAGCAAAACACACTGGAAACATGTTTGTCATCATCAAAATAAGATTTGCAACAATCTCCCCCTTTTTGATGATGGCAATTATTTGTAAAGTAGTCTGAAAATAAAAGTAAATTAGGAGATCAAACAAAACAAACATTTTTTAAATTTTTATTTAACAGCTAAAATAATACAGAAAACATGACTCAAAAATAGAAACAGACACGACTACAACACTGACTCCCCCTTTTGACATCACAAAAAGGAGGAGGGAAAAACAGAACACTGAAATAAAACATTAAATAGAACAACTACAAAACAAGAAAATCAAAATTTTTCCTTGATTTTAGATTCAAAAACCAATGACAGGACGATTGACATCGCTGAAATCCAGAAAAGGTTGGAAATAATCAAATTTCGTAACTCCGACCCCGGGCACCTTATCGATGCAAACCTCTTTCAAAACAAAAATCCAATTCAGAAGAAAAGACATTAGATTTGAAAAGAGATCCTTTCAAGCCTCGTTCCAGAAAAATATCTGACATAATAGTGTTACAAAGTAAAAAATCAGAAATCGGGATTTTCAAAACACAAGCTTTTGAAAATATTAAGTGGCGCACAGATTTCTCTAAGACATTTAACAATCTAAAAGAGAAGAAAGCTTGGTTTGGGCTCATTTTGTGCCTCTTTTTCAAATTGGTTGGCACTTTGCACATCTTTTGATTTTTTGATACACTTTGTGTATCCAATTTGGCAATTTCGCATCTTTTCAATTGTGGGCTCATTTTATGCCTCTTTTTCAAATTATCTGGCGCACTGCGCATCTTTTATAAGCTTTCTCCTTTTCATAATCATTAAAGAGTCTCAGCTGTGAGATTACCTTCCAGACATAGGAGATGACTCTCCTTGGTAAGGAAGAATGATCCACAAAACAAAAGCCATACACCATATGATAAATGCAATCACTTGGTTTAGAAAATCAAACTAATGACTCAAGACTTTGAAAAACACTATTGATATGAGGCAGATTACTGTAGGAAGATAAAATAATCTCTATTTCAAAAACTAACATTTTAATTTTGAAAAGAATTTTTATTCGAAAGAAACCTTACACCAGTAAAGGAGTTAGAGGAAGAGAAATAATCATCAATGTTTCTTCCCTTTAACAGGTTCAGTGGAATCAATCACTGCGTACCAGCTTCCAAACTAAAATAAGGTAAAAATTCATAGTTAGAAATTCAGATTTTCAGAAATAGTGGGCGGTGATCAGATTTTGAAAAACATAAAAATAGTAAGTGCAAGATATGAACTAGTGAATACAAGCAGGTAGAAAATCACACCAAAGTAAATACTCAAATCAAACTAACAGTAAGGCTAAAATAGAAATCAGCAGAAGAAATAAAATCAACTGAAAGTAAATAATCAAAGCAAAAACTAACTAACAGAAATCAGAAATCAAAATACTAAACCTAACTAACAGAAATCAGAATAGCAATCAGAAAGATCATAAATCAGCAGTCATCAGAATCAAGCATTTATATCAATCACTCCTAATCTAGTTCTCAAAATGCTGAATGAGTCAAAGGCCAGTGGTTTAGTGAATATGTCAGCCAGCTGATTTTCAGTTGCTACATGATGTAGCTCAATGTCCCCTTTTGTAACATGGTCCCTAATGAAGTGATTTCAAATGTCAATGTATTTGGTCCTAGAATGTTGGATTGGATTCTTAGAGATACAGATGGCACTGGTATTATCACACAGAATAGAAATTGTGCCAACAGGTACTCCTAAATCCAAGACTTGTTGTTTCAACCAAAGAACTTGGGCCACACAACTTCCTAAGGCAATGTACTCAGCTTCAGCAGTGAAAGTGCAACTGAGTTCTATTTTCTACTAGACTAGGAGACTAACGACTGCCCTATGAATTGACAAGTCCCAGAGGTACTCTTCCTATCCACCCTACACCCCGCAAAAGTCAAAGTCAGAATATCCAATGATCTCAAAAGAGGTGATGTGCCTAGGGTACCAAATTCCTAGGTTTGGGATCCCTAAAAGATATCTAAGAATTCTCTTAACAGCAGTCAGGTGGGACTCTTTAGGATCAGCCTGAAACCTAGCACAAAGACAGACACTAAACATGATATCAGGTCGGCTAGCAGTCAGGTAAAGCAGTGAACCTGTTATCCCTCTATACTTCTTCTCATCAATAGATTTTCCATTTGAATCCTTATCTAACTGAACTGAGGAGGGCATGGGAGTATTGATTGGCTTGGCTTTGTCCATTTCATATTTCTTCAAAATGTCCTTAGTGTATTTTTATTGATTGAGAAAGGTTCCATCATCCGTTTGCCTTATGCTAAATCCCAAAAAGTAGGATAATTCTCCCATCATACTCATCTCAAACTCCTTACTCATTGTTTTGGAAAACTCATCACATAAATATTTATCAGAAGATCTAAAAATTATATCATCAACATAAATCTGGACAATGAGTAAGTCATCTCCTATTCTCCTCAGAAAAATGGTGGTGTCTACGCTCCACTTAACAAACTCTCTTTCTAACAGGAATGTGCTAAGCCTCTCATACCAAGCTCTGGGTGCCTGTTTCAATCCATATAAGGCCTTTTTTAATTTATAGACATGACTTGGATATTAGGAACTCTCAAAACCTGGGGGTTGTTCTACAAAAACATCTTCTTTAATTACCCCATTTACAAAGGCACTCTTGACATCCATTTGAAACAGCTTAAATCCCTTGTAACAGGCAAAGGCTAGTAGCACTCTAATGGCTTCCAATCTAGCTACAGGGGCAAAAGTTTTCTCAAAATCTATCCCTTCTATCTGATTATACCCCTTAGCCACCAATCTTGCCTTATTTCTCACCACCACACCAGAATCATTCATCTTATTCTTAAAGACCCACTTGGTTCCCACAATACTTTGGTTTCTAGATCTTTCTACTAACTCCCAAACATCATTCCTTACAAATTGATTCAATTCTTCCTGCATAGCTAAAATCCAAAACTCATCCGACAAGGCTTGATTGATGTTGGTGGGTTCAGTCATTGAGATAAAGGCAGAATGGTTTACTTCCTTCCTAAGTCCATGCCTAGTCCTAACACCTTCAGAAGGGTCTCCTAAGATCAGTTCTTTAGGATGACTCGAAGAATATCTCCAATCTCTAGGCAATGTGGTTTGAGGTTCTACCCTTTCCTCCAAATTTGTATTTCCAACTCCTTGGGTAACCTCAACAATCTCTTCATCTTCTACTTCAGATCTAGACTCCTTAGGATCAGATTCATCAAACACTACATGGGTTGTTTCTTCCACCACCAAAGTCCTCATATTGAACACCCTAAAGATTTCCCCACACTTGAATATACTAGAACACTCCTTCATCAGATTTGGGGTCAAATTTTTCTAAGGGTGACTTCTCGTTGTTCAGAATGAAAACCTTACAGCCAAAGACATGGAGGTGGGACAGATTTGGTGTTCTACCCTTAATGATCTCATAAGATGTCTTGTTCAGTTTGACTCTCACATTCACCCTATTCAGCACATAACAGGCAGTGTTCACCGCTTCAGCCCAAAAGTATTTTGGAAGTGAATACTCGGCAAGCATGGCTTTAGCGGCTTCCACTAAGGTCATGTTCTTCCTTTCAACTATCCCGTTCTGCTGAGGGGTCCTAGGAGCTGAAAAATTATGACTAATCCCATGATCCTCACAAAAACTTCTAAATCTTTCATTTTCAAACTCCCCTCTGTGATCACTATGGATGGTAATAATCTCACATCCTAACTTCTTCTGAATCCAAGAAGAGAAAGATCTAAATTCATCAAATGACTCAGATTTGTGTGACAAAAACTTAACCCAAGTGAAGCTTGAATAATCATCACCTTTCACAAAACCATAGACTCTCCCCCCTAAGCTGGCAGTGCTAATGGGTCCAAAGAGGTCCATGTGAAGAACTTCTAAAGGTCTAGAGGTGCTAATGTCCTTAACTGAGTGAAAAGAAGACTGGACTTGCTTCCCCAACTGACAGGCATCACACAGGTGATCCTTAGTGAACTTAAGCTTGGGCACACCTCTAACTAAGTCCTTTTGGGTGACTCTCCTAAGGGTTTTCATACTGGCATGACACAATCTCCTATGCCATAACCAAGACTCATTAGCAGCAGTTTTTAAGCAAATTGAATTATCAGATTTAATGCTACTTACATCCAGCTTGTAGACGTTGTTGATCCTTTGCCCCTGCAAAACAAATTCATCATTTAAGCTTAAAATGTAGCCAGTGGGCAGGAATTTGATGCTGTATCCCTTGTCGCAGAGTTGACTAATTCTCAGCAAGTTGTGTTTCAGTCCATCTACAAGTAAAACATTATCAATCATAAAATTCTTTGAATCACCAATTATACCTGAGCCTACCACCTTCCTGGTGGTGTTATCTCCAAGTGTAACCTTGCCTCCAACTTTGGCTTCCAGCGAAATGAACTGATTTGCATCTCCAGTGATATGTCTAGAACATCCACTGTCCAGGTACCACATGCTCTCACGAGGTCTTGTGTGAGAGCATACCTACAAAAATATCAAACGTCAGTCTTAGGAACCCAAACAGGTTTGGGTTCCTTCTTATGAGAAGAAGAATGCAATGCATGCGTGCTGTGCTGTGAAACAGGCAGTTTGGGTTTCCACACCCAATCTATACTATGGTGAATAGTGCAAGTGTGGGAAATATGTCCTAGCATGCCACATGAAAAACATCTAACACCAGGAAAAGGGTTAACAAATCTACGTGGGTGATAGTGCCTCTTCCTAGATGTATATGAAACATGCTTTGAAGAACTTGCAACAGTTTTTTCAAAAGGTAGCGGTGCTTTGTTCTTTTTAGAGGCATTGATTTTCACTTTCAAAGACTCATTTTCTTTCTTTAAGCTAGCAATTTCAAACTTTAAAGCTGCATTGCTACTTTCTACTTCACATGCCATTGTTTTCAAAGAATCATGCTCAGAAACTAAATCAGAATGTTTTTTGTTCAATTCATCAAACTCATCAAGCAAAGACATATGATCTGAATCAAGTGTGGAATGATCTTTAACTACAGAATCATGTTCTTTTTGTAAAGTCAAGTAATCTAATTTCAAACTAGCATGAGTTTTCTTAAGCTTCCTATACGATGTATGAATTCTTTCAAAAACTTCAAATAACTGATTGTAAGTAAGCTCATATACCTCTTCCTGGTCCGACTGACCAGGGTGATCATCCGCCATCAGACACAAGTTTGTTTCCTCCTCTTCAGCTTCAATCTCAGAAGAGTCGGATGCAGAGTCTGCCCAGAACGCCTTCTGAATCCGCATCTTGTCCTTTCTGAACTTTGGTTTCTCCTCACTCTTCTTCTTGCTTGGGTGAGCTTTAAGTGTTAATCATTCGAAAAGGTGGTTCATATCCATCCTTAACTAACATCCACATGCGATAATCAATAGATTGCAGAAAAGTAGACATGCGTGTTTTCCAAAAATCAAAAGGAATATTGTCAAACCACGGTGGTCTGGTAATAGAATAACCTTCAGCAGTATTACGATTATTACAGTTAGCCATGGATGAAATTCAAAAGTTTTTAAACCTAAATTTTGAATCCCGCTTTGATACCACTTGAAAGTTCGAAAGGGATGTTAAGCCCTAGTGAACTAGTCCCGAGGCTAACCAAGAGGGGGGGTGAATTGGTTATTTAAAAATTTCATGATAACAATGAAAATCTTTTCGATACTTAGCAGCGAAAACAACTAAATAAGAATGAAAAGATCAACCAAAGATATTCACCCAAGCAGTTTATATTGAAAAGTAAAGTGCAAAACTGAATCAGAAAAGCAAACCAGATTTTATAGTGGTTCGGTCAACTTAACCTACGTCCACTCCCCGGAGCCTCCCCTCCGGGTATTGCACTAAACAAAAGTGTCTCTCCTTTTGCTCCCACAGCAAGGCGGAGAAGCCTGTACAAAACACCTCCTTTTCACCACACGGTGAGGCAGAGAGCCTGACCTCCTTTCGCTTCCTCCTGAAGCAGGCAGAGAACCTTCGAACTCCTTTTGCTTCCACCTGAAGCGGGCAGAGAACCCCGGATCTTCTTGCGAACAATCCTCCCACGAAGAACACCGACTAGACGACAGACGACGAGCGGAGAAGATGACTCTGATCCGTACTTGGAGCAACCTTAGTGAATCCCTTACTAACTCCCCCTCACAAGATCTCTTCTCTCTCTCCCAACTCTCTCTTCTCTCTAGGGTTTCTCAGGGAAGGAAGGTAGCAAAAGATTTTTCCAAAAATTGGAAAAAGTTCTGTTATAGGAGGGCTTAAAATTTGCCCTAAATCTCAACTGGTCGGCCAAGATCATCCAGGACGATCGGTAGATCATCCTGTACGATCAGTTCAAATTCAGCTGATTCAGTCTGGACGATTAGGCTCTTCTGGACGATCAGTAGAAAAAGTTGTTCATATCGTCCCGTATGATACTGCGATCGTCCGGGACGATTAGTGCAAATTGAGGAAAATCGTCCAGAAGACAGTTCGGGTCGTCCAGAGAAATCTGTGCTGGACGACCAAAAAATAACTTGATCGTCCAGGACGTTTGGGACATCGTCCTGTACGATTAGTTCAAAAAGGCCCAAAATCGTCCTGAACACAATTCGGGTCGTACAGCTGAAATGCACAAGACGATCACGATCGTCCAGGATGATGTGATCGTATCAATTAAACATTAATTGCTTTCCTTAATTACCAGACTAATTTAGGCATGATTGTAGTGAATCGTCCAGGACGATACACGTATCGTCCGGGACGATCAGACCAAAATAATTAAAATAAAACTTGCCTAACTTAATCTGGCGGCTGAGAATTTCTTATTTGAGCATATCGTCCCGTACGATCCAAAGATCGTCCAGGACGATCGGCTTAATCAGACCCTTTTAACTTAGTCGCCCTAATTAGGGTTTCTGTTTTGGCTGGATTGTCCAGGACGATGTGAAAATCGTCCAGGACGATCTGAACAAAATTTTAACAGAAACTCTAATTCACTCAGTCTCTCTCCCTGAGTGTGTGTGTGCAAGGTTACTTAGCTAGGGAATCCGTTACATTACAATTGACTCAATAAAAGGAAAAATCATACATTTGACACACTTGGACCCGATCTTGAGTTGGCTTGAGTGGCTCGCGGTCTTTTGTTCCTGAAACAGATTAGCCAAGTAAAACACACTGGAAACATGTTTGTCATCATCAAAACCAGATTTGCAACATAAACCCTAAACCCTAAAACCCTAAACCCTAAATACTAAACCCTAAACCCTAAACGATAAACCCTAAACCCTAAAAAATAAAAAAATAACCCAAAAACCCTAAACCCTAAACCCTAAATACCCTAAAAAACCACAAAAAACCCTAAACCCTAAACCCTAAAACCCTAAAACCCTAAAAACAACCCTAAACCCTAAACCTTAAATTCGAAAAACCCTAAACAGTAAACCCTAAACCATAGAAAAACCCTAAACCCTAAAACCTTAAAACACTAAAAAACCCTAAACCCTAAAACCCTAAACCCTAGAAAAACCCTTAAACCCTAAACCCTAAAAAAAACCTTTTAACCCTAAACCCTAAACCCTAAATCCTAACCCAAAACCCTAAAACGCTAAACCCTAAAACCCAAAAAAAACCCTAAACCTGAAAAACCCTAAACACTAAACCCTAAAAATCCTATACCGTAAAAAACCCTAAAACCCCAAAACCCTAAACCCTATACCCAAAAACCTAAACCCTAAACCCTAAAAACCTAAACCCTAAAGCCCTAAAAAAACTCTAAACCCAAAATCCTAAACCCTAAAAACCCTAAACCCTAAACCCTAAAACCCTAAAAAACCCTAAACCCTAAACCCTAAAACCCTAAACCCTAAAAAAACCCTTAAACCCTAAACACTAAACCCTAACCCTAAACCCTAAACCTTAAACACTAGACCCTAAAACCATAAAAAAACCCCTAAACCCTCAACCCTAAACAATAAAAATCCTAAACCATAAACCCTAAAAAAAGCCTAAACCCTAAAAAATACTAAACCCTAAACCCTAAAGCCCAAAACCCTAAACTCTAAAACCAAAACCCCAACCCTAAACCCTAAAAACCCTAAAAAAAACTTTAAAACCCTAAACCTTAAACCATAAAAACCCTAAAAAATCCCAACAAACCCTAAACTGTAAACCCTAAAAATCGTAAAAAAAAACCCTTAAAACCCTATACCATAAAAACCCTAAAAAATAGTAAAAAACCTAAACCCTAAACCCTAAACCTTAACCCCAAAACGCCAACCTTAAACCCTAAAACCTAAACCCGAAGTCCTAAACCCTAAAAACCCAAAAAAAAAACCCTAAATCCTAAAAATCTTAAATCCTATACCCTCTTCCCTAAACCCTAAAACCCTAAACCCCAAAACCCTAAAAAAAACCCTAAACCCTAAACCTTAAAATCCATAAACTCTAAACCCTAAACACTAAAAAAATCCTAAACCCTAAAACGCTAAAAAACCCTAAACCCTAAACCACAAAACCCTAAACCCTAAATCCTTAAAAAACTCTAAACCCTAAAACAATAGAACCTAGTAAAACCCTAAAATTCCTAAACCCTAAAGCCTAAAACCCTAAACCCTAAACCCTAAAATTCTCAAAAAAACCTTAAACCCTAAAATTCTCAAAAAAACCCTAAACCCTAAACCCTAAAAACCCTAAACCTTAAACCCCAAAAAAACACTAAACCCAAAAACTTGAAAACCCTATGAAACCCTAAATCCTAAATCCTAAAACACTAAACCTTAAACCATAAACCTTAAACCCTAAACCCTAAACGCTAAATCTCGAAAAACCCTAAACCCTAAACCCTAAATCCTAAATACCTAAAAACCCTAAACCCTAAACCCTAAGCCCTAAGCCCTAAACCCTACACCATTAAAACCCTAAATCGTAAACCCTGAACCCTAAACCTTAAAGCCCTAAAAACTGAAAGTTCGATAGGGATGTTAAGCCCTAGTGAACTAGTCCCGAGGCTAACCAAGAGGGGGGGTGAATTGGTTATTTAAAAATTTCACGATAACAATGAAAATCTTTTCGATACTTAGCAGCGAAACAAGTAAATAAGAATGAAAAAATCAATCACAGATATTCACCCAAGTAGTTAATATCAGAAAAGTAAAATGCAAAACTGAATCGGAAAATTAAACTAGATTTTAAAGTGGTTCGGTCAACTTGACCTACGTCCACTCCCCTGAGCCTCACCTCCGGGTATTGCACTAAACAAAAGTGTCTCTCCTTTTGCTCCCACAGCAAGGCGGAGAAGCCTATACAAAATCTCCTTTTCACCACACGGTGAGGCAGAGAACCCGACCTCCTTTTGCTTCCTCCTGAAGCAGACAGAGAACCTTCGAACTCCTTTTGCTTCCACCTGAAGCGGGCAGAGAACCCGGACCTTCTTGCGACGATCCTTCCAAGACGAACACCAACTAGACGAAAGACAACGAGCGGAGAAGACGACTCTGATCCGTGCTTGGAGCAACCTTAGTGAATCCCTCACTTACTCCCCCTCACGAGATCCTCTCTCTCTCTCCCAAACTCTCTCTCTCTTTATGGTTTCTCTAGACAGGAAAGTGGCAAAAGATTTTTTCTAAACAAAGAAAAAGATCTTTTATATGAGGGCTCAAAACCAGCCATAAATCTCAACTGGTCGGCCTAGATCATCCAGGACGATCGATATATCGTCCTGTACGATCATTTCAAAATCAGCTGATTCAGTCTGGACGATTTGGCTCTTCTGGACGATTAGTTCAAAAAGTTGTTCATATCATCCCGTACGATCCTGCGATCGTCCGGGATGATTAGTGTAAATCGAGGAATATCGTCCAGGAGATAGTTCGGGTCGTCTAGAGAAACTTGTGCTGGACGACTCAAAAATGACTTGATCGTCCAGGATGATATGAATATCGTCCTGTACGATTAGTTCAAAAAGCCCCCAAATCATCCTGAAGATAGTTCGGGTCGTACAGCTAAATGCACTAGACGATCATGATAGTCCGGGACGATCCTATGATCGTCCAGGACGATATGATCGTATCAATCAAGTATTAATTGCTTTCCTTAATTACCAGATTAATTTATGCATGATTGTACTGGATTGTCCAGGATGATACACGTATCGTCCGGGACGATCAGACCAAGTATCTAAAAATAAGAACTTGCCTAACTTAATCTGGCGGCTGAGAATTTCTGATCTGAGCATATCGTCCCGTACAATCCAAAAATCATCTAGGACGATCTGCTTAATCAGACCCTCTTAACTTGGTCGCCCTAATTAGGGTTTCTATTTTTACCTGATCGTCCAGGACGATGTGACTATCGTCTAAGACGATCTGAACAAAAACTTGAATAGAAACTCTAATTCACTCAAGCTCTCCCCCTGAATATGTGTGTGCAAGGTTACTTAGCTTGGGGATCAGTTACATTATAATTAACTTAAGAAAAAGGAAAAATAGTACATTGGACACACTTGGACCCGATCTAGAGTTGGCTTGAGTTGCTCGTGATCTTTTGTGCCTGAAACGGGTTAGCCAAGCAAAACATAATAGACACATGTTTGTCATCATCAAAAGCAGATTTGTAACAATCTCCCCCTTTTTGATGATGGCAAACATTTGTATAGTAATTTGAAAAATAAAATAACTAGGAGATTTAAAACCAAATATTTTTTTCAAATTTTTATTTAACAACTGAAGCAATACAGGAAACATAACACATAATAAAATACAGAAACGACTACAACTGACTCCCCCTTTTAACATCACAAAAAGGAGGAGGGTAAACAAAACCAACTGAACCAAGCAATACAAAACAAAGCAGTGCAAATAAAACATAAAAACAAAGAAAATAAGAACATAGAGAAAACATCAATTTTTTTTTTATCAAACTGCTTCAATAAATCAGAGTTTTTACTTGATTTTAGATTCAAAAAAAAGAAAGGGAAGATTGACAGCACTGAAAAACCAAAAAAAGTTGGAAATAACGACTTTCGTAACTCCCACCT
Source organism: Dendrobium chrysotoxum (assembly GCA_019925795.1). NCBI lineage: Eukaryota > Viridiplantae > Streptophyta > Magnoliopsida > Asparagales > Orchidaceae > Dendrobium > Dendrobium chrysotoxum. The sequence goes on from CM034315.1 coordinate 47,088,732, forward strand.
CGGGCACCTCATCGATGCAAATCTCTTTTTAAACAAAAATCCAATTCAGAAGAAAAGAAATTAGATTCGAAAAGAGATCCTTTCAAGCCTCGTTCCAGAAAAATAACTGATAAAATAGTATTACGAAGTAAGGAATCAGAAATCATGATTTTCAATCTCAAGCTTTTGAACATATTAAGTGGCATACGAATTTTTTCTAAGACATTTAAAGATCTAAAGAGAAGAAAGCTTAGGTTAGGCTCATTTTGTGCCTCTTTTTTAATTTGTTTGGCGCACTGCGCATCTTTGGATTTTTGATACACTTTGTGTATTTGGCATTTTCGTATCTTTTCAGTTTTGGGCTCATTTTATGCCTCTTTTTCAATTTGGTTGGCGCACTGCGCATCTTTTGTAAGCTTGCTTCCTTTCATAATAGTTAAAGAATCTCAGCTGTGAAAATACCGTCCAAACTTAAGAGAATGCAAGGTAACACATTCTCTACAGTAGGGAAGATAATTCACAAAACAAAAACCGTAAGTCATATGATAAGTACAATCACTTGATTAAAAAAACCTAATACTGATTCAAACTTTGAAAAACACTACTCATCTGAGGTAGATTACTGTAGGAGGATAAACTAAATCTCTATTACAAAAGCCAACTTTTTAATTTTGAAAAAGATTTTTATCCAAAAGAGACAATACATCAGTAAAGGGGTTAGAGGAAGAAAAACAATCATCAATATTTCTTCCCTTTAACGGATCCAGTGGAATCAATCACTACTTACTGGCTTCCAAATAAAAACAAGATAAAACTCCCAGTTAGAAATTCAGATTATCAGAAGTAGTGAGCAGAGATCTGATTTTAAAAAGCATAAAACAGTAAATAAGAGATGAACCAGTAAATAAAGACAGGTAGAAAATTAAATCAAAGTAAATACTCAAATCAAACTAATAGTAAGGCTAAAAATAGAAATCAACAGAGGAAATAAAATCAACGGAAAGACAATAATCAAATCAAAAACCAAAAAACTAACTAACAGAAAATAGAATAACAATCAGAATAATCAGAAATCAGCAGTCATTAGAATCAAGCATTTATATCATTCACTCCTAATCTGGTTCTCAAAATGCTGAATGAGTCAAAGGCCAGTGGTTTAGTGAATATGTCAGCCAGCTGATTTTCAGTTGCTACGTGATGTAGCTCAATGTCCCCTTTAGTAACATGGTCTCTAATGAAGTGATGCCTTATATCAATGTGTTTGGTCCTAGAATGTTGGATTGGATTCTTAGAGATATTGATGGCACTAGTATTATCACATAGAACAGAAATTGTGCCAACAGGTAACCCTAAATCCAAGACTTGTTGCTTCAACCAAAGAACTTGGGCCACACAACTCCCTAAGGCAATGTACTCAGCTTCAGCAGTGGAAAGTGCAACAGAGTTCTATTTTTTACTGGACCAGGAGACTAAAGACTGTCCTACGAATTGACAAGTTCCAGAGGTGCTCTTTCTATCCACCCTACACCCCATAAAGTTAGAATCATAATATCCAATAATCTCAAAAGAGGTGCTGTGCCTAGGGTACAAGATTCCTAGGTTTGGGGTCCTAAAAGATATCTAAGAATTCTCTTAACAGCAGTCAGGTGGGACTCTTTAGGATCAACCTGAAGCCTAGCACAAAGACAGACACTGAATATGATATAAGGTCAGCTAGCAGTCAGGTAAAGCAATGATCCTATTATTCCTCTATACTTCTTCTGATCAACAGATTTTCCACTTGAATCCTTATCTAACTGACCAGAGGAGCTCATGGGAGTATTGATTGGCTTAGCTTTGTCCATTTCATATTTCTTCAAAATGTCCTTAGTGTATTTAGATTGATTGAGAAAGGTTCCATCATCCGTTTGCCTTATGCTAAACCCCAAAAAGTAGGATAATTCTCCAATCATACTCATCTCAAACTCCTTACTCATTATTTTAGAAAATTCATCACATAAATATTTATCGGAAGATCCAAAAATTATATCATCAACATAATTTTGGACAATGAGTAAGTCATCCCCTAATCTCCTCAGAAAAAGGGTGGTGTCTACACTCCCCTTAACAAACTCTCTTTCTAACAGGAATGTGCTAAGCCTCTCATACCAAGCTCCGGGTGCCTGTTTTAATCCATATAAGGTCTTTTTTAATTTATAAACATGATTTAGATACTGGGAACTCTCAAAACCTGGGGGTTACTCTACAAAAACATCCTCTTTTATCACCCCATTCAAAAAGGCACTCTTGACATCCATTTGAAACAGCTTAAATCCCTTATAACAGGCAAAGGCTAGTAGCACCCTAATGGCTTCCAATCTAGCTACATGGGCAAAAGTCTCCTCAAAATCAATCCATTCTATCTGATTATACCCCTTAGACACCAATCTTGCCTTATTCCTAACCACCACACCAGAATCATTCATCTTATTCTTAAAGACCCACTTGGTTCCCACAATACTTTGATTTCTAGGTCTTTCTACTAACTCCCAAAAATCATTTCTTACAAACTGATTCAATTCTTCTTGCATCGCTAAGATCCAAAACTCATCCGAAAGGGCTTGATTGATGTTGGTGGGTTCTGATATTGAAATAAAGGCAGAATGGTTCACTTCCTTCCTAAGTCCATCCCTAGTCCTAACACCTTCAAAAGGGTCTCCTAAGATCAGTTCTTTAGGATGACTCGAAGAATATCTCCAATCTCTAGGCAGTGTGGTTTGAGGTTCTACCCTCTCCTCCAGATTTATATTTCCAATCCCTTAGGTAACCTCAACAATCTCTTCATCTTCTAGTTCAGATCTAGACTCCTTAGGATCAGATTCATCAAACACAACATGGGTTGTCTCCTCGACCACCAAAGTCCTCTTATTGAACACCCTAAAAGATTTCCCCACACTAGAATATCCTAAGAACACTCCTTCATCAGATTTGGGGTCAAACTTTCCTAAGGGTGACTTCCCATTGTTCAGAATGAAAACATTACAGCTAAAGACATGGAGGTGGGACAGATTTGGAGTTCTACCCTTAACGATCTCATAAGGTGTCTTGTTCAGTTTTGATCTCACATTTACCCTATTCAGCACATAACAGGCAGTGTTCACCGCTTCAGCTCAAAAGTATTTTCGAAGTGAATACTCGGCAAGCATGGCTCTAGCGGCTTCCACTATGGTTCTGTTCTTCCTTTCAGCTACCCTGTTCTGCTGAGGGGTCCTAGGAGCTGAAAAATTGTGACTAATCCCTTGCTCCTCACAAAATCTTTCAAATCTTTCATTTTCAAACTCCCCTCCATGATCACTATGGATGGTAATAATCTCACATCGTAACTTCTTCTGAATCCAAGTAGAGAAAGATCTAAACTCATCAAATGACTCAGATTTATGTGACAAAACTTTAACCCAAGTGAACCTCGAATAATCATCTACAATCACAAAACCATAGACTCTCCCCCCTAAGCTCGCAGTGCTAATTGGTCCAAAGAGGTCCATGTGAAGAACTTCTGAAGGTCTAGAGGTGCTTATGTCCTTAACAGAGTGAAAGGAGGAATGGACTTGCTTCCCTAACTGACAGGCATCACACAGGTGATCCTTAGTAACTTAAGCTTGGGAACACCTCTAACTAAGTCCTTTTGGGTAACTCTCCTAAGGGTTTTCATGCTGGCATGACACAATCTCCTATGCCACAACTAAGACTCATCAGCAACAATTTTTAAGCAAATTGAATTCTCAGATTTAATGCTACTTACATCCAGCTTGTAGACGTTGTTGATCCTTTGCCCTTGCAAAATAACTTTATTATTTAAGCTTAAAATGCAGCCAGTGGGCAGGAATTTGATGCTGTATCCTTTGTCAGAGAGTTGACTGATGCTCAGCAAGTTGTGTTTCAGTCTATCTACAAGCAAAATATTATCAATCATAAAATTCTTTGAATCACCAATTATACCTGAGCCTACCACCTTCCTGGTGGTGTTATCTCCTAGTGTAACCTTGCATCCAGCTCTGGCCTCCAGCGAAATGAACTGATTTGCATCTCCAGTCATATGTCTAGAACATCCGCTGTCCAGGTACCACATGCTCTCATGAGGTCTTGTGTGAGAGCACACCTACAAAATCATCAAATGTCAGTCTTAGGAACCCAAACAGGTTTGGGTTCCTTCTTATGAAAAGAAGAATGTGATGCATGCGTGCTGTGCTGTAAAACAGGTAGTTTGGGTCTCCACACCCAATGTGTACTACGGTGAACAGTGCAAGTGTGTGAGATGTGCCCTAACATGCCACATGAAAAACATCTAACACCAGGAAAAAGGATTAACTAAACGTCGTGAGTGATAGTGCCTCTTCCTAGAAGTGTATGAAACATGCTTTGATGAACTTGCAACAGATTTTTCAAAAGGTGGCGGTGCATAAAACTATTCAAAAGTAGGCGGTGTTTTGTTCTTTTCAAAAGCACTGATTTTCACTTTCAGAAACTCAACATGTTTATTAAAACTTGTAATTTCAAAAGTTCTTGCACTTTCATTACTTTCTAAATTACATGCCATATCATTCAATTTCTTAAAAGCAACTTCTAATTCAATATGCGATGTTTTTAACAAATCATGCTCAACAGTTAAATAAGATTATTTTTTGTTCAACTTATCGAATTCATCAAGCAAAGACATGTGATTGCTATCAACAATGGAATGATCCTTAATCAGAACATCATGCTCTTTTTGCAAAGTCAAGTAATCCAATTTCAAACTAGCATAGGTTTTCTTAAGCTTTCTATACGATGTATGAATCTTTTCAGAAACTTCAAATAACTGATCGTAAGTAAGCTCACATACCTCTTCCTGGTCGGACTGACCAGGGTGATCATCATCCATCAAACACAAGTTTGTTTCCTCCTCTTCAGCTTCAGTATCAGAAGAGTCGGATGCAGAGTCTGCCCAGAACTCCTTCTGAATTCGCTTCTTGTCCTTTCTGAACTTTGGTTTCTCCTCACCCTTCTCCTTGCTTGGATGAGCTTTAAGTGTAGGACAATCAGCCTTAATGTGTCCAGGCTTCCTGCATTCAAAACAAATAGTATCAGATGAACCCTTAAAATTTTTACTGGACTTACCCTTGTTCCACTTCTGATAGTTCTTATGTTTCTTCCTTAGAAAGCTTTTGAATTGCCTAGTGATTAAGGCAACATCATCGCTATCAGACCCAGAAGAATCAGTGTCAGTTTCGTTGGCCTTCAGTGCCACAGTTTTCTCCTTTTTCTTCTCACCTACATAAAGCTATCTTTGGTTCACCCCTTGCTCGTAAGAAATGAGTGACCCAAGTAAGTTGTCTATATAATAATTGTTCAAATCTTTCGATTCAGTAATTGCAATTATCTTAGCATTAAACGAAGAAGGTAAACATCTCAAAATCTTGTTCACTTTTTCATAATTTGTAAGTTCTCTTCCTAAAACATGCAAAGAAGTTATAATTTGAGTGAGCCTCGTATATATTTCAGAAATAGACTCAGTAGGTTTCATGAGAAAAAGTTCGTAGTCATGCAGCAATATGTTTAACCTAGATTGTTTGACTTCAGTTGTACCTTCATAAGTGATGCACAATCTATCCCAAATTTCCTTACCAGTTGTATAAGTAGAAACACGCATGTAATCCTCAAATTTCAAGGCATAGAAAAAATTAGTTCAAACATTTGGCATTCAGTTGGGCTAAGTCACGATCATCAAAATTCCAATCAGTGAATGGCAGTTCAGTTTTAACATTGTTAATCATTCTAAACGGTGGTTCATAGCCATCCTTAACAAGCATCTACAAGCAATAATAAATTGATTGAAGAAACGTGGACAGGCGTATTTTCCAAAAATCAAAAGGTATGTTATCAAACAATGGTGGTCGCGTAATTGAATAACCTTCAGTAGTATTATGATTATCAAAGTTAGCCATGGATCAAATTCAAAAACTCTTTTAAACTAGATTTTATGAATCCCACTCTGATACCACTTGAAAGTTTGATAGGGATGTTAAGATCTGATGAACTAGTCCCGAGGCTAACAAAGAGGGGGGGTGAATTGGTTATTTAAAAATTTGAGAGCAACAGAAAAAATCTTTTTGATGATTTGCAGCGGAAACAAGTAAACATATAAACAAAAAGATCAACTACAGATTTCACCCAAGCAGATAATAATAGAAAACTAAAATACAGAAAATAATCAGAAAGAACACACCAGATTTTATAGTTGTTCGGTCAACTTGACCTACGTCCTCTCCCCGGAGCCTCTCCTCCAGGTATAGCACTAACACAAAAGTGACTCTCCTTCTGCTCCCACAGCAAGGCGGAGAAGCCTGTACAAAACTCCTTTCCACCAACCCGGTGAGGCAGAGAACTTGAACTCCTTTCGCTTCCTCCTGAAGCGGGCAGAGAACCTAGACTCCTTTCCCTTCCTCCTGAAGTAGGCAGAGAACCTGAAATTATTTTGCTTCCTCCTGAAACGGGCAAAGAACCCGGATCTTCTTGCGAATGATCCTCCCACAGAGAACACTGATAGTACGAGAGACGATGAACGGAGAAGATGACTCTGATTTTTGCTTGGAGTAACCATTGTGAATCCCTCACAAACTCCCCCTCACAAGATCCTCTCTGTCTCTCCCAAACTCTCTTTCTCTAGGGTTTCTCTGTAAAGAAAAGTGACAAAAGATTTTTCTTGTTTGAAGAAAAAGATCTTTTATAGGAGGGCTTAAAATTTGCCCTAAATCTCAACTGGTCGGCCAATATAATCTAGGACGATCGATAGATCGTCCTGTACGATCAGTTCAAAATTTCATGTTTCAGCTTGGACGATCTGGCTCTTCTGGGTGATTAGTAGAAATAGTTGTTCAGATCGTCCCTTACGATTCTGCGATCGTCCAGGACTATTAGTGTAAATTCAGGAATTTCGTCCAGAAGACCGCTCTGGTCGTCCAAAGGAACTTGTGCTGTACGACCTCAAAATGACTTGATCTTCCTGGACGATATTGATATCGTCCTGTACGATTAGTTCAAAAAGTGCCAAAATCATCCTGATCACCGCTCTGGACGTATAGGTGAAACACACTGGACGATCATGATCGTCCCGGACGATATGATCGTATCAATTAAATATTAATTGCTTTCCTTAATCACCAGACTAATTTAGGCATGATTGTACTGGATCGTCCACGACGATCAGATCAAATCTCTAAAAATAAAACTTGCAGCTGAGAATTTCTGATTTGTGCCTATCGTCCCGTTCGATCAATAAATCGTCCTGGACGATCGGCTTAATCAGACAGACTTAACTTGGTCGCCCTAATTAGGGTTTCGGTTTTCACTTGATTGTCCAGGACGATGTGAATATCGTCCAGGATGATCTGAACAAAAATTGAATAGAAACTCTAATTCACTCAAGCACTCCCCCTGAGTGTGTGCGTGCAAGGTTACTTAGCTAGGGGATCAGTTACATTACATTTGACTCAAGAAAAGGAAAACATTACATTTAGACACACTTGGACCCGATCTTGAGTTGGCTTGAGTTGCTTTTAATCTTTTGTACCTGAAATGGGTTAGCCAAGCAAAACCAAATTCTAACATGTTTGTCATCATCAAAATTGTACTTTTTGAAACCAGATTTATAAACCCTAAACCCTAAAAATCCTAAAAAACCCTAAATCCTAAACCTTAAAAAACCCCTAAACCCTAAAACCCTAAAACCCTTAAACCCTAAAAAACCCTAAACCCTAAACCCTAAAACCCTAAACCCTAAACCCTAAACCCTAAACCCTAAAACCCTAAAATTCCCTAAACCCTAAAACCTAAAACCCTAAACCCAAAACCCTAAACCCTCAACTCTAATACACTAAACCCCTAAACCCTAAACTCTAATTACCCTAAAAAACTCCAAAAAACCCTAAACTATAAACCCTAAATCCTAAACTCTAAACCCTAAAAAGAGAAACCCTAAAACCTTAAACCCTAATCCCTAAACCCTAAAACCCGAAAAATCCCTTAACCCTAAACCCTAAACCCACCTAAACCCTAACCCTAAAACCTAAAAATCCCTAAACCCTAAATTCTAAACCATAAAAACCCTAAACCCTAAAACCCTAAAAAAAATCCTAAAAACCATAAACCCTAAAACCCTCTAAAACACTAAATTTTAAACCCTAAAGCCCTAAACCTTAAACCCTAAACCCTAAAACCCTAAAACATAAATATTAAACCCTAAATCCTTATCCATAAAAACCTTAAAAAAAACCCTAAGCCTTAAATACCCTAAAAAACCACAAAAAACCCTAAACCCTAAACCCTAAAAAAAAACCCTAAACCCTAAACTTTAAACCCTAAAATCCATAAACAGTAAACCCTAAACCCTAAAAAAACCCTAAACCCTAAAACCCTAAAACTCTAAAAAACCCTAAACCCTAAACCCTAAACCCTAAAACCCTAAACCCTAAACCCTAAACCCCAAACCCTAAACCCTATACCCTAAATCCATAAAAACCCTAAACCCTAAACCCTAAAAAAAACCCTTAAACCCTAAACCCTAACCAGAAACCCTAAACCCTATACCCTAAAACCTTAAACCGCAAAGAAAAACCTAAACCTGAAAAACCATAAATACTAAACCCTAAAAATCCTAAACCCTAAAAAAACCTTAAATCATAAAACCCTAAAAAATACTAAACCCTTAACCCTAAAACCTTAAAAAAACCCTAAACCTTAAACTCTAAACCCTAAACCCTAAAACCTTAAACCCTAAACCCTAAACCCTAAAAAAACCCTAAACCCTAAAATGCTAAAAAACCGTAAACCCTAAAACCCTAAACCCTAAACCCTAAATCCTAAAAAAACCCTAAACCTTAAAACCCTAAAACCCCATAAAACCATAAAAATCTCTAAACCCTAAACCCTAAAACCCTAAGAAAGACCCTAAACCCTAAACCCTAAAAATCGTAAACCCTAAACCCCAAAAAAAACTTAAACCCTAAAACCCAAAAACCCTAAAAAACCCTAAATCCTAAACCCTAAAAATCTAAACCCTAAACCTAAACTCTAAACACTAAACCCTAAACCCTAAACTCTAAACCCTAAACCCTAAGCCCTAAAACCTAAACCCTAAACCCTAAACCTAAACCCTAAATCCTTAAAAACCCTAAACCCTAAACCCTAAAAAAACCTACAAACCCTAAACCCTAAACCCTAACCCTAAACCCTAAAACCTTAAACAAAAACCTAATCCAAAAAAACCCTAAACCCTAAAAAAACCCAAAACCCAAAAATCCTAAAACCCTAAAAAACACTCAACCCTAAACACTAAAACCCTAAACCCTAAAACCTAACCCAAAACCCTTAAAACCCTAAAAAACCCTAAACCCTAAAAACCTGAAACTCTAAACCCTGAACACCAAACACTAAAACCCTTAAAAAAACCCTAAATCTTAAACCCTAAACCCTAAACCCTAAACCCTAAAAACTTAAACCCTAAACCTTAAACCCTTAAAAAACCCTAAACCCTAAAACCCTAAAATGCTAAAAAACCGTAAACCCTAAACCCTAAAACCATAAAACCCCATAAAACCATAAAAATCCCTAAACCCTAAACCCTAAAACCCTAAGAAATACCCTAAACCCTAAAAACCCTAAACCCCATAAAAAAACCTAAACTCTAAAACTCTAAACCCTAAACTAAACTGTAAACACTAAACCCTAAACCCTAAACCCTAAACCCTAAGCCCTAAACCCTAAACCCTAAACCATGAAAACCCTTAAACCCTAAACCCTAAACCCTCAAAACCCTAAACCCTAAACCCTCAAAAAACCCATAAACCCTAGCCCTAAAACCTAAAACCTTAAACCCTAAAACCCTAAACAAAACCCTAAACCATAAACCCTAAGAAAACCCTAAACCCTAAACCCTAAAAAACCCTAAACCCCAAAATCCTAAAACCCTAAAAAACTCTCAACCCTAAACACTAAAACCCTAAACCCTAAAATCCTAATCCTTAAAACCCTAAACCCTAAAAAAACCCTAAACCCCAAAACCATAAAACCCCATAAAACCATAAAAATCCCTAAACGCTAAACCATAAAACCCTAGGAAATACCCTAAACCCTAAATCCTAAAAACCCTAAACCACAAAAAAAAACCTAAACCCAAAAACCCTAAATCCTAAACCCTAAAAGTCTAAACCCTAAACCTAAACTCTAAACTATAAACCCTAAACCCTAAACCCTAAACCCTAAACCCTAAACCATGAAAACTCTAAACCTTAAACCCTAAACCCTAAATCCCTTAAAACCCTAAACCCTAACCCTAAAAAAACCCCTAAACCCTACACCCTAACCCTCAACCCTAAAACCTTAAACCCTAAAACCCTAAATAAAACTCTAAACCCTAAAAACCCTAAACCCTAAAAACCCTAAACCCTAAAAAAACCCTAAACCCAAAAATCCTAAAACCCTAAAAAACACTAAACTCTAAACACTAAAACCCTAAACCATAAACGCTACACCCTAACCCTAAACCTTAGAACCTAAACCCTACACCCTAAACCCTAAACCCTAAAAAACCTAAACCCTAAACCTTTAAAAAACCCAAAACCATAAAACACTAAAACCCTAAAAAATACTAAACCCTAAACCCTAAAACCCTAAACCCTAAACCCTAACCCTAAAAATTAAACCCTAAACCCTAAACACAAAAACCCTAAACCCTAAACCCTAAACCCTAAAAAAATCGTAAAGGCTAAAACCCTAAAACCCTATAAAATCCTAAACCCTAAACCCTTTACCCTAAAAATACCAGAAACCCTAAAACCCGAGAAATCCCTAAACCCTAAACCCTAAACCCTAACCCTAAAAATTAAACGCTAAACCCTAAACCCAAAAACCCTAAACCCTAAACCCTAAACCCTAAAAAAATTGTAAAGCCTAAAACCCTAAAACCCTATAAAATCCTAAACCCTAAACCCTAAACCCTAAAAATTCCAGAAAGCGTAAAACCCGAGAAATCCCAAAACCCTAAACCCTAAACCCTTAAACCCTAAACCATAAAAAAAATCCCTAAACCCTAAAAATACTGAACCCTAAAACCCTTAAAAAAATCCTAAAAACCCTAAACATTAAAACCCTAAAGCCCTAAACCCTAAACCCTAAACCCTAAAACCCTAAACCCTAATACTAAACCCTAAACCCTAAACCCTAAACCCTAAAAACCCTAAACCCTAAACCTAAATACCCTAAAATACCCCAAAAAACCCTAAAGCCTAAACTTTAAAACCTAAACTCTAAGCACTAAAAAAAAACCCTAAAACCTAAAAACCATAAACCGTAAACCCTAAACCGTAAAACCCTAAACCCTAAAACTCTAAAAAAACCCTAAACTCTAAAACCCTAAAACCCTAAACACTAAAGCCTAAACCCTAAAAAACCCTAAACCTTAAGACCCTAAAACCCTAAAAAACCTAAACCCTAAACCTTAAAAAAACCCTAAACCCTAAAACCCTTAAACCCTTAAAAACCCTAAACCCTAAAACCCTAAACCCTAAACCCAAAACCCTAAAAAAACCCTAAACCCTAAATCCCTAAAAATCCCTAATCCCTAAACCCTAAACCCTAAACCCTCAACTCTAAAATGCTATAAATCTAAACCCTAAACTCTAAATACCATAAAAAACTCAAAAAAACCCTAAACCATGACCCTAAACCCTAAACCTAAACCCTAAAAAGAAACCCTAAATCCTAAACCCTAAAAACCTTAAACCCTAATCTCTAAACCCTAAACCCTAAACCCTAAAAACCTAAACCCTAAAACCCTAAAAAAAACACTAAACCCTAAACCATAAACCCTAAACCATAAACCCTAAAAACACTAAACCCGAAACCCTAAACCCTAAAAAAACCATAAACCCTAAAACCCTAAAACCCTAAAAAACCCTAAACCCTAAACCCTAAAACCCTAAACCCTAAACCGTAAACCCTAAACCCTAAAAAACTCTAAACCCTAAACCCTAAAAAAAACCCTTAAACCCTAAACCCTAATCCCTAATCCTAAACCCTATACCCTAAAAAAATAAAAAAAACCATAATCCCTAAACCCTAAATCATAAAAACCCTAAACCCTAAACCCTAAAACCCTTAAAAACACAAAACCCTAAACCCTAAAGCCCTAAACCCTAAACCCTAAACCCTAAACCCTAAAACCCTAAACCCTAAATACTAAACCCTAAACCCTAAAACCAAAACCCCAACCCGTAAAAAAGCTAAAAAAATGCTAAAACCCTAAAACCTAAACCATAAAAACCCTAAAAAATCCCAAAAAACCCTAAACTGTAAACCCTAAAAACCCTTTAAACCCTATACCCAAAACCCTATACCATAAAATCCCTAAAAAATAGTAAAAAATCCTAAGCCCTAAGCCCTAAACCCTAAACCTTAAGCCCTAAACCCTAAACATTAAAAACCTTTAAAAAAATCCTAAAACCCTAAAGCCTAAAACACCTAAAAAATCGCGAACCCTAAAAAAAATCCTTTACCCTTAAAACCATAAACCCTAAACCCTAAACCCTAAACCCTAACCCTAAACCCTAAACCCTAAAATCCTAAACCTTAAAACCCTAAAAAAAAACCCTAAACCCTAAACTGAAAAAATCCTAAACCCTAAATCCTAAACCCTAACCTTAAAACCTACACCCTAAACTCTAAACCCTAAACCCTAAACCCTAAACCCTAACCCTAAAAACCCTAAAAAAAAAACCCTAAAACCATAGACCCTAACTATCCTAAAAAATTACAAAAAACCCTAAACCCTAAAAAAAACCCTAATTCCTAAACCCTAAACCCTAAAAACCTTAAACCCTAATCCCTAAACCCTAAACCCTAAAACCCTAAACCCTAAAACCCAAAAAAACCATAAACCCAAAACCCTAAAAACTCTAAACACTAGAACCTAAACCCTAAAAAAACCCTAAACCCTAAGACCGTAAAACCCGAAACCCCAAACCCTAAAACCCTAAACCCTAAACCCTAAACCCTAAAAACCCTAAAAAAAAACCTTAAAACCTTAAACCCTAACTATCCTAAAAAACCATAAAAAACCCTAAACCCTAACAAAAACCCTAATTCCTAAATCCTAAACCCTAAAAACCTTAAACCCTAATCCCTAAACCCTAAACCCTAAAACTGTAAACCCTAAAACCCTAAAAAAACCAAAAACCCAAAACCCAAAACCCTAAAAACCCAAAACACTAGAACCTAAACCCTAAAAAAACCCTAAACCCTAAAACCGTAAAACCCTAAACCCTAAACCCTAAAACCTTAAACCCTAAACCCAAAACCCTAAACCCTGTACCCTAAATCCCTAAGAACCTTAAACCCTAAACCCTAAAATAATAAAAAAAAACCCTAAACCCTAAACCTTAAAAACTCTAAACTCTAAACTCTAAAAAAACCCTAAACACTAAAACCCTAAAAAACACTAAACCCCAAACCCTAAAACCCTAAACCCTAATCCCTAAACCCTAAATCCTAACCCAAAACCCCAAAACCTAAACCCTAAACCCTAAACCCGAAAAACCCTAAAAAAACCCTAAAACCTGAAACACTATACCCTAAACCCTAAAAACCTTAAACCCAAAAAATACCCTAAACCCGAAAACCCTAAAACCCTAAGAAACACTAAACCCTAAAGCCTAAAATCTAAAACCTAACCCTAAGCCCTAAAAAACCTAAACACTAAATCATAAAAAAAACCCTAAACCCTAAAACCCTAAAAAACACTAAACCCTAAACCCTAAAACCCTAAACCCAAAACACTCAAACCCTAACCATAAAACCTAAACTGTAAACCCTAAACCCTAAAAACCGTAAACCCTATACCCTAAACCCTAAAAAAACCCTAAACCCTAATACCCTAAAAACCTGAACCCTAAATCCTAAAACCCTAAACCCTAAACCCTAAAAAAACCATAAACCCTAAAACCCTAAAACCCAAAAAATCCCTAAACCCCAAACCCTAAAACCCTAAACCTTAAAGACTAAACCCTAAACACTAAACCCTAAAACCCTAAACCTTAAAACCCTAAAAAAATTCCCTAAACCCTAAACCCTAAAACCATAAAAAAAATCCTAGAAACCCTAAACCCTAAAACCATAAAAAAAATCCTAGAAACCCTAAACTCTAAAACTTTAAAAAACTCCAAACCGTAAACCCTAAAGCGCTAAACCCTAAACCCTAAACCCTAAACCCGAAGCCCTAAACCCTAAACCCTTAAAACCCTAAAAAAAATCCCTAAAACCCTAAACCCTATACCCCAAATACCCTAAAAAACTCTGAAAAACCATAAATCCTAAACCCCAAACCCTAAAAAACTTAAACCCTAATCCCTAAAACCCTAAACCCTATTCCCTAAACCCTAAATCCTAATGTTAAACCTCAAAACCTAAACCCTAAACTGAAAATAGTAAACCCTAAAAAAAACCCTAAAACCCTAAACCCTAAACCCTAAAAATACCCTAAACTCCAAAACCCTAAAACCCTAAGAAACACTAAACCCTAAACCCTAAAACCCTAAACCCTAAACCATAAAACCTAAAACCTAACCCTAAACTCAAAAACCTAAACCATAAACCCTAAACCCTAAACACTAAACCCTGTACCCTAAATCCCTAAGAACACTAAACCCTAAACCCTAAATCAATAAAAAAAAACCTAAACCCTAAACCTTAAAACTCTAAATCTTAAAAAACCCTAAACCCTAAAACCCTAAAAAATACTAAACCCCAAACCCTAAAACCCTAAAAAATACTAAACCCCAAACCCTAAAACCCTAAACCCTAATCCCAAAATTCTAAATCCTAACCAAAAACCACAAAACCTAAATCCTAAACCCGAAACCCTAAACCCAAAAAACCCTAAAAAAACCCTAAAACCCTAAACACTAAACCCTAAACCCTAAAACCTTAAACCCAAAAAATTCCCTAAACCTGAAAACCCTAAAACCCTAAGAAACACTAAACCCTAAATCCTAAAACCTAAAACCTAACCCTAAGCCCTAAAAAACCTAAACCCTAAACCCTAAACCCTAAAACCCTAAAAAACACTAAACCCTAAACCCTAAACCCTAAAAACCTAAACCCTAAACACTCAAACCCTAACCCTAAAACCTGAACCGCAAAACCTAAACACTAAGATTCCTAAACCCTATACCCTAAACCCTAAAAAAAACCTAAACCCTAATACCCTAAAAACCTGAACCCTAAACCCTAAAACCCTAAACCCTAAACCCTAAAAAAACCATAAACCCTAAAACCTAAAAAATCCCAAAACCCTAACCCCTAAAACCATAAATCTTAAAGACTAAACCCTTATCACTAAACCCTAAAACCCTAAAACCCTAAACCTTAAAACCCTAAAAAAAAATCCCTAAACCCTAAACCCTTAATCCTAAAAACCCTAAACCCTAAAACCATAAAAAAAATCCTAAAAACCCTAAACTCTAAAACCCTAAAAAACTCTAAACCCTAAACCCTAAAGCGCTAAACCCTAAACCCTAAACCCTAAACCCTTACCCTAAATCCTAAACCCTAAACCCTTAACCCGAATCCCTAAACCCTGAACCCTAAAAACCCTAAATAAAAATCCCTAAAACCCTAAACCCTAAGCCCCAAATACCCTAAAAAACTATGAAAAACCCTAAACCCTAAACCCCAAACCCTAAAAACCTTAAATCCTAATCCCTAAAACCCTAAACCCTAATCCCTAAACCCTAAATCCTAACGGTAAACCTCAAAACCTAAACCCTAAATCGTGAATAGTAAACCCGAAAAACCCTAAAAAAAAACCCTAAAACCCTAAACATTAAACCCTAAACCCTAAAAATACCCTAAACTCAAAAACTCTAAAACCCTAAGAAACACTAAACCCTAAACCCTAAAACCCTAAACCTTAAACCCTAAACCCTAAACCAAAACCCTAAAACCCTAAAACCCTAAAAAAAATCCCTAAACCCTAAAACACTAAAACCCTAAAAAAATACTAAAAACACTAAACCCTAAAACCCTAAAAAACACTTAACCCTAAACCCTAAAGCACTATACCCTAAAACATAAACCCTAACCCTAAACCCTAAACCCTAAACCCTAAACCCTATACCCTGAACCCTAAACCCTAAAAACTGAAAGTTCGATAGGGTTGTTAAGCCCTGATGAACTAGTCACGAGGCTAACCAAGAGGGGGGTGAATTGGTTATTTAAGAAATTCATGAGCAATAGAAAAAATCTTTTTGATAATTTGCTGCGGAAGTAAGTAAACACAGAACTAAAAAGATCAACAACAGATTTCACCCAAGTAGATAATAATAGAAAAGTAAAGTGGAGAAAATAATCAGAAAGAACACACCAAATTTTATAGTGGTTCGGTCAACTTGACTTACGTCCACTCCCTGGAGCCTCGCCTTCGGTATTGCACTAACACTAAAAGTGACTCTTCTTATGCTCCAACAGGAAGGCATAAAAGCCTATATAAAACTCCTTGCCACCAACCTGGTGAGGCAGAGAATATGAGCTCCTTTTGGTTCCTCCTAAAGCAGGCAGAGAACCCAGACTCCTTTTGCTTCCTCCTAAAGTAAGCAGAGAACCTGAACTCTTTTTGCTTCCTCCAGAAGCGGGCAGAGAACCCAGATCTTCTTACGAACGATCCTCCCATAGAAAACATGATAAGATGAGAGACGACAAATTGAGAAGATGACTGTGATCCTTACTTGTAATAACCTTTATGAATCCCTCACAAACTCCCCCTCATATGATCCTCTCTCTCTCTCCCAAGCTCTCTCTCTCTCTCTCTCAAGGTTTCTCTAGAAAGGAAAGTGGAAAAAGATTTTTCTTGTTAGAAAAAAAATAACTTTTATAGGAGGGCTCAAAATTTTCCCTAAATCTCAACTAGTCGGCCAATATCGTCCAGGTTGATCGCTATAAGATCAGTTCAAAATCACCTATTTCAGCCTGGATGATCTGGCTCTTCTGGATGATTAGTAGAAAAAAGTTATTCAGATTGTCCTGTACGATTCTACGATTATCCAGGATGATTAGTGTAAATCAGGAATTTTATCCAAAAGTCTGCTCTGGTCTTCCAAAGGAACTTATGCTAGACGATCTCAAAATGACTTGATCGTCTAAGTTCCAAAATCACGCGGAGCACCGCTCTGGACGTATAGGTGAAACATGCAGGATGATTTTAAAATGACTTGATCATCCATGAGGATATGGGTATCATCCCGTACGATTAGTTCAAAATCAAGATTATCATCCTGCACATAGCTCTAGACATATAGGTGAAAGGCACTGGATGGTTAGATTTTTAATACATCATCCCGTATGATCCTACGATCATCCGGGACAATATGATCGAATCAATCAGACTTAATTACTTTTCTTAATCACCAGACTAATTTAAACATGGTTGTAATGGATCATCCAGGATGATACACGTATCATCTGGGACGATCAGATCAAATCTCTAAAAATAAAACTTGCCTAACTTGATCGGGCAGCTGAGAATTTTTTATTTGAGTCTATCATCCCTTACGATCAATGGATCATCTAGGACGATCTGGTTAATCAGATAGACTTAACTTGGTCGCCCTAATTAGGGTTTCTATTTTTACTAGATCATCCAGGATGATGTGGATATCGTTCGGGACTATCAGAACAAAAATTAAACAAAAACTCTAATTCACTAAACTCTCCCCCGAAGTGTATGTGTGCAAGGTTACTTAGCTAGGAGATCAGTTATATTAAATTTGACTCAAGAAAGGGTAAACACTACATTTAGATACACTTGGACCTGATCTTTAGTTGGCTTGAGTTGCTTTTGATCTTTTATACCTGAATTGGGTTAGCCAAGAAAAACAGAATATAAATATATTTGTCATCATCAAAACTATACTTTTTGAATTCAGATTTGCCACAATCTCCCCCTTCTTGATGATAGCAAATATTGATGCAGTATTTCAAATAAAATAACCAGGAGCTAATCCAATGCATATACAAAAAATAAATATATTTCAAATTTCACTAAACATAAAATACAATAAGGAAAATAACTACAAAATAAGAGCAATACATGAAACAACTAGAATAGTACAGGAAACTACTAGTCACTCGAAACACTAACTCCCCCTTTTAATATCACAAAAAGGAGGAGGAATAGACATAATAATATAACCAGAAAACATCACAAAACATAAAGCTAAAAACGAGACAGATCCTGATCAGAAGGAGGAGGAGGTTGTGGCTGAAAGTCGCTATAAATGGAGGCAAAATGGGCTCCAAACCAGGCCATATCCTGGTCGTGCTGCTGTTGCTGCTGAGCAGCATACTCATTGAAGCATTGTAGATCTGCAGTATACTGCTCCTCCTTGACAGCCACATATGAATCAAACCGGGCCTCCCACTGGTCGAACCGCTGCACCAGATGATCAAAAGGAGATGCAATGCGAAGGGGAGCAGGGGCAACAGGTACAGCAGGAGTAGGAACATCTTCTTCCGCTTCCTCCTCAACATCCGTTGTGGGCTCCGGATGAAGTTGTGTGCTGTGGAGGACATGGAAGGAGTTATTTGTGAAGAAGGAAGGATGGACCTCAGCAGGGACTAGATATTAAAAATTATATTTGGTCTCCAAAGCATATACAATGATGTGTCCTAGAGCTAGATTTGGGCGTTGTCTATGGCCCGAATCCCTAATGCTAGTAAGATGCTCAATATATCAAAAGAGAAGATCAGTAGCATTGAAATCATGGCGGGCCATGATATAGTAGGTGGTCATGGAAAGTAAGGGTGTGATGTGGATGCAGTCCCTAGCCTTGGGGATAACTGAGCAGCGAAGGACATGTTGAATAGTGTGGGCATCCTTAAGGAGGGAGGAATAGGCATTGTCATGGTAGTTAACATTGGTGTTGCGAAGGAAACAGTTGACGACACTCCAATCATAATATGGATCAGTAACGAAGGTGTGGATCTTAGCACCAGTAATGGAGAATTGAAGGATATGGTGAAAATCCTAGGCGGTGAGTTCAACAGGATGCTGATTAATGAAGGAGTGAAGGACGAAGAAGTCAGCAGCGATGAGAAGATTTGCAAAAATGACCCTAAGGAGCTCAGAATTAAAAGGGACAGCCAAGGTGAGAATGAAGGTCAGGGAGGTATGGGAAAATAGATCAAGGACTAGGTAGGTAAGGGTGCGAGGGTTGACTATCCTGGAGTGAGTGATTCCAACCTCATGGTAGCATTGGAAGGCAGCCCAATCGACTCCATTAGGGAAGCAAGGATCGACATTTTCCTGTCAGGAGATCGCACCTTGATGCCTAGATCTCTTTCCACCAGCCATTAGAATCACAAGAAAGGAAGTATGGAAGGAAGAGGTGTGAAGAAAATTGATGAAAATGGCTGTTTAAGTAGAAATCGGTCAGATCATCCCGTACGATCGCAGGATCATCCGGGATGATATGAGTAATTATGACGGTCAGGATGATTGGTCAAAAAGGCGGTTGGATCATCCAAGATGATCGGGGATCATCCAGGATGATTAGAGATAGGCGATCATCCTGTTGAGTCAAGCTGGACGACCGTTGATGAAAAGTATCATCCAGGACGATATGGAATAAATGTATAGGATAGGCCGAATTTGAATCATCCAACTGCTGATACATGGATCGTCTGGGACAATGAGGTGTATCGTCTAAGACGATGACCAATAATTGGTGCATTCTCAGTCATTTGATCGGGATCAGGAAAACTGGATCTTATCATCCAGGATGATGTAAGGATCGTCTAGGATGATCACCAATAATTGATGCATCTCAGTCGTTTGATCAGAGAGGGGATGATTTGAATGGATCATCCAAGATGATGTATGGATCGTCCAGGATGATGAAGATCATCTAAGATGATGTAGGAATCATCCAGGATGATGTGAAGAAAAAAAAATGAAAAAGATGAAGAATGGACAGGAAAGATTATGGATCCCAAAAATACATACAATAAAATAAAAATAAAAGCAGAGTAAATAAAACTAGAAATGAGAAACACAAAAACACACAAAAAAATAATGATTTTTTTTAATCGATCTGCTCCAGTAAATCAGAATTTTCCCTTGATTTTGAATCCAAAAACTAATAAGAAGACGATCGACAGCACTGAAATCTAGAAAAGTTGAAAAATCGACTTTCGTAACTCCCACCTCAGACACCTTATAGGTGCAAATTCCTTTCAAAATAAAAATTCAATTCAGAATAAAAGAAGTTAAATTCGAAAAGAGATCCTTTCAAGCCTCATTCTAGAAAAATATCTGAAATAATAGTATTATAAAGTAAGAAATAAAAAATCATAATTTTTGCCTCAAGCTTTTAAAAATATTAAGTGGTGCATGGATTTTTCTAAGACATTTAAAGATCTGAAAGGGAGGAAAGCCTATTTCTTTGTGGGCTCATTTTGTGCCTCTTTTTTAATTTTTTTGGTGCTTTGCGCATCTTTTGATTTTTGATACACTTTGTGTATCTTTTCAATTTTTTTGGCGACATTGCGCATCTTTTTAGTTTGAACTAATTTTGTGCCTCTTTTCATTGTGGCGCTCTTTGCGCATCTTTTGTAAGCTTTTTATCTTTTAAAAATCATTAAAGAATCTCAGCTGTGAAATTACTTTCCAGATATAAGAGATGACAAAACTCACTCTCTATAATAAGGAAGAGTAATTCATAAAACAAAAACCATACATCATATGATAAGTGCAATCACTTGGTTCAGAAAATCATAACAATGACTCAAAACCTTGAAAATACTATTCGTATGAGGTAGATTACTATAGGAAGATAAAATAGATCTCTATTTCAAAAACTAACTTTTTAATTTTGAAGAAGATTTTTATCTAAAAGAAATAATACACCATTAAAGGGAGTTAGAGGAAGAGAAACAATCATCAACGTTTCTTCCCTTTAAAAATTCAGAGGAGTCAATCACTGCTTACCAGCTTCCAAATAAAAATAAGATAAAACTCTCAGTTAGAAATCTAGTTTATCAGCAGTAGTGAGCAATGATCTGATTATGAAAGGAATAAAAAAGTAAGTCAAAAAATAAGTAGGAAATCACATCAATTTAAATACTCAAATAAAAGCAACAGTAAAACTAAAATGAAAATCAGTAGAAGAACAAAAACCAACAGAAAATAGATAATCAAATCAAACAACTAACTAACAAAAATAGAATGAAAAACAAACAATTCAAAAATCAGTAGTCATCAGAATCAAGCATTTATATCAATCACACCTAATCTAGTCCTTAAAATGCTGAATGAGCCAAAGGCTAGTGGTTTAATAAATATGTCAGCCAGTTGATTTTCAGTTACTACATGATGTAGCTCAATGTCCCATTTTGTAGCATGGTCCCTAATGAAGTGATGCCTTATATCAATGTGTTTGGTCCTAGAATGTTGTATTGGATTCTTAGAAATGCAGATGGCACTAGTATTATCACACAGAATAGAAATAGTGCCCACAGGTAATCCTAAATCCAAAACTTATTACTTAAATCAAAGAACTTGAGCCACACAACTTCCTAAGGCAATGTACTCAGCTTCAGCAGTGGAAAGTATAACTGAGTTCTATTTTCTACTGGACCAAGAGACTAACGACTGTCCTATAAATTGGCAAGTTCCAGGAGTGCTCTTTCTATCCACCCTACACCCTGCAAAGTCAGAATCAAAATATCTAATAATCTAAAAAAAAGTGTTGTGCCTAGGGTACCAAATTCTAGGATTGGGGTCCCTAAAAGATATCTAAGAATTCTCTTAACAGCTGTCAGGTGGGACTCTTTAGGATCATCTTGAAACCTAGCATAAAGACAAACACTAAACATAATATCAGGTCGGCTAGCAGTTAGGTAAAGTAGTGATCTAATTATTTCTCTATACTTCTTCTGATCAACAGATTTTCCACTTGAATCCTTATCTAACTGAACAGAGGATCTCATGGGAGTGTTGAATTGCTTGGCTTTGTGCATTTTATATTTCTTCAAAATGTCCTTTGTGTATTTAGATTGATTAAGAAAGGTTCCATCATTTATTTGTCTTATGCTAAACCCCAAAAAGTAGGACAATTCTCCCATCATACTCATCTCAAACTCTTTACTCATTATTTTAAAAAAATCATCACATAATTATTTATCAGAAGATCCAAAAATTATATCATCAATATAGATCTGGACAATGAGTAAATCATCCCTTACTCTCCTCAGAAAAAGCGTGGTGTCTACGCTCCCCTAAACAAACTCTCTTTCTAACAGAAATGTGCTAAGCCTCTCATACTAAGCTCTGGGTGCCTGTTTAAATCCATATAAGGCCTTTTTTAATTTGTAAACATGATTTGGATATTGGAACTCTCAAAACCTGGGGGTTGTTCTACTAAAACATCCTTTTTTATTACCCTATTTAAAATGGCACCCTTGACATCCATTTGAAACAGCTTAAATCCCTTGTAACATGCAAAAGCTAGTAGCACCTTAATGGCTTCCAATCTAGCTACAGGGGCAAAGGTCTCCTCAAAATCAATCCCTTCAACTTGATTGTACCCCTTAGCCACCAATCTTATCTTATTCCTAACCACCACACCAGAATCATTCATCTTATTCTTAAAGACCCACTTCGTTCCCACTATACTTTAATTCCTAGGTCTTTCTACTAACTCCAAATATCATTCCCTACAAATTAATTCAGTTCCTCTTGCATAGCTAAGATCCATTAGAAAGGGCTTGATTGATGTTGGTGGGTTCAATCATTGAGATAAAGGAAGAATGGTTTACTTCCTTCTTAAGTCCATGCCTAGTTCTAACACCTTCAGAAGGGTCTCTGAAGATCAGTTCTTTAGGATGACTCGAAGAATATCTCCAATCTCTAGGCAAAGTATTTTGAGGTTCTATCCTTTCCTCCAGATTTGCATTTCAAACCCCTTGGGTAATCTTTCCTACCTCTTCTTCTTCCTCAACTCTAGTCACCTTAGGATCAGATTCATCTAACACCTCATAAGTTGTCTCTTTCACCACCAAAGTCCTCTTATTAATCACCCTAAAGGATTTCACCACACTAGAATAGCCTAAGAACACTCCTTCATCAGATTTGGGGTCAAACTTTCCTAAGGATGATTTCCCGTTGTTAAAAATAAAAACCTTACAGCCAAAGACATGAAGGTGGGACAGGTTTGGAGTTCTACCCTTAATGATCTCTTAAGGTGCCTTATTCAGATTGGATCTAACATTCACCCAATTCAGCATATAACAGGTAGTGTTCACCGCTTCAGCCCAAAAGTATTTTGGAAATGAATACTCAACAAGCATGGCTCTAGCGGCTTCCACTATGGTCATGTTCTTCCTGTCAGCTATCCTGTTCTACTGAGGGGTCCTAGGAGCTAACAAATTATGACTAATCCCTTGCTCCTCACAGAAAGTTCTAAACTTCACATTTTAAAACATTCCACCATGATCACTATGAATAGTCAAGATCTCAAAACCTAACTTTCTCTGAATCCAAGTGGAGAAGGACTTAAATTCATTAAATGACTCAGATTTATGTGATAGAAATTTAATCCAAGTGAACCTCGAGTAATCATCAACAATCACAAAACCATAGACTTTCCCCCCTAAGCTGGCAGTGCTAATAGGTCCAAAGAGATCCATGTGAAAGACTTCTAAAGGTCTAGAGGTGCTAATGTCCTTAACAAAGTGAAAGGAGGACTGGACTTGCTTCTCTAATTGACATGCATCACATAGGTGGTCCTTAGTGAACTTAAGCTTGGCGATACCTCTAACTAAGTCCTTTTGGGTGACTCTCCTAAGGGTTTTCATATTGGCATGACATAATCTCCTGTGCCACAACAAAGACTCATTAGCAGCAGTTTTTGAGCAAATTGAAATATCAGCTTCAAAGCAACTTACATCTAGCATGTAGACATTGTTGATCCTTTGTCCCTATAAAATAATTTTACAATTTAAGCTTAAAATATAGCAAGTGGGCAGGAATTTGATGTTGTATCATTTGTCACGGAGTTGACAGATGCTCAGCAGGTTGTGTTTCAATCCATCTACAAGTAAAACATTGTCAATCATAAAATTCTTTGAATCACCAATTATACCTGAACCTACCAACCTCCTAGTGGTGTTGTCTCCAAGTATAACCTTGCCTCTAGCCCTGACCTCCAGTGAAATGAACTGATTTACTTCTCTAGTCATGTGTCTTGAACATCCGCTGTCCAGGTACCACATACTCTCACGAGGTCTTGTGTGAGAGCACCCCTAAAAAATAATCAAATGTCAGATATAGGAACCCAAACAGGTTTGGGTTCCTTCTTATGAAAAGAAGAATGCAGTGCATGTGTGATGTGCTGTGAAGTAGGTAATTTGGGCCTCCACACCGAATGTGTACAATGGCGAATAGTGCAGGTGTGAGAGATGTGTCCTAACATGCCACAAGAAAACATCTAACACTAGGAAAAGGGTTAACTAATCTACGTGGGTGATAGTGCCTCTTCCTAGGTTTTTATGAAACATGCTTTGATGATTTTGAAACAGATTCTTCAAAAGGTGGAGGAGCATAAAACTATGCAAAAGTAGGAGGTATTTCATTTTTCTCAAAAGCACATATTTTTACACTCAAAAATTCATTTTACTTTTTCAAACTTGTAATTTCAAATTTCAGATGGTGTTCACTACTATCTAAATCAGATGCATGAGTTTCTAATTCTTTAAATGCAGCTTCTAATTCAACATGTGATATTTTTAACAAATCATGCTCAATAATTAAATCAGAATGCTTTTTGTTTAACTCATCGAATTCATCTAGTAGCCAACATGTGATATTTTTAACAAATCATGCTCACATACCTCTTCTGGTCAGACTGACCAGGATGATCATCTTCCATCAAACCCAAGTTAGTTTCCTCCTCTTTAGCTTCAGTCTCAGAGGAGTCGGATGCAGAATCTGCCCAGAACACCTTTTGAATCCTCTTTTTGTCCTTCCTGAATTTGGGTTTCTCCTCACCCTTTTCCTTGCTTTGGTGAGCTTTAAATGTAGGACAATCATCCTTAATGTGTCCAGACTTCCTACGTTCAAAATAAATAGTATCAGATAAGCCTTTAAAAATTTTACTGGACTTACCCTTATTCCACTTCTGAAAGTTCTTATGTTTATTCCTTAGAAAGCTTTTGAATTGCCTATTGATTAAGGCAACATCATCGCTATCAGACCCGGAAGAATCAGTGTCAGTATCGTTGGCCTTCAGCGCCACAGTTTTCTCCTTCTTCTTCTCACCTGCATCAAGCTGTCTTTGGTTCACCCCTTGCTCGTAAGCAATGAGTGACCCAAGTAAGTTGTCAATAGAATAATTATTCAAATCTTTCGATTCAGTAATTACAGTTATCTTAGCATCAAACGAAGAAGGAAAACATCTCAAAATCTATTTCACTTTTTCATAATTTGTAAGTTCTCTTCCTAAAGCATGCAAAGAAGTGACAATCTGAGTGAACCTCGTATACATTTCTGAAATAGATTCAATAGGTTTCATGTGAAAAAGTTCGTAGTCATGAAGTAATATGTTTAACCTAGACTGTTTAACTTCAGTTGTACCTTCATAAGTGATGGACAATCTATCCCAAATTTCTTTACCGGTTATACAAGTAGAATCACATATGTAATTCTTAGATTTTAAGGCACAGAAAAAATAGTTTAAACATTTGGCAATCAATTGGGCTAAGTCATGATAATCAAAAGTCCAATCAGTGAAAGGCAGTTCAGTTTTAACATTGTTAATCATTCTAAAAGGTGGTTCATAGCCATCCTTAACAAGCATCCATATACGATAATCTATAATTGAAGAAAAGTGGACATGCGAGTTTTTTCAAAAATCAAAAGGTATGTTATCAAATAATGGCGTTCGTGTAATTGAATAACCTTCAGCAGTATTACGATTACCAAAGTTAGCCATGGACCAAATTCAAAAGTTTTTAAACTTAATTTTTGAATCCTGCTCCGATACCACTTGAAAGTTCGATAGGGATGTTAAGCCCTGATGAACTAGTCCCAAGGCTAACTAAGAGGTGGGGTTAATTGGTTATTTAAAAAATTCTTGAGCAAAAGAAAACATCTTTTCGATAATTTCCAATGGAAATAAGTAAACGTAGAACTGAAAAGATCAACCACAGATTTCACCCAAGCAGATAATAACAGAAAGAATACACAAGATTTTAATAACTAGTCCCACAGATTTCAACTTGACCTACGTCCACTGCCCGGAGCCTTTCCTCCGGGTATTGCACTAACACAAAAGTGACTCTCCTTCTGCTCCCACAGTAAGGCGGAGAAGCCTATGCAAAACTCCTTTCCACCAATCCGGTGAGGCAGAGAACCTGAACTCCTTTCGCTTCCTCCTGAAGCAGGTAGAGAACTCGGATTCCTTTCGCTTCCTCCTGAAGCAGGCAGATAACCTGAACTCCTTTCGCTTCCTCCTGAAGCGGGCAGAGAACCCGTATCTTCTTACGAACGATCCTCCCATAGAAAACACCGACAAGACGAGAGACGACGAATAGAGAAGACGACTTTGATCCTTGCTTGGAGAAACCTTTGTGAATCCCTCATAAACTCCCTATCATAAGATCCTCTCTCTCTCTCCCAAGCTCTATCTCTCTCAAGGTCTCTCTGGAAAGAAAAGTGGCAAAAGATTTTTCTTATTGGAAGAAAAATATCTTTTATAGAGGGCTCAAAATTTGCACTAAATCTCAACTGATCGGCCAATATCATCCAGGATGATCGCTAGATCCTGCTGTACGATCAGTTCAGAATCTTCTGTTTCAGCCTGGACAATCTGGCTCATCTGGATGATTAGTAGAAAAAAATTGTTCAGATCGACCCGTACGATTTTGCGATCGTCCGGGACGATTAGTGTAAATCAGGAATTTCGTCCAGAAGACCACTCTAGTTGTCCAGAGGAACTTGTGCTGGACAATCTCAAAATGACTTGATCGTCCAGCACGATATGTCTATCGTCCTGTACGATTAGTTCAAAAAGTGCCAAAATCGTCCTGAGCACCCCTCTGGATGTACATGTAAAACATGCAGGACGATTTCAAAATGACTTGATCGTCCGGGACAATATGGGTATCGTCCCGTACGATTAGTTCAAAATCGGGATTATCGTCCTGCATACAGCTCTGGATGTACAGGTGAACGGCATTGGAAGGTCAGGATTTTTAACACATCGTCCGGGACGATATGATCGAATCAATCATACCTTAGTTACTTTCGTTAATCACCAAACTAATTTAGGCATGGTTATAATGGATCGTCCAGGATGATATACGTATCATCCCGGATGATCAGATCAAATCTCTAAAAATAAAACTTGCCTAACTTGATCTAGCGGCTGAGAATTTCTAATTTGTGACTATCCTCTCGTACGATCAATGAATCGTCTAGGACGATATGCTTAATCGGACAGACTTAACTTGGTCGCCCAAATTAGGGTTTCTATTTTCACTGGATCATCCAAGATGATGTGGATATCGTTCGGAACGATCAAAACAAAAATTGAACAGAAACTCTAAGTCACTAAACTCTCCCCTGAGTGTGTGTGTGCAAGGTTACCTAGCTAGGAGATCAATTACATTACATTTGACTCAAGAAAGGGAAAATATTATATTTAGACACACTTGGACCTGATATTGAGTTGGCTTGTGTTGCTTTTGATCTTTTGTACCTGAAATAGGTTAGCCAAGCAAAACAGAAAACAAACATGTTTGTCATCATCAAAACTATACTTTTTGAATCCAGATTTGCAACAAAAACCCAAAAAAAAATACCTGAAACCCTAAACCTAAATACCCTAAAAAATGCCAAAAAAGCATAAACCATAAACCCCAAATCCTAAAAACCTTAAACCCTAAACCCTAAAACCCTAAAAAAAAATCTCAAACCCTAAACTCAAAACCCCAAAAATCCTAAAAACTAAAACCCAAACCCTAAAAAAACTCTAAACCCTAAGACCGTAAAACCCTAAACCCTAAACCCTAAACCATAAACCCCTAAAAACCATAAACCCTAAACCCTAAAACCATAAAAAAAACTCTAAACCCTAAACACTAAAAACTATAAACCCTAAACCCTAAAAAAACCCTAAACCCTAAATCCCTAAAAACCACTAAACCCAAAACCCTAAAACCCTAAACCATAATCCTTAAATTCTAAACCCTAACCCAAAACTGCAAAACCTAAATCCTAAACACTAAACCCTAAAAACCCTTAAAAAAAATACTAAAACCCTAAACACTAAACCCTAAACCCTAAAAACCCTAAACACTAAAAATACCCTAAACACAAAAACCCTAAATCTTAAAAAAGCCCTAAACCCTAATACCCTAAAACCCTAAAAAATACTAAACCCTAAACCGTAAAACCCTAAACCCAAAACACTCAAACCCTAACCCTAAAACCTAAACCCAAACCCTAAAAAAATCCTAAACCCTAAAAAAACCCTAAACCCTAAAACCTTAAAACCCTAAAAAACACTAAACCCCAAACCTTAAAACCCTAACCCCTAATCCATAAACATTAAACCCTAACCCTAAACCCAAAAACCTAAACCCTAAACCCTAAACCCTAAAAGCCCTAAAAAAAAACCTTAAAACTCTAAACACTAAACCATAAACCCTGAAAACCCTAAATCCTAAAAATACCCTAAACATGAAAACCCTACAACCCCAAGAAACCCTAAATCCTAAACCCTAAAACTCTAAACCCTAAACCCCAAAACCTAACCCTAAACCCTAAAGCCTAAAGCCTAAACTAAAAACCCTAAACCCTAAAAATACCCTAAAACCAAAAATCCTAAAACCCTAAGAAACACTAAACTATAAATCCTAAATCCTAAACCCTAAAACTTAACCCTAAACCCTAAAACCTAAACCTTAAACCCTAAACCCTAAACCCAAAACCCTAAAAAAACCTTAAGCCCTAAAACCCTAAAATCCTAAAAAACACTAAACCATAAACCCTAAAACCCTAAACCCTAAGCACTCAAACCCTAACCCTAAAACCTAAACCATAAACTCTAAACCATAAAAACCTTAAATCCTAAACCATAAACCCTTAAAAAACCCTAAACCCTAATACCCTAAAAAACCCTAAACCCTAAACCCTAAAACCCTAAACCCTAAAAAAGCCATAAACACTAAAATCCTAAAACCCAAAAAATCCCTAAACCCTAAACCCAAAAACCCTAAACCTTAAAAACTAAACCCTAAAACCCTAAAAAATCCCTAAACCCTAAACCCTAAAAACCTAAACCCTAAAACCCTAAAAAAATTCATAAAAACCCTAAACCCTAAAACCCTAAAAAACAATAAACCCTAAACCCTAAAGAGCTAAACCCTAAACCCTAATCCCTAAACTCTAAACCCTAACCCTAAACCCAAAACCCTAAACCCTAAACCCTAAACCCTAATCCCTAAACCCAAAAAACCCTAAAAAAAATCCCTAAAACCCTAAACCCTAAACACCCGCAAAAACCCCAAAAAACCCTAAACCCTAAACCCTACACCCTAAACCATAAAAACCTAAACCCTAAAACCCAAAAAAACCTAAACCCTAAACCCTAAACCCTAAAACCCTAAACCCTAAACCCTCAACCCTAAAATGCTAAAACCCAAAACCCTAAACCCTAAAACCCTAAAACCCTAAACCCCAATACTCTAAACCCTAAATGCTAAACCCTAAACCCTAAAAACCCCAAACCCTAAAAAAACCCTAAACCCTAAAACCCATAAACCCTAAAAAATACTAAACCCTAAACCCTAAACCCTAAAAACTAATCCTAACCCTAAAACCTAAACCCTAAACCCTAAATCCTAAACCCTAAACCCTAAAAAAACCCTAAAACCCTAAAAAACCCTAACCCCTAAACACTAAAACCCTAAACCCTAAAAAAATCATAAACCCTAAAACCCTAAAACTCGAAAAAATCCCAAAACCCTAATCCTAAACCCAAAACCCTAAACTTAAATCCCAAAAACCTTAAAAAAAATCCCTAAACCTTAAACCCTAAAAACCCTAAACCCTTAAATCCAAAAAAAAATCCTAAAAATCTTAAACCCTTAAACACTAAAAAACACAAAACCCTAAACCCTAAAACCACAAGCCCTAAACCCCAAACCCTAAACCCTAAACCCAAAACCCTTAAACCTAAACCTTAAACCCTAAAAAAACCCTAAACCCTAAAACCCTAAAACCCTAAAAAACCCTAAACCTTAAAAAAATCATAAACCCTAAAACCCAAAAACTCGAAAAATTCCTAAACCCTAAATCCTAAACCCTAAAACCCTAAAACCCTGAACCCTAAAACCCTAAAAAAAATCTCTAAACCTTAAACCCTAAAAACCCAAAACCCTAAAATCCTAAAAGAAATCCTAAAAATCTTAAACCCTAAAGCCATAAAAAACACTAAAGCCTAAACCCTAAAACCCTAAGCCCTAAACCCTAAACCCTAAACCCTAAACCCTAACCCTAAACACTAAACCCTAAACCCCCTAAACCCTAAATACCCTAAAAAAAACCCTAACCAAACCAACCCTAAACCCAAAACCCAAAACCCTAAACTCTAAACCCTAAAAAAAATACCTAAACCCTAAACACTAAATCCTAAAAATCTTAAACCCGTAACCCTAAACCCAAAACCCTAAAACCCTCAACCCTAAAACCCTAAAAAAACCATAAACCCTAAATCCTAAACCCTAAAAAACCTAAACCCTAATCCCTAAAAAAACCCTAAACCCTAAAACCCTAAAACCCTAAAAATATCCTAAACCCTAAACCCTAAATCCCCAAAAACCCTAAAACCTAAACCCTAAAAAAAAGCCTTAAACCTTAAAACCTAAACCCTAACGCTAACCCTAAACCCTAAAACCCTAACCCTAAAACCCTATATTAAACCCTAAACCCTAAATCCTAAAAACCCTATACCCTAAACCGTAACAAAACCCTAAACCCTTAGAACCCTAAACTCTAACAAAACTCTAAACCCTAAAAACCCTAAACCCTAAAACCCTAAACCCCAAACCCTACACACTCAAATCCTAAAACCCAAAACCCTAAAACACTGAAAAAAACCCTAAACCCTAAATGCTAGAAACCCTAAACCCTGAACCCTAAAAAACCCATAAACCCTAAAACCCTAAACCCTAACCCTAAACCCTAGACCCTAAATCCCTAAAAACCCTAAACCTAAAATCCTAAAAAAACCATAAACCCTAAACCCTAATCGCTAAAAACCCTAAACCCTAAACAATAAAAAAACCATAAACCCTAAAACCCTAAACCATAAACCCTAACCCTAAACCCTAAATCCCTAAAAGCCCTAAACCCTAAACCCTAAACCATAAACCATCAAAAAAAACCCTTAAACCTAAAATCCTAAACCCTAAACACTAAACCCTAAACCCTAAACCCTAAACCCTGACCCTAAACCCTAGACCCTAAAAACTAAATCCCTAAAAACCCTAAACCCTAAACCCTAAGAAAAATCCTTAAACCCTAAATCCTAAACACTAACCCTAAACCCTAAGCCCTAAACCTTAAAACCCTAAAACACTAAAAAAAAACCTTAAACCCTTAATACCCTAAATCCTAAACCCTAAAAAAACCTTAAACCCTAAAATCCTAAAACACTAAAAAAACACTAAACCCTAAACCCTAAAACCTAAACCTTAAACCCTAAACCCTAACCCTAAACTATAAAAAACCCTAAACCCTAAACCGTCAAACCCTAAACCCTAAACCAAAAGAAAACCTTAAAACCCTAAAATCGCTAAACCCTACACCCTAAAATCCCAAACCCTAAACATTAAAACCCTAAAATGCAAAACCCTAAAATCCTAAGAAAAGCCCTAAACTCTAAAGCACAAAATGCTAAAAACCTTCAACCCTAAACCCTAAATAAACCATAAACCCTAAAACACTAAACCCTAAACCCGAAACCCTAACCCTAAACCCTAAGCCCTAAACCCTAAATCCCTATAAACCTTAAACCCAAAACCCTAAACCCTAAAAAAAAACATAAACCCTAAATCTTAAACCCTAATCGTATAACCTAAACCCTGAAACCCTAAAAAAAACCCTAAACCCTTACAACCCTAAGCCCTGAACCCTAAACAAGCCATAAACCCTAAAACCCTAAAATCCTAAAAAACACTAAACCCAAAACACTAAAACCCTAAACCCTAAACACCAAACCCTAAACACTAAAGAGTAAAACCCTAAACCTTAAACCATAAAAAAATCCTAAACATAATAACCCTAAACCATAAAAATCCCTAAACCCTAAACCCTAAAACCCTAAACCATATACCCTAAAAACTAAAACCCTAAAACCCAAAACCCTAAAACCCTAAAAAAAACCCTAAACCCTAACATTAAAAACCCTAAACCTTAAACCCTAAAAAAACATAAACCTTAAAATCGTAAACCCTAAAACCTAAACCCTAAACTCTAAGCGCTAAACCCTAAATCCCTAAAAACCCTATACCCTAAACCCTAAACCCTACAAAAAACCCTTAAACCCTAAATCCTAAACCCTAAACCTTAATCCCTAAAACCCTAAACC
Organism: Dendrobium chrysotoxum; assembly: GCA_019925795.1. Classification (NCBI taxonomy): domain Eukaryota; kingdom Viridiplantae; phylum Streptophyta; class Magnoliopsida; order Asparagales; family Orchidaceae; genus Dendrobium; species Dendrobium chrysotoxum. The sequence goes on from CM034315.1 coordinate 47,121,428, forward strand.
CTAAAACCATAAAAAAAACCCTAAACTCTAAACCTAAAACCCATAAAACCCTAAACCCTAAACCCATAAAAAACCCTAAACCCTAAAACCTTAAAATCCTAAAAAATACTAAACCCTAAACCCTAAAACCTAAACCCTAAAACCTAACCCCTAAACCCTAAAAACCTTAAGCCCTAAACTCTATACCCTAAATCCTAAAACCCTAAACCCTGAAACCCTAAAAAAAATCCCTAAACCCTAAACCCTAAACTATTAAAACCCTAAACCCATAAAAAACCCTAAACACTAAAACCCCAAAACCCTAAAAAACCCTAAACCCTAAAACCCTAAACCATAAACCCTAAACCTGAAACCTTAAAAAACGATAAACCCAAAACCCTAAAACCATAAAAAACACTAAATCCTAAACACTAAATGAAAGTTCGATAGGGATGTTAAGCCCTAGTGAACTAGTCCCGAGGCTAACCAAGTGGGGGGGGGGTGAATTGGTTATTTAAAAATTTTACGACAACGATAAAAAATCTTTTCGATATTTAGCAGCGGAAACAATTAAACAAGAACGAAAAGATCAATCTCAGATATTCACCCACGCAGTTAATATCAAAAAGTAAAGTGCAGAATTGAATCAATAAAGCAAACCAGATTTTATAGTGGTTCGGTCAACTTGACCTATGTCCACTCCCCGGAGCCTCCCCTCCGGGTATTGCACTAAACAGAAAGTGTCTCTCCTTTTGCTCCCACAGCAAGGCGGAGAAGCCTGTACAAACACCTCCTTTTCACAACACGGTGAGGTAGAGAACCCGACCTCCTTTCGCTTCCTCCTGAAGCAGGCAGAGAACCTTCGAACTCGTTTTTCTTCCACCTGAAGGGGGCAGAGAATCCCGAATCTTTATGCCAACGATCCTCCCACGACGAACACCGACTAGAAGATAGACGACGAGCGGAGAAGATGACTCTGATCCGTGCTTGGAGCAACCTTAGTGAATCCCTCACTAACTCCCCCTCACAAGATCTCTTCTCTCTCTCCCAACTCTCTCTCTCTCTAGGGTTTCTCAGGGAAGGAAGGTAGCAAAAGATTTTTCTTATTTCAAGAAAAAGTTCTTTTATAGGAGGGCTTAAAATTTGTCCTAAATCTCAACTGGTCGGCCAAGATCGTCCAGGACGATCGATAGATCGTCCTGTACGATTAGTTCAAATTCAGCTATTTTAGCCTGGATGATCTGGCTCTTCTGGACGATCAATAGAAAAAATTGTTCACATCGTCCCGTACGATCCTGCGATCGTCCAGGACGATCAGTGCAAATCGATGAATATCGTCCAGAAGATAGTTCGGGTCGTCCAGAGAAATCTGTGCTGGACGACTCAAAAATGACTTGATCATCCAGGACGATAGGGATATCGTTCTGTACGATTAGTTCAAAAAGTGCCCAAATCATCCTGAACACAGTTTGGGTCGTACAGCTGAAATGCACTAGACGATCATGATCGTCCGGGATGATCCTGCGATAGTCTAGGACGATATGATCGTATCAATCAAAAATAAATTGCTTTTCTTAATTAACAGATTAAATTAGGCATGATTATACTGAATCATCCAGGACGATACACGTATCGTCCGGGACGATCAGACCAAATAACTAAAAATAAAAACTTGCCTAACTTGATCTGGCGGCTGAGAATTTCTAATTTGGGCATATCGTCCCGTACGATCCAGAGATCGTCCAGGACGATCTGTTTAATCATACCCTCTTAACTTAGTCGCCCTAATTAGGGTTTCTATTTTGGCTGGATCGTCTAGGATGATGTGAAAATCGTCCAGGACGATCTGAATAAAATTTTAACAGAAACTCTAATTCACTCAATCTCTCTCCCTTAGTGTGTGTGTGTAAGGTTACTTAGCTAGGGAATCAGTTACATTACAATTGACTCAGTAAAAAGAAAAAAACATACATTGGACACACTTGGACCCGATCTTGAGTTGGCTTGATTTGCTCGTGGTCTTTTGTGCCTGAAACAGATTAGCCAAGCAAAACACACTGGAAACATGTTTGTCATCATCAAAACCAGATTTGCAACAATCTCCCCCTTTTTGATGATGGCAAACATTTGTAGAGTAGTTTGAAAATAAAAGTAAACTAGGAGATCAAAACACAAACATTTTTTTAAATTTTCATTTAACTAAAACAATACAAGAAACATGACTCATAAAATAGAAATAGACACGACTACAACTGACTCCCCCTTTTGACATCACAAAAAGGAGGAGGAAAAATAGAACACGAAAATAAAACATAAAAGAGAATAACTACAAAAGCAGGAAACTAAAAACAGAGTTGGAACAACTTCAAAAACCAATATTTTTTTTTTATCAAGCTGCTCGAGAAAATCAGAATTTTTTCTTGATTTTAGATTCAAAAACCAATGATAGGATGATTGACAGCACTAAATCCAGAAAAGGTTGAAAATAATCAACTTTCGTATCTCTGACCCCGGGCACCTTATCGATGCAAACCTCTTTCAAAATAAAAATCCGATTCAGAAGAAAAGACATTAGATTTGAAAAGAGATCCTTTCAAGCCTCGTTCCAGAAAAATATCTGATATAATAGTGTTACAAAGTAAAAAATCAGAAATTGGGATTTTCAAAACTCAAGCTTTTGAAAATATTAAGTGGCGCATAGATTTCTCTAAGACATTTAGCAATCTGAAAGAGAAGAAAGCTTGGTTTGGGCTCATTTTGTGCCTCTTTTTCAAATTGGTTGGCGCTTTGCACATCTTTTGATTTTTGATACACTTTATGTATCTAATTTGGCAATTTAACATCTTTTCAGTTTTGGGCTCATTTTATGCCTCTTTTTCAAATTATCTGGCGCACTGCGCATCTTTTATAAGCTTTCTCCTTTTCATAATCATTAAAGAGTCTCAGCTGTGAGATTATCTTCCAGACATAGGAGATGACTCTCCATAGTAAGGAAGAATGATCCACAAAACAAAAGCCATACAATATATGATAAATGCAATCACTTGGTTTAGAAAATCAAACTAATGACTCAAGACTTTGAAAAACACTATTGATATGAGGCAGATTACTGTAGGAAGATAAAATAATCTCTATTTTAAAAACTAACATTTTAATTTTGAAAAGGATTTTTATTCGAAAGAAACCATACACCAGTAAAGGAGTTAGAGGAAGAGAAACAATCATCAATGTTTCTTCCCTTTAACAGGTTCAGTGGAATCAATCACTGCGTACCAGCTTCCAAACCAAAATAAGAAAAAAAAACTCATAGTCAGAAATTCAGATTTTCAGAAGTAGTGAGCGGTGATCATATTTTGAAAAACATAAAAACAGTAAGTGCAAGATATGAACTAGTGAATAAAAGCAGGTAGAAAATCACATCAAAGTAAATACTCAAATCAAACTAACAGTAAGGCTAACATAGAAATTAGCAGAAGAAATAAATCAACTGAAAGTAAATAATCAAAGCAAAAACTAACTAACAGAAATCAGAAATCAAAATACCAAACCTAACTAACAGAAATTAGAATACCAATCAGAAAGATCATAAATCAGCAGTCATCAGAATCAAGCATTTATATCAATCACTCCTAATCTGGTTCTCAAAATGCTGAATGAGTCAAAGGCCAGTGGTTTAGTGAATATGTCAGCCAGCTAATTTTCAGTTGCTACATGATGTAGCTCAATGTCCCCTTTTGTAATATGGTCCCTAATGAAGTGATGCCTAATGTCAATGTATTTGGTCCTAGAATGTTGGATTGGATTCTTAGAGATACAGATGGCACTGGTATTATCACACAGAACAGAAATTGTGCCAACAGGTACTCCTAAATCCAAGACTTTGGTTTTTCAACCAAAGAACTTGGGCCACACCACTTCCTAAGGCAATGTACTCAGCTTCAGCAGTGGAAAGTGCAACTGAGTTCTATTTTCTACTGGACCAGGAGACTAACGACTGTCCTATGAATTGACAAGTTCCAGATGTACTCTTAAGAGGTGCTGTGCCTAGGGTACCAAATTCCTAGGTTTGGGGTCCCTAAAAGATATCTAAGAATTCTCTTAACAGCGGTCAGGTGGGAGTCTTTAGGATCAGCCTGAAACCTAGCACAAAGACAAACACTAAACATGATATCAGGTCGGCTAGCAGTCAGGTAAAGTAGTGAACCTATTATCCCTCTATACTTCTTCTGATCAACAGATTTCCCATTTGAATCCTTATCTAACTGAACTGAGGAGGGCATGGGAGTATTGATTGGCTTGGCTTTGTCCATTTCATATTTCTTCAAAATGTCCTAAGTGTATTTTGATTGATTGAGAAAGGTTCCATCATCCGTTTGCCTTATGCTAAACCCCAAAAAGTAGGACAATTCTCCCATCATACTCATCTCAAACTCTTTACTCATTGTTTTAGAAAACTCATCACATAAACATTTATCAGAAGATCCAAAAATTATATCATCAACATAAATTTGGACAATGAGTAAGTCATCTCTTAATCTTCTCAGAAAAAGGGTGGTGTCTACGCTCCCCTTAACAAACTCTCTTTCTAACAGGAATGTGCTAAGCCTCTCATACCAAGCTCTAGGTGCCTGTTTCAATCCATATAAGGCCTTTTTTAATTTATAGACATGACTTGGATATTGGGAACTCTCAAAGCCTGGGGGTTGTTTTACAAAAACATCCTCTTTTATCACCCCATTCAAAAAGGCACTCTTGACATCCATTTGAAACAGCTTAAATCCCTTATAACAGGCAAAGGCTAGTAGCACCCTAATGGCTTCCAATCTAGCTACAAGGGAAAAAGTCTCCTCAAAATCAATCCCTTCTATCTGATTATACCCCTTAGCCACCAATCTTGCCTTATTCCTAACCACCACATCAGAATCATTCATCTTATTCTTAAAGACCCACTTGGTTCCCACAATACTTTAATTTTTATGTCTTTCTACTAACTCCCAAACATCATTCCTTATAAATTGATTCAATTCTTCCTGCATAGCTAAAACCCAAAATTCATCCGACAAGGCTTGATTGATGTTGGTGGGTTCAGTCACTGAGATAAAGGCAGAATCCTTTACTTCCTTCCTAAGTCCATGCCTAGTCCTAACACCTTCAGAAGGGTCTCCTAAGATCAGTTCTTTAGGATGACTCGAAGAATATCTCCAATCTCTAGGCAATTCGATTTGAGGTTCTACCCTTTCCTCCAAATTTGTATTTCCAACTCCTTGGGTAACCTCAACAATCTCTTCATCTTCTACTTCAGATCTAGACTCCTTAGGATCAGATTCATTAAACACTACATGGGTTGTTTCTTCCACCACTAAAGTCCTCCTATTGAACACCCTAAAGGATTTCCCCACACCTGAATATCCTAAGAACACTCCTTCATGAGATTTGGGGTCAAATTTTCCTAAGGGTGACTTCCCATTGTTCAGAATGAAAATCTTATGGCCAAAGACATGGAGGTGGGACAGATTTGGTGTTTTACCCTTAATGATCTCATAAGGTGTCTTGTTCAGTTTGACTCTCACATTCACCCTATTCAGCACATAACAGGCAGTGTTCATCGCTTCAGCCCAAAAGTATTTTGGAAGTGAATAATCGGCAAGCATGGCTCTAGCGGCTTCCACTAAGGTCCTGTTCTTCTTTTCAGCTACCCCGTTCTGCTGAGGGGTCCTAGGAGCTGAAAAATTGTGATTAATCCCTTGATCCTCACAAAGACTTCCAAATCTTTCATTTTCAAATTCCCCTCCGTGATCACTATGGATGGTAATTATCTCACATCCTAACTTCTTCTGAATCCAAGTAGAGAAGGATCTAAACTCATCAAATGACTCAGATTTATGTGACAGAAACTTCACCCAAGTAAACCTCGAATAATCATCTACAATCACAAAACCATAGACTCTCCCCCCTAAGCTGGCAGTGCTAATGGGTCCAAAGAGGTCCATGTGAAGAACTTCTAAAGGTCTAGAGGTGTTAATGTCCTTAACAGAGTGAAAGGAGGACTGGACTTGCTTCCCTAACTGACAGGCATCACACAGGTGATCCTTAGTGAACTTAAGCTTGGGCACACCTCTAACTAAGTCCTTTTGGGTGACTCTCCGAAGGGAGGGAGAGAAATAGGGTGAGGAGAGAGAAAGAGGGTGATAGAGCAAGAAGGAGAATGATGGAGTATTAGAAATAATGAGAGAGGGAGGGAGGGAGGGAGGGAGAAAGAGAGAGAGAGAGAGAGGTGAGGAGAGAGAAATAGGGTGATGGAGCAAGAAGGAGAATGATGGAGAATTACAAATAATGAGAAAGAGATGAAGGGAGAGATAGAGCGGGAGAGGAGAGAGAAAGAGGGTGATAGAGCAAGAAGGAGAATGATGGAGAATTAGAAATAATGAGAGAGGGAGAGAGGGAGGGAGCGAGAGAGAGAGAGAGAGAGAGAGAGAGAGAGGGGGTGAGTGAGCGAGAGAAAGAGGGTGATAGAGCAAGAAGGAGAATGATGGAGAATTAGAAATAATGAGAAAGAGACGAAGGGAGAGAAAGAGAGAGAGGGAGAGGAGAGAGAAAGAGGGTGATAGAGCAAGAAGGAGAATGATGGAGAATTAGAAATAATGAGAGAGGGAGGGAGGGAGGGAGAGAGAGAGAGAGAGAGAGAGAGAGAGAGAGAGAGAGGGTGAGGAGAGAGAAAGAGGGTGATAGAGCAAGAAGGAGAATGATGGAGAATTAGAAATAATGAGAGAGGGAGGGAGGGAGGGAGGGAGGGAGAGAGAGAGAGAGAGAGAGAGAGGTGAGGAGAGAGAAATAGGGTGATAGAGCAAGAAGGAGAATGATGGAGAATTAGAAATAATGAGAAAGAGACGAAGGGAGGGAGAGAGAGAGGGAGAGGAGAGAGAAAGAGGGTGATAGAGCAAGAAGGAGAATGATGGAGAATTAGAAATAATGAGAGAGGGAGGGAGGGAGAGAGAGAGAGAGAGAGAGAGGGTGAGGAGAGAGAAATAGGGTGATAGAGAAAGAAGGAGAATGATGGAGAATTAGAAATAATGAGAAAGAGACGAAGGGAGAGAGAGAGGGTGAAGAGAGAGAAAGAGGGTGATAAAGCAAGAAGGGGAATGATGGAGAATTAGAAATAATGAGAGAGGGAGGGAGGGAGAGAGAGAGAGAGAGGGTGAGGAGAGAGAAATAGGGTGATAGAGCAAGAAGGATAATGATGTAGAATTAGAAGTAATGAGAG
>CM034315.1:47129167-47134167 GCA_019925795.1 Dendrobium chrysotoxum
TTCTAATTCTCCATCATTTTCCCTGTTGCTCTATCTACCTCTTTTCGTCTCTCTCTCACTTGCTTTCTCCCACTCTCTCTCTCTCCCTCTCCCTCTCTCATTATTTCTAATTCTCCATCATTCTTCTCCCTCTTGCTCTATCTACCTCTTTCTCTCTCTCTCTCTTGCTCTCTTTTTTCACCCTCTCTCATTATTTCTAATTCTCTATCATTCTCCCTCTTGCCTAAACCCTAAACCCTAAGCCATAAAAACCCTAAAACCTAAACCCTACACTCTAAACATAAAACCTCAAACCCTAAACCCTAAACTCTTAACCCTAAACACTAAACCCTAAAACCCATAAACCCTAAACCCTAAAACCATAAACCCTAAACCCTAAACCCTAAACCCCAAACCCTAACCCAAAACCCAAAACCCTAAAACCTAAAAACTAAAAACCCTAAAATACCCTAAACCCTAAACCCTGAATGGTAATCCCTAAAAATTTTAAACCCTAAACCCTAAACCCTAAATGCTAAACCACTAAACCCTATACCCTAAGACCCTAAAAAAAGACCTAAACCCTAAACCCCTAAAAACCCTAAACCTTTAACCCTAAGACCCTAAAACAAAACCCTAAATCCTAAATCCCTAAAAACCCTAAACCCTAAACCCGAAACCCTAAAACCTAAAACCCTAAACCCTAAACCCTAAAAACTAAACCCTAAACCCCAAACGCTAAACCCTAAAACCCTAACCCTAAATACTAAGTCCTAATTCTAATTCTCCATCATTATATTTCTCTCTCTCACTCATTAGTTTTAATTCTGCATCATTCTCTCTCTTGCACTATCTCCCTCTTTCTCTCTCTCTCTCTCTATCCCCCTTTCTCATTATCTCTAATTCTCCATCATTCTCTCTCTTGCTCTCTCTCTATCTCTCTATCTCTTTCTCTCTCTCTCCCTATCTCATTACCTATAACTCTCCATCATTCTACCTAATGCTCTATCTACCTCTTTTCATCTCTCTCTCTCTTGCTTTATCCCTCTCTCTCTCTCTCCCTCTCCCTCTCTAATTATTTCTAATTCTCCATCATTCTTCTCCCTGTTGCTCTATCTACCTCTTTCTCTCTCTCTCTTGCTCTCTTTTTTCACCCTCTCTCATTATTTCTAATTCTCTATCATTCTCCCTCTTGCCTAAACCCTAAAAATCCTAAACCATAAACCCTAAACTTTAAATCCAAAACCTCAAACCCTAAACCCTAAACCGTAAACCCTAAACCCTAAATCCCTAAACCCTAAACCCTAAACCCTAAAACCCCTAAACCCTAAACCCTAAACCCTAAACCTTAAACCCAAATCCTAAAACCCTAAACCTTAAACCCAAAACCCTAAACCCTAAACCCTAACCCTAAACCCTAAAACCCTAAACCCTAAACCCTAAACCCTAAACCCTAAACCCTAAACCCTAAACCCTAAATCCCTAGACCCTAAACCCTAAACCCTAAAACCCCTAAACCCTAAACCCTAAACCCTAAACCTTAAACCCAAATCCTAAAACCCTAAACCTTAAACCCAAAACCCTAAACCCTAATCCTAAACCCTAAAACCCTAAACCCTAAACCCTAAACCCTAAACCCTAAACCCTAAAAGCTAAAAATCCTAAAAAACCCTAAACCGAAAACCTAAACTCTAAAACCTAAAAACTTTAAACCCTAAACCCTAAACCCTAAGCGCTAAACTCTTAAACCCTAAACCCTAAGACCCTAAAAAAAATAGTAAACACTAAACCCTAAAAACCCTAAAACTTTAACCCTAAACCCTAAAAAAACCCTAAACCTTAAAATCTTAAAACCTTAAAATACCCTAAAACCCTAAACCCTAAACCCTAAACCCTAAATCTCTAAAAACTCTAAACCCTAAACCCTAAACCGTAAACCCTAAAACCTAAAATCCTAAACCAAACACCCTAAAAACTAAACCCTAAAAACTAAACCCTGAACCCTAAACCCTGAACCCTAAAACCCTAACCCTAAACACAAAACCCTAATTCTAATTCTCCATCATTATATCTCTCTCTCCCTCTCTCTCACATTATTTTCAATTCTCCATCATTCTCCCTCTTGCTCTATCTCCCTCTCTCTCTCTCTCTCTCTCACCCTCTCTCATTATTTTTGATTCTCCATCATTCTCCCTCTTGCTCTCTCTCTATCTCTCCCTCCCTCTGTTATTATTTTTAATACTCCATCATTCTCCCTCTTGCTATATCTCCCTCTTTCTCCCTCTCTCTCTCTCTTGCTCTCTCTCTCTCTCCCTATCTCATTACTTCTAATTCTCCATCATTCTCCTTGTTGCTCTATCTACCTCTATTTGTCTCTCTCTTTCTTTCTCTCCCTCCCTCGCTCAACCTCCCTCTCCCTCTCTCATCATTTCTAATTCTCCATCATTCTTCTCCCTCTTGCTCTATCTACCTCTTTCTCTCTCTCCCCCCCTCTCTCTCTTGCTCTCTTTCTCCCCCTCTCTCATTATTTCTAATTCTCTATCATTCTTCCTCTTACCTAAACCCTAAACCCTAATCCATAAACCTCAAACCCTAAACCCTAAACCCTAAACACGAAACCCTAAACCTTAGCAACCCTAAACCCTAAAACCTAAACACTAAACCCTAAACCCTAAGACCCCTAAAACCTAAACCCCAAACACTAAACCCTAAACCCTAAACCCTCTTACTCTATCTCTCTCTCTCTCTCTCTCTCTCTCTCTCCCTCCTCTCTCATTTTTTCTAATTCTCGATCATTCTTCCTCTTATTCTATCTCCCTCTGCCTCTCTTCCTTGCTCTCTCTCTCCCTATCTCTCTCTCCCTCTTTCTCTCTCTCTCTATCTTTCTCTATTTTTCTCTCTCTTTCTCTCCCTTTCCCTCTCTTATTATTAGTAGTTCTCCATCATTCTCCCTCTTGTTCTATCTCCCTCTCTATCTATCTCTCTCTCTCTCCTTCTCTCATTATTCCTAATTCTCTATCATTCTCCTTATTGCTCTATCTTCCTCTTTCTATCTCTCTCTTCCTCTCTTCGTCTCCCTCTCTCACTCCCTCTCTCATTACTTCTAATTCTCCATTATTCTCCCTCTAGCTCAATCTCCCTCTTTATCTCTCTCTTGTTCTCTATCTCTCTCCCTCTCTCTCTTCCTCTCAATATTTCTAATTCACCATCATTCTTCCTCTTGCTCTATCTCCCTCTCTCTATATCTCCCTCTCTCCCTCTCTCATTATTTCTATTCTCTATCATTCTCCTTCTTACTCTATCTCCCTCTTTCTATCTCTCTCTCCCTCTCTCATTAGTTCTAATTCTCCATTATTCTCCCTCTTGCTCAATCTCCCTTTTATCTCTCTCTTTTTCTTTATCTCTCTCCCTCTCTCTCTTCCTCTCATTATTTCTAATTCACTATCATTCTCCCTCTTGCTCTATCTCCCTCCCTCCCTCTCTCTCTCTCTCTCTCTCTCTCTCTCTCTCTGTATCATTATTTTAATTCTCCATCATTCTTTCTTTTTCTCTCACCCACTTTTTGTCTCTTTCTCTCTTGCTCTATCTTTTTCTCTCTCCCCCCTCTCTCTCTCACATTATTTTTTATTCTCTATCATTCTCCCTCTTGCTCTATCTCACTTTTTCTCTCTCTCTCACACACACTATCTTACTCTCTTGCTTTCTCTCTCTCTCTCCCTCTCTCAATATTTCTAATTCTTCATTATTCTCCCTCTCTCTCTCTCTCTCCTCTCTCATTATTTTTAATTCTCCATCATTCTCGCTCTTACTCTATCTCCCTCTTTCTCTCTCTCTCTTTCTCTATCTCTCTCTCCCCTACTCTCATTTTTTCAAATTCTTCATCATTCTATCTCTTTCTCTCTCTCTCTCTTACTCTCTCTCTCTCACACATTATTTCTAATTCTCCATCATTCTCCCCCTTGCTCTATCTCCCTCTTTCTCTATCTGCCTCTTTCTCTCTCTATCTCTCTTACTTTGTCTCTCTCTCTCCCTCTCTCATTATTCTAATTCTTCAACATTCTCCCTCTTGCTCTATTTTCTCTCGCTCTATATATATATATCTCTCATAATTTCCAATTCTCCGTCATTCCCTCTCTTGCTTTATATCCCCCTCTCTCTCTCTCTCTCTTTCACTCTCTCTCCCTTTCTCTCTCTCCCTCTCTCATTATTTCTAATTCCCCATCATTCTCCCTCTTGCTTTCTCTCTCTTTCTCTCTCTCTCATTTTTCTAATTCTCCATCATTATTTCTCTTGCTCTATATCCCTCTCTCTCTCTTTCTCTCTCTATCCCTCTTTCATTATTTCTAATTCTCCAACATACTCCCTCCCTCTCTTTCTCTATCTCTCATTTTTTTAATTCTCCATCTTTCTCCCGCTCTCTCTCTCTCTATCACTTTTCTCTCTCTCTCTCTCTCTCTCTCTCTCTCTCTCTCCCCCCCCTTCTCTCATTATTTCTAATTCTCCATCATTCTACCTCTTGTTCTATATCCCTCTGTCTCTCTCTATCTCTCTCACATTATTTCTAATTCTCCATCATTATCTCTCTTACTCTATATCCCTCTCTCTCTCTCTTTCTCTCTCTCCCTATCTCATTATTTCTAATTCTCCATCATTCACCCTCTTACCCTCTCTCTCTCTCATTTTTCTTATTCTCCATCATTCTCCCTCTTTCTCTCTCTCCTTCTGTCTCTCTTTCTCTCTCTCTCTCTCTCGCTCTCTCTCTCTTTCTCTCTCTATCCCTCTCTCATTATTTCTAACTCTCCATCATTCTCCCTCTTGCTCTCTCACTCCCTCTGTTTCATTTTTTTCTAATTCTCCATCATTCTCCCTCTTGCTCTCTCACTCCCTCTCTCTCATTTTTTCCAATTCTCCATCATTCATGCTCTTTCTCTATCTCCCTTTCTCCCTCTTTCTCTCTCTCTCTCTCTTTCTCTCTATTTCTCTCTCTGTCCCTCTCTCATTTTTTCTAATTCTCCATTATT
>CM034315.1:47136667-47243544 GCA_019925795.1 Dendrobium chrysotoxum
TCCATCATTCTCCCTCCTGCCTAAATCTTAAACTCTAAACCCTAAACCCTAAAAACTCTAAACACTAAACCCTAAAACCCTAAACCCTAAACCCTAAAACCCTAAAAAAAACCCTAAACCCCAAAACCCTAAACCCTAAACCCTATACCCTAAAACCCTAAAACCCTAATAAAACCTTAAACCCTAAACCCCAAAAAAACCATAAACCCTAAAACCCTAAAAAACTCAAAACCCTAAACCCTAAAAAACCTAAACACTAAAACCCTAAACCCTAAATCCTAAACCCTAAAAACTAAACCTTAAAAACTAAACCCTAAACCCTAAACCTAAGCCCTAAACCTTAAACCCTAAAAACTCTAAACCCTAAACCCTAAAACCCTAACCCTAATTCTAATTCTCCATCATTTTATCTCTCTATCTCTCTCTCTAGCACATATTATTTCTAATTCTCCATCATTCTCCCTCTTGCTCTATCTCCCTCTTTCTCTCCCTCTCTCTCTCTCTCTCTCTCTCTCTCTCTCTCTCTCTCACTCTCTCTCCCTCTCTCATTATGTCTGATTCTCCATCATTCTTCCTCTTGCTCTATCTCCCTCTTTCTCTTCCTCTCTCTTGCTCTATCTTTCTCTCTCTCTCTCCCTCTCTCATTACTTCTAATTCTCCATCATTTTCCCTGTTGCTCTATCTCCCTCTTTTTGTCTCTCTCTTGCTTTCTCTCTTTATCTCCCACTCTCATTTTTTTCTAATTCTCCATCACTCTCACTCTTTCTCCCTCCCTCTCTCTCTCCCTCTCTCTCTCTCTCTCTCTCTCTCTCTCTCTCTCTCTCCCCTATCTCATTATTTCGAATTTTCCATCATTCTTCCTCTTGCTCTATCTCCCTCTACCTCTCTCGCTTGCTCTCTCTATCCCTCTCACTCTCTCTTTCTCTCTCTCTCTCTTTCTCTCTTTCTCTCTCTCTTTCTCTCACTTTCCCTCTCTCATTATTTATAATTCTCCATCATTCTCCCTTTGGTTCTATCTCCCTCTCTCTCTATCTCCCTCTCTCCCTCATTATTTCTAATTCTCTATCATTCTCCTTCTTGCTCTATCTCCCTCTTTTTATCTCTCTCTTCCTCTCTTCGTCTCCCTCTCTCCCTCTCTCGCTTGCTCTCTCTCTATCTCTCTCTCTCTCTCTTCCTCTCATTATTTATAATTCTGCATCATTCTCCCTCTCTCTCTCTCTGTGAATCATTATTTCTAATTCTCCATCATTCTCCCTTTTTCTCTCTCCCTCTTTTTGTCTCCTTCACTCTTGCTCTATCTTTTTATCTCTCTCTCCTCCCTTTCTCTCTCTCACATTATTTTTAATTCTCTATCATTCTCCCTCTTGCTTATCTCACTCTTTCTCACTCTCTCTCACACACACTCTCTCCCTCTCCTTATTTCTCTCACTCCCATCTCTCTCTCCCTCTCTCATTATTTCTAATTCTCCATCATTCTCCTTCCCTCTCTCTCTCTCTCTCTCTCTCTCTCTCTCTCTCTCTCCCCCCCCCCTCTCTCATTATTTTTAATTCTCCATCATTCTCCCTCTTGCACTTTCTCCCTCTCTCTCTCTCTTTCTTTATCTCTCTCTCTCCCTCTCTCATTTTTTCTAATTCTCCATCATTCTCCCTCTTTCTCTCTCTCTCTTACTCTCTCACACACACACATTATTTCTAATTGTCCATCATTTTCCCCCTTGCTCTATCTCCCTCTTTCTCTATCTGCCTCTTTCTCTCTATCTCTCTTAATCTCTCTATCTCTCTCTCTCTCCCCCTCCATCTCCTATTATTTCTAATTCTCCAACATTCTCCCTCTTGCTGTCTTCTCTCTCTCTCTCATTTTTTTCTAATTCTCCATCATTCTCCCTCTTTCTCCCTCTCTCTCTCCCTCTCTCATTATTTCTAATTCTCCATCATTCTACCTCTTTCTCTATCTCTCTCTCTCTCTCTCTCTCTCCCCCCCCCCTCTCCCATTATTTCTAATTCTCCATCATTCTCCCCCTTGCACTATCTCCCTCTTTTTCTCTATCTCTTTATGTCTCTCTCTCCCTCACATTATTTCTAATTCTCCTTCTTTCTCCATCTCTCTCCCTCTCTCGCTCTATGTCTCATTATTTTTAATTATCCATCATTCTCACTTTTGCTCTATCTCCCTCTTTCTGTCTCTCTCTCTTGCTCTCTCTTTCTCTCTCCCCTCTCTCTCTCTCTCTCATTATTTCTAATTCTCCATCATTCTCCCTCTTGCTCTATCACCCTCTCTCTCTCTCTCTCTCTCTCTCTCTCTCTCTCTCTCTCTCTCTCTCTCTCTCTCTCTCTCTTTCTCTCTCTCTCTCTCTCTCTCTCACACACACACACACACATTATTTCTAATTCTCCATCATTCTCCCTCTTGCACAATCTCCCTCTTTCTCTCTTTCTCTGCCTTGCACTATCTCTCTCTGCTATCTCTCTCTCCTGCTCTTATTATTTTGAATTCTCCATCATTCTCTCTCTCTCTCTCTCCACTCTCTCATTATTTCTAATTCTCCATCATTCCCACTTTTGCTCTATCTCCCTCTTTCTCTCTCTCTATCTCTTTCTCTATCTCTCTCTCTCCCTCTCTCATTATTTCTAATTCTCTGTCATTCTCCCTCCCTCTCTATCTCTCTTTCTTACTCTCCCTCTTTCTCTCCCTCTCTCATTACTTCTAATTCTCCATCATTCTCCCTCTGGCTCGATCTCCGTCTTATTGTCTCTCTCTCTCTTTCTTTCTCTCTCTATCTCTCTCTCCCTCTCCCTCTCCCTCTCTCATTATTTTTAATTCTTCATCATTCTCCCTCTTGCTTTATCTACCTCTTTCTCTCTCTTTACCTTGCTCTCTTTCTCTCCCTCTCATATTATTTCTAATTATCCATCATTCTCCCTCCTGCCTAAACCTTAAACTCTAAACCCTAAACCCTAAAAACCATAAACCCTAAACCCTAAACCCTAAAAACTCATAAAAAAAAAGCCTAAAACCCTAAACCCTAAAAACCAAAAAAAACCCTAAACCATAAACCCTAAACCCCAAGCCCTAAACCCCAAAAAAACTTTAAACCCTAAACCCTAAAGACCTTAAACCCTAAACCCTAAACCCTTACGAAATACCCTAAACCCTGAAACCCTAAAAAAACCCTAAACCCTAAAAACCCTAAACCCTACTACCCTAAATCCCTAAAAAACACTAAACACGAAACCTTAAAAACAAAACCCTTAAACCCTAAACCCTAAACCCTAATAACCCTAAACCCTAAAACCCTAAAGGCTAAAACCCTAAAAAAAACCCTATACTCTAAACCCTAAAAACCCTAAACCCTAAACCTTAAAACCATAAAACCCTAAAAAACCCTAAACCCTAAACCCTAAATCCCTAAAAACCCTAAACCCTAAATCCTAAACCCTAAACCCAAAACCCTAAAACCCTAAACCCTAAAAACCCTAAAACCCTAAACCCTAAACCCTAAAAACCCTAAACCCTAAACATTAAATCCTAAAACCCTAAACCCTAAACCCTAAACCCAAAACCCTAATTCTATTACTCCAGCATTATATATACATATATATATATATATCACATTATTTTTAATTCTCCATCATTCTTCATCTTGCTCTCTCTCCCTCTCTCTCTCTCTTTCCTCTCTCATTATTTCTAATTCTCCATCATTCTCCCACTTGCTCTCTTTCTCTCTCGCTCTCTCTCTCTTTCTCTCTCTCTCCCTCTCTCATTACTTCTAATTCTCCATCATTCTCCCTATTGCTCTATCTCCCTCTTTTTGCCTCTCTCTCTCTCTTGCTTTCTCTCTCTCTGTCTCTCTTCCTCTCTCGTTATTTCTAATTCTACATCATTCTCCCTCTTGCTCTATCTACCTCTTTCTCTCTCTCTCTCTCTCTATCTCTCTCTCTCGCTCTCTTTCTCTCCCTCTCATTATTTCTAATTCTCCATCTTTCTCCTTCTTCTTAAACCTTAAACCACAAACCCTAAAAACCCTAAATCCTAAACCCTAAACCAAAAAAAACCCTTAAAAAACCCTAAAACCCTAAACTTAAAAACCCTAAACCCTAATTCCTAAGCCCTAAACCCTAAAAAAAACTATAAACCCTAAAACCTGTTGCGAATCTGATTTCAAGGACTATGATTTTGATGATAGCAAACGATTCTGTTTCTTGTTGACTATCTAATTGTTCAGGTTCGAAGGATCATTTGCAAGTTCAAGTCAATCCAAGATCGAATCAGACTATATTGTAACTCAAGTTAAATGTACTATTTTTTCATTTTTATTGAGTCATTGTAATATATGTATCCCCAAGCTAAGTAACCTTGCACACACACACTCATGGGGAGAGTTTTAGAGTGAAGTAGAGTTTTTGTCCAAGACTTATTTCGATCATCTTGGATGATATTCACATCATCCTGGATGATCCAGTAAAAATAGAAACCCTTATTAGGGCGACCAAGTTAAGTTGGTCTGATTAAGCCGATCATCCTGGACGATCCTTGGATCTTACGGGATGATAGGCTCAAATCAAAAATTCTCAGCCGCCAGATCAAGTTAGGCAAGTTTTTATTTTAAGATAGTTGGTCTAATCCTCCCGGATGATACGTGTATCATCCTGGATGATCTAGTACAATCATGCCTAAATTAGTCTGGTATTAAGGAAAGCAATTAAGACTTGATTGATACGATCATATCATCCTAGAAGATCGCAGGATCGTCCTGGACGAAAATTTTTGTCTAGTGTGTTTCAACTGTACGTCCCGAACTGTGTTCAGGACAATTTGGGGACTTTTTGAACTAATCATCAAGGATGATATCCTGACCGTCCTGGACGATCAAGTCATTTTTGAGTCGTCCAGTACAAGTTTCTCTAGATGACCCGAACTGTCTTCTGGATGATATTCCTCGATTTATACTAATCATCCTGGACGATCGCAAAATTGTACGGGATGATATGAACAACTTTTTCCACTGATCATCCAGAAGAGCCAGATCGTCCAGGTTGAAATAGCTAATTTTAAACTGATCGTACAGGACGATCTATGACGATCTTGGCCGACCAGTTGAAATTTAGGGCTATTTTTGAGCCATCATATAAAAGATCTTTTTCTTTGAATAGAAAAGATCTTTTGCCACTTTCCTGTCTAGAGAAACCCTAGAGAGAGAGAGAGTTTGGGAGAGAGAGAGAGGATCTAGTGAGGGGGAGTTTGTGAGGGATTCACAAAGGTTGCTCCAAGCACGGATCAGAGTCGTCTTCTTCGTTCTTCATCTCTTATCTTTATGGGTGTTTTTGGAAGGATCGTCGTAAGAAGATTCGGGTTCTCTGCCCGCTTTAGGTGGAAGCAAAAGGAGTCCGGGTTCTCTACCCACTTCAGGAGGAAGCAAAAGGAGTTCAGGCTCTCTGCCTCACCAGGTGGTGGAAAGGAGGTTTTTATACAGGCTTCTCCGCCTTACTGAGGGAGCTAAAGGAGAGTCCCTTTCTGTTTAGTGCAATACCCGGAGGGGAGACTCCGGGGAGTGGACATAGGTCAAGTTGATCGAACCACTATAAAATCTGGTTTACTTTTTTTGATTACGTTTTGCACTTTACTTTACTGATATTAAATGCTTGGGTGAATATCTGTGGTTGATCTTTTCATACTTGTTTACTTGTTTCCGCTGTAAAGTATCGAAAAGATTTCTGTATTACTCGTAAATTTCTAAATAACTAATTCACCCCCCCTCTTGGTTAGCCTGGGGACCAGTTCACTAGGGCTTAACATCCCTATCAAACTTTCAAGTGGCATCAGAGCGGGATTCAAAATTTTAGTTTAAAAACTTTTGAATTTGATCCATGGCTAACTATAACAATCGTAATACTGCTGAAGGTTATTCTATTACAAGACCACCATTGTTTGATAACATTCCTTTTGATTTTTGGAAAACACGCATGTCTACTTTTCTTCAATCAATCGATTATCGTTTGTGGATGTTAGTTAAAGATGGTTATGAAGCACCACATAGACTTATTAATGGTACTAAAACTGAACTCTCGTTTGCAGATTAGACTTTTGATGATCGTGATTTAGCACAGTTAAATGCAAAATGTTTGAACTATTTGTTTTGTGCTTTAAAATCTGAAGACTATATGCGTGTTTCTACTTGTACAACAGCTAAAGAAATTTGAGATAGATTGTGTATAATATATGAAGGTACAAGTGAAGTCAAACAGTCTAGGTTAAACATCTTGTTACATGATTACAAACTTTTTCTCATGAAACCTAGTGAGACAATTTCAAAAATGTACACTTTGCATGCTCTAGGAAGAGAACTAACTAATTACGAAAGAGTGAACAAAATTCTTAAATATTTTCCTTCTTCATACGATGTTAAGATTACTGCGATCATGGAATCTAAAGATTTAAATACTTACTCTACTGACAGCATACTTGGATCCCTCATTGCTTACGAGCAAGGGGTGAACCAAAGACAACTTGATGCAGGTGAACGAAAGAAGGAGAAGACAGTGTCGCTAAAGGCCAATGATTCAGATGCTAGCACTTTCGGGTCTGATAGCGATGATGTTTCCTTAATCACAAGGCAATTCAAGAGCTTTCTAAGGAAGAAGAATAAGAATTTTCAAAAGTGGAACAAAGGTAAGACCAGTAGAAACTTTAAAGGTTCATCTGAATCTGTTTATTTTGAATGCAGGAAGCCTGGATACATAAAGGCAGATTATCCTACACTCAAGGCTCACCCAAGCAAGGAGAAGGGTGAGGAGAAACCAAAGTTCAGAAAGGATAAGAAGCGGATATAAAAGGCGTTCTGGGCTGATTCTGCATCCGACTCCTCAGAAATTGAAGCTGAAGAGGAGGTTACAAACCTATGTTTGAAGGCCTGTGAGCACCTTGGTTAGTCCGATCAAGAATAGGTATGTGAGCTTACATACGATCAATTATTTGAAGTTTCTGAAAAATTTCATACATCGTATAGGAAGCTTAAGAAAACTCATGCTAGTTTGAAATTAGATTATTTGACTTTGCAAAAAGAGCATGATGTTTTGATTAAGATCATTTCACTGTTGATTGCACTCATATATCTTTACTTGATGAATTTGACGAATTGAACAAAAAATATTCTGATTTAGTAACTGAGTATGATTCTTTGAAAACCACGCATGTTGATTTAGAAAAAACTTTTAAAGACTTAGACAATCTAGCATGTGAAGTGGAGAGTAGCAATGGTGCTTTAAAATTTGAAATTACAAGTTTAAACAAAGAGAATGAATTTCTAAAGTGAAAATCAGTGCTTTTGAAAAATATGAAACACCTCCTACCTTTGCACAGTTTTATGCACCTCCACCTTTTGTAGATTCAGATTTAAAATCATCAAAGCATGTTTTGTATAAACTTAGGAAGAGACACTATCACTCATGTAGATTAGTTAATCCTTTTCCTGGTATTAGATGTTTTTCATGTGGCATGTTAGGACACATATCACACACTTACACTATTAATCGTAGTACACATTGGGTGTGGAGACCCAAATTGCCTGTTACACTACACAGCACATATGCATCGCATTCTTCTATTTTTCAAAAGAAGGAACCCAAACTTGGTTGGGTTCCAAAAACTGACGTTTGATGATTTTATAGGTGTGCTCTCACACGAGACCTCGTCAGAATATGTGGTACCTGGACAACGAATGTTCTAGACACATGACTGGAGATGCAAATCAGTTCATTTTGCTAGAGGCCAGAGCTAGAGGCAAGGTTACACTTGGAGATAACACCACCAGGAAGGTGGTAGGTTCAGGTAAAATTGGTGATTCAAAGAGTTTTATGATTGATAATGTTTTGCTTGTAGATGGACTGAAACACAACCTGCTAAGCATCAGTCAACTCTGTGACAAAGGATACAACATCAAATTCCTACCCACTGGATGCATTTTAAGCTTAAAAGACAAAATTGTTTTGTAAGGACAAAGGATCAACAATATCTACAAGCTGGATGTAAGTTGCATTAAAGCTAAAAATTCAATTTGCTTAAAAACTGCTGCTGATGAGTCTTGGTTGTGGCATAGAAGATTGTGTCATGCCAGTATGAAAACCCTTAGGATAGTCACCCAAAATGACTTAGTTAGAGGTGTGCCCAAGCTTAACTTCACTAAGGACCACCTGTGTGATGCATGTCAGTTAGGGAAGCAAGTCAAGTCCTCCTTTCACTCTGTTAAGGACATTAGCACCTTTAAACCTTTAGAAGTCCTTCACATGGATCTCTTTGGACCCATTAGCACTGCCAGCTTAGGGGGGAGAGTCTATGGGTTTGTGATTGTAGATGACTACTCGAGGTTCACTTGGATTAAATTTTTGTCACATAAATCTGAGTCATTTGATGAGTTTAGATCTTTCTCTACTTGGATTCAGAAGAAGTTAAGATGTGAGATTATTACCATCCATAGTGATCATGGAGGGGAGTTTGAAAATGAAAGATTTAGAGTTTTCTGTGAGGAGCAAGGGATTAGTCATAATTTTTCATCTCCTAAGACCCCTCAGCAGAACGGGGTAGCTGAAAGGAAGAATAAGACCTTAGTGGAAGACGCTAGAGCCATGCTTGCTGAGTATTGACTTCTTAAATACTTTTGGGCTGAAGCGGTGAACACTGCCTGTTATGTGCTGAATAGGGTCAATGTGAGAGTCAATCTAAATAAGACACCTTATTAGATCATTAAGGGTAGAACTCCAAACTTGTCTCACCTCTATGTCTTTAGTTGTATGGTTTTCATTCACAATAATGGGAAATCACCCTTAGAAAATTTTGACGCCAAATCTAATGAAGGAGTATTCTTAGGATATTCAAGTGTGGGGAAATCCTATAGGGTGTTTAATAAAAGGACTTTGGTGGTGGAAGAAATAACCCAAATAGTGTTTGATGAATCTGATCCTAAGGAGTGTTGATCTGAAGTAGAAGGTGAAGAGATTGTTGAGGTTACCCAAGGGGTTGGAAATGCAAATCTGGAGGAAAGGGTAGAACCTCAAACCACACTGCCTAGAGATTGGAGATATTCTTCGAGTCATCCTAAAGAACTGATCTTAGGAGACCCTTCTGAAGGTGTTAGGACTAGGCATGGACTTAGGAAGGAAGTAAACCATTCTGCCTTTATATCAATGACTGAACCAACCAACATTAATCAAGCCCTTTCGGATGAGTTTTGGATTGTAGCAATGTAAGAAGAATTGAATCAATTTGTAAGAAATGATGTTTAGGAGTTAGTAGAAAGACCTAGAGATCAAAGTGTAGTGGGAACCAAGTTGGTCTTTAAGAATAAAATGAATGATTCTGGTGTGGTGGTTAGAAATTAGGCAAGATTGGTGGCTAAGGGGTACAATCAAATTGAAGGGATTGATTTTGAGAAGACCTTTGCCCCTGTAGCTAGATTGGAAGCCATTAGGGTGTTATTAGCTTTTGCCTGTTATCAAGGATTTAAGTTATTTCAAATGGACGTCAAGAGTGCCTTTTTGAATGGGGAAATAAAAGAAGATGTCTTTGTAGAGCAACCCCCAGGTTTTGAGAGTTCACAATATCTGAATCATATTTTTAAATTAAAAAAGGCTTTGTATGGATTAAAATAGGCACCCAGAGCATGGTATGAGAGGCTTAGCACATTCCTGTTAGAAAGAGAGTTTGTTAAGGGGAGCGTAGACACCACCCTTTTTCTTAGGAAAGTAGGAGACGATCTACTCATTGTGCAAATTTATATTGATGATATACTTTTTGGATCGACTAATACAAATTTGTGTGATGATTTCTCTAAGACTATGAGTAAGGAGTTTGAAATGAGTATGATGGGAGAATTATCCGATTTTTTGGGTTTTAGCATAAGACAATTGGATGATGTAACCTTCTTGAATCAATCAAAATATACTAAGAACATCTTGAGGAAATATGAAATGGACAAAGCCAAGCCAATCAATACTCCCATGAGTTCTAGTGTTCAGTTGGACAAGGACCCAAATGGAAAATCTGTTGATCAAAAGAAGTTTAGGAGAATAATAGGATCACTACTTTAACTGACTGCTAGCTGACCTGATATCATATTTAGTGTTTATCTTTGTGCTAGGTTTCAAGCTGATCCTAAAGAGTCCCACCTGATTGCTGTTAAGAGAATTCTTAGATATCTTTTAGGCATCCCAAACCTAGCAATTTGGAACCCTAGGCACAACACTTCCTTTGAGATTATTTGATATTCTGATTCTAATTTTGCCGGGTGTAGAGTTGATAGATAGAGCACTTCAGGAAGTTGTCAATTTATAAGACAGTCGTTAGTCTCCTAGTCTAGTAGAAAGTAGAACTCAGTTGCACTTTCCACTGTTGAAGCTGAGTATATTGCCTTAGGGAGTTGTGTAGCCCAAGTCCTTTGGTTGAAACAACAAGTTTTAGATTTAGGATCACCTGTTGGCATAATTTCTATTCTGTGTGATAATACTAGTGCCATATGTATTTCTAAGAATCTTATCCAACATTCTAGAACCAAACACATTGACATAAGGCATCACTTTATTAGGGACCATGTCATAGAAGGGGACATTGAGCTACATCATGTGACAACTGAAAATTAGCTGGCTGACATATTTACTAAACCACTGGCCTTTGACTCATTCAGCATTTTAAGGACCAGACTTGGTGTGATTGACTTAAACGCTTGATTTTGATGAATTCTGATTTGACTGATTTAATTGATTTGTTTTTATTAGTTAGTTGTGTGATTTGATTATCTATTTTCTGTTTGTTATTGTTCTTATTGTTTGTTATTTTACTCATGTTGTTAGTTTTTGTTTTGAATATTTATTCTGATTTCATTTACTACTTATTTTTTGATTAACAATTTTTTATGTTAAAAAATTCGATCACTGCTCACTTCCTGATAAACTGAATCTCGTACTCTAAGTTTTTACCTTATTTTTGTTTGAAAGCTTGTAAGCAGTAATCGACTCCTCTGTATCTATTAAAGGAAAGAAACGTTGATAATTGTTTCTCTTCCTCTAACTCCCTTGGTGATGTATGATCTCTTTTGGATAAAAATCTATTTCAAAATTAAAAAGTTGGTTTTTGAAAAAGAGATTTATTTTATCCTCCTATAGTAATCTACCTCATATGAGTAGTGTTTTCAAAGTTTGAATTAGTGTTAGGTTTTCTTAATCAGGTGATTGCACTTATCATATGACTTATGATTTTTGTTTTGTGAATTATCTTCCCTAATGTAGAGAATGTGTTTTTTGCCTTCTCTTAAGTTTGGACGGTATTTTCACAGCTGAGATTCTTTAACGAATATGAAAGGAAGCAAGCTTATAAAAGATGCGCAGTGCGCCAACCAAATTGAAGAAGAGGCATAAAATGAGCCCAAAACTGAAAAGATGTGAAAATGCCAAATACACAAAATGTATCAAAAATCAAAAGATGCGTAGTGCGCCAAACAAATTGAATTAGAGGCACAAAATGAGCCCTACCTAAGCTTTCTTCTCTTTCAGATCTTTAAATATCTTAGAAAAATTCGTGTGCCACTTAATATGTTCAAAAGCTTGAGATTGAAAATCATGATTTCTGATTCCTTACTTCGTAATACTATTTTATCAGTTATTTTTCTGGAATGAGGCTTTAAAAGATCTCTTTTCAAATCTAATTTCTTCTTTTCTGAACTTGATTTTTGTTTGAAAGGGATTTGAGCCTGTAGGGTGTACGAGGTCGGAGTTACGAAAGTCGATTTTTCCAAACTTTTTTGGATTTCAGCGTTGTCTGTTGTCTTCTTATTGGCTTTTGAATTAAAAACTTAAGAAAACTTCTATCTACTGGAGCAGATCGTTTAAATAAAAAAAATTGTATTTTCTGTTTCAATCTTTTTCACTATTTTTTATATTGTTGTGTTTTATGTCATTTTCTTTTGTCTTCCCTTTTTGATATGTCAAAAGGGGGAGGAGTTGTTGTTTTTAGTTGTTATTGTTTAGATAAAGTATTTGGTTTTTGAATGATTTTTGAAGTATCGTTTGTTCAATCACTGTTTTTTTTTTGAAATTATTAACAAGTGTTTACCATCATCAAAAAGGGGGAGATTGTTGCAAATCTGGTTTCAAGGACTATGATTTTGATGATAGCAAATGATTCTGTTTCTTGTTGACTATCTAATTGTTCAGGTTCGAAGGATCAATTACAAGTTCAAGTCAATCCAAGATCGAATCTGACTATGTTGTAACTAAAGTCAAATGTATTGTTTTTTCATTTTTATTGAGTCATTGTAATGTATGTATCCCCAAGCTAAGTAACCTTGCACACACACACTCAAGGGGAGAGTTTTAGAGTGAAGTAGAGTTTCTGTCCAAGACTTGTTCCGATCGTCCTGGACGATATTCACATCATCCTAGATGATCCAGTAAAAACAGAAACCCTAATTAGGGCGACCAAGTTAAGTTGGTCTGATTAAGCCGATCTTCCTGGACGATCCTTCGATCGAATGGGACGATAGGCTCAAATCAGAAATTCCCAGTTGCCAGATCAAGTTAGGCAAGTTTTTATTTTAAGATATTTGGTCTGATCATCCCGGACGATACATGTATCATCCTGGACGATCCAGTACAATCATGCCTAAATTAGTCTGGTAATTAAGGAAAGCAATTAAGACTTGATTGATACGATCATATCGTCCCGGACAATTGCAGGATCATCCTGGACGAAAATGATCGACTAGTGTGTTTCAGCTGTACGTCCCAAACTGTGTTCAGGACGATATCCTGATCATCCTGGACGATCAAGTCATTTTTGAGTCGTCCAGCACAAGTTTCTCTGGACGACCCGAACTGTCTTCTGGATGATATTCCTTGATTTACACTAATCGTCCCGGACGATCGCAGAATCGTACGGGACAATATGAACAACTTTTTCCACTGATCGTCCAGGCTGAAATAGCTGATTTTGAACTGATCATACAGGACGATCTATCGATCGTCCTGGACGATATATCGATCGTTGTGGACGATCTTGGCCGACCAGTTGAAATTTAGGGCTATTTTTTAGCCCTCATATAAAAGATCTTTTTCGTTGAATAGAAAAGATCTTTTGCCACTTTCCTGTCTAGAGAAACCCTAGAGAGAGAGTTTGAGAGAGAGAGAGAGGATCTAGTGAGGGGGAGTTTGTGAGGGATTCACAAAGGTTGCTCCAAGCACGGATCAGAGTCGTCTTCTCCATTCTTCGTCTCTTGTCTTTGTGGGTGTTCTTGGAAGGATCGTCGCAAGAAGATCTAGATTCTCTGCTCGCTTTAGGTGGAAGCAAAAGGAGTTCAGGTTCTCTGCCTCATCGGGTGGTGGAAAGGACGTTTTTGTAGAGGCTTCTCCGCTTTGCTGAGGGAGCTAAAGGAGAGTCACTTTCTGTTTAGTGCAATACTCGGAGGGGAGGCTACGGGGAGTGGACGTAGGTCGAGTTGACCGAACCACTATAAAATCTGGTTTGCTTTTTCTGATTACATTTTGCACTTTACTTTACTGATATTAACTGCTTGGGTGAATATCTGTGGTTGATCTTTTCATACTTGTTTACTTGTTTCCGCTGCAAAGTATCAAAAAGATTTCTGATTTGCTCGTAAATTTTAAATAACTAATTCACCCCCCCACTTGGTTAGCCTCGGGACCAGTTCACTAGGGCTTAACATCCCTATCTAACTTTCAAAACCTACAAACCATAAACCATAAACCCTAAACCCTTACCCTAAACCCTAAACCCTAAAACCAAAAACCCTAAAAAAAATGCTAAACCCTAAAAACCCTAAACCCTAAACCCTAAAACCCTAAAACATTAAAAAACACTAAACCCTTAACACAAACACCCTAAATTCTAAACCATAAACCCCAAACCCTAACCCTAACCCTAACCCTAAACACAAAACCCAAAACCCTAAACCCTAAAGCATAAACCCTAAAAACCCAAAAAAACTCTAAAAAACCCTAAAAAACCCTAAACCCTAAACCCTAAACCCTAAACTCAAAAACCTAAACCCTAAAAAACCTTAAACCCTAAACCCTAAAACCCTAAATCCTAAACCATAAATCCTTAAAAACCTTAAACCCTAAACACTAAACCCTAAGCCATAAACCCAAAACCATAAAAACACTAAACCGTAAACCCTAAAACCCTAAAACCCTAAAAAATACTAAACCGTAAACCCTAAACCCTAAAACCTAACACTAAACCCTAAACCCTAAACCCTAAAAACACTAAAAAAAAACCCCATACAACCCTAAACCCTAAACCCTAAAAACCCTTAAAGACCCTAAAAAATCCTAAACCCTAAACCCTAAGCCCAAAACACTAAAGCCTAAAAACCCTTAAAAAAAATACTAAAACCTTAAACCCTAAAAATCCTAAAAAACCCTAAACCCTAAACTCTAAACCCTAAAAAAACCCTAAAACCCTAAACCCTAAAATACCCTAAACTCTAAACCCTAAACCCTAAAGCCTAAAAAAAATACAAAACACTAAACCCTAAACCCTAAAAACCTTAAACCCTAAACCCTAAACCCTAACCGTAAACCCTAAACCCTAACACCCTAAACACTAAAACCCTAAAAAAAAACTCGAAAGCCAAAACCCTAAAAAACCCTAAACCCTAAAACCTAACCCTAAACCCTAAACCCTAAAAACACTAAAAAAAAACCTATACAACCCTAAACCCTAAACCCTTAAAGATCCTAAAAAACCCTAAACCCTAATCCTAAAACACTAAACCTTAAAGACCCATAAAAAAAGTTCTAAAAAACCATAAAACCTAAACTCTAAACGCTAAAAAAAAACCTAAACCCCAAAAAAACCCTAAACCCTAAATTCTAAACCCTTAAAACCTTAAACTCTAAACGCTAAACGCAAACCCTAAACCCTAAACCCTAAAACTCTAAACCCTAAAACCCTAAAAAAAACCCTAAACACTTAAAAATCCTAAACCCTAAAATCCCAAAAAACCCTAAACCCTAAACCCTATGACCCTAAAACCCTAAAACCCTAAAAAACACTAAACCGTAAACCGTAAATCCTAACCCTAAACCCTAAACCCAAAAAACCCTAAAAAAAACCTCTACAACCCTAAACCCTATAAACCCTTAAAGACCCTAAAAAACCCTAAACCCTAAACCCAAACCCTAAACCCTAAAACATAAAACTCCAAACCCTAAAACCACCAAAAAAAACCCTAAACCCTAAAAACCCTTAAAAAAAAACCTAAAACCCTAAACCATAAAAAACCCTAAACCCTGAAGAAAACACTAAACAGTAAACCCTAAACCCTAAAAACCTTAAACCCTAAACCCTAAACCCTAACCCTAAACCGTAAACCCTAAAACCCTAAACACTAAAACCCTAAAAAAAATCTCAAACCCTAAACCTTAAAACACCAAAAAAACCTAAACCTTAAACCCTAAGACCCTAAACCCTAAGACCCTAAACCCTAAGACCCTAAAACCCTAAAACCCTAAAAAACACTAAACCGTAAACCCAAAACCCTAAACCCTAACCCTATACCGTAAACCCTAAAACCCTAAACACTAAAACCCTAAAAAAAACCTCAAACCCTAAACCCTAAAACCCCAAAAAACCCAAAACCCAAAACCCTAAAACCCTAAACCCTAAGACCCTAAAACCCTAAAATCCTATAAAACACTAAACCGTAAACACTAAATCCTAAATCCTAACCCTAAACCCTAAACCCTAAACCCTAAAAACCCTAAAAAAAAACTCCTACAACCATAAACCCTAAAATCTCTTAAAGACCCTAAGAAACCTTAAACCCTAAACCCTAAGCCCAAAACACTAAACCCTCAAAACCCCTAAAAAAAATATTACAACCTTAAACACTAAAAATCCTAAAAAACCCTAAACCCTAAACTCTAAACCCTAAACCCCAAACCCAAAAAAAACCCTAAACCCTTAAAATCTTAAACCCTAAACCCTAAAGCCCTATACCCTAAAACCCTAAAAAAAACCCTATACCCTAAATACCCTAAACCTTAAACCCTAAACCCTAAAACCCCAAAAAATCCTAAACCCTAAAACCCTAAACACTAAAATTCTAAAAAAACCTCAAACCCTAAACCCTAAAACACCAAAACACCCTAAACCCTAAACCCTAAAACCCTAAACCCTAAGACCCTAAAATCCTAAAACCCTATAAAACACTAAACTGTAAACTCTAAATCCTAAATCCTAACCCTAAACCCTAAACCCTAAACCCTAAACCCTAAAAACCCTAAAAAAAAACCCCTACAACCCTAAACCATAAACCCTAAAATCTCTTAAAGACCCTAAGAAAACTTAAACCCTAAAGCCTAAGCCCAAAACACTAAACCCTAAAAATCCCTAAAAAAATACTAAAACCTTAAACACTACAAATCCTAAAAAACCCTAAAACCCTAAAAAACACTAAACTGCAAATCCTAAACCCTAAAAACCTTAAAAAAGCCATAAACCCTAAAACCCTAAAAAACACTAAACCGCAAACCCTAAACCCTAAAATCCCTAAACCCTAAACCCTAAACCCTAAACCCTAAACACTAAAAATCCTTTAAAAAAAACCCTAAAACCCGAAAAAAAAACCTAAGCCCTAAACTCTAATTCCTAATCCCTAAACCCTAAACCGTAAAACCCTAAAAAACCCTAAACCCAAAACCCTAATTCCTAATCCCTAAAACCCTAAAAATTAAAACCCTAAAAGAAAACACAAAACCCTAAAAAATGTAAACCCTAAGCCCTAAAAAAACCATAAACCCTAAAACCCTAAAAAATACTAAACCCTAAACCCTAAATCCCCAAAAAACCCTAAACCCTAAACCCTAAAACCCTAAACCCTAAACCCTAAACCCTAAACCCTAAATACCTAAAAACCTTGAACCCTACACAATAAACCCTAAACCCGTAAGTCCTTAAACCCTAAACCGTAAACCCTAACCCTAAACCCTAAACCCTAACCCTAAACCCTAAACCCTAACCTTAAACCCTAAACCCTAAACCATAAAACCCTAAATCCTAAAACCCAAAAAAAAAAACCGTAAACCCTAAAAACCCTTAAAAAAAAATCTAAAACCCTAAACCCTAAAAAACACTAAACTCTAAACCATAAACCATAAACCCTAAATGAAACACTGAACACTAAACCTTAAATCCTAAAAACCTTAAACCCTTAACCCTAAACCGTAACCCAAAACCCTAAAACCCTAAACACTAAAACCCTAAAAAAAACCTCAAACCCTAAACCCTAAAACCCCAAAAAACCCTAAACCCTAAACCCTAAGACCCTAAAACCCTAAAACCCTATAAAACACTAAACCGTAAACCCTAAATCCTAAATCTTAACCCTAAACCCTAAACCCTAAACCCTAGCCCTAAACCCTAAACCCTAACCCCAAACCCTAAACCCTAAACCATAAAACCCTAAATCCTAAAACCCCAAAAAAAACCGAAAACCCTAAAAACCCTTAAAAAAAACCTAAAACCCTAAACCCTAAAAAACCCTAAACTCTAAACCATAAACCATAAACCCTAAATAAAACACTAAACCTTAAACCCTAAAAACCGTAAACCCTTAACCCTAAACTGTAACCCTAAACCCTAAACCCTAAAACCCTAAACACTAAAACCCTAACAAAAACCTCAAACCTTAAACCCTAAAACCCCAAAAAACCCTAAACCCAAAACCCTAAAACCCTATAAAACACTAAACCGTAAACACTAAATCCTAAATCCTAACCCTAAACCCTAAACCCTAAATCCCTAAAAACCCTAAAAAAAAAACTCCTACAACCCTAAACCATAAACCCTAAAATCCCTTAAAGACCCTAAGAAACCTTAAACCCTAAACCCTACTAAGCCCAAAACACTGAACCCTAAAAACCCCTAAAAGAAAATACTAAAACCTTAAACACTAAAAATCCTAAAAAACCCTAAACCCTAAACTCTAAACCCTAAAAAAAATCCTAAACCCCAACCCCTAAAAAAACCCTAAACCCTTAAAATCTTAAACCCTAAACCCATACCCTAAACCCTAAAACCCTAAACCATAAAACACTAAAAAAAAAAACCCTAAACCCTAAATACCCTAAACCTTAAACCCTAAACCCTAAAACCCCAAAAAATCCTAAACCCTAAAACCCTAAACCCTAAAACCCTAAATACTAAAAACCTAAAAAAACCTCAAACCCTAAACCCTAAAACCCCAAAAAACCCTAAACCGTAAACCCTAAAACCCTAAACCCTAAGACCCTAAAACCCTAAAACCCTATAAAACACTAAATTGTAAACACTAAATCCTAAATCCTAACCCTAAACCCTAAACCCTAAACCCTAAACCCTAAAAACCTAAAAAAAAAACCCCTACAACCCTAAACCATAAACCCTAAAATCCCTTAAAGACCCTAAGAAACCTTAAACCCTAAACCCTAAGCCCAAAACACTAAACCCTAAAAACCCCTAAAAAAAAATACTAAAACCTTAAACACTAAAAATCCTTAAAACCACTAAACCCTAAACTCTAAACCTAAAAAAAACCCTAAACCCTAAAAAAAATCCTAAACCGTAAACCCTTAAAATCTTAAACCCTAAACCCAAACCCAAAACACAAAACCCTAAAACACTAAACCCTAAAACCCTAAAAAAAACCCTAAAGCCTAAAAACCCTAAACCTCAAACCCTAAACCCTCAAACCCTAAAAAATCCTAAACCCTAAAACCCTAAACACTAAAACCCTAAAAAAACCTCAAACCCTAAACCCTAAAACACCAAAAAACCCTAAAACCCTAAACCCTAAGCCCTAAGACCCTAAAACCCTATAAAACACTAAACTGTAAACCCTAAATCCTAAATCCTAACCCTAAACCCTAAAAACCCTAAAAAAAACCGCTACAACCCTAACCAATAAACCCTAAAATCCCTTAAAGATCCTAAGAAATCTTAAACCCTAAACCCTAAGCCCAAAACACTAAACCCTAAAAACCCCTAAAAAAATACTAAAACCTTAAACACTAAAAATCCTAAAAAACCCTAAATCCTAAACTCTAAACCCTAAAAAAAACCCTAAACCCTGAAAATCTTAAACCCTAAACCCAAACCCTAAACCCTAAACCCTAAAACCCTAAACCCTAAAACCCCAAAAAAAACCTTAAGCCCTAAAAACCCTAAACCTAAAACCCTAAACCCTAAAACCCCAAAAAACCCTAAACCCTAAACCCTAAAACCCTAAACCCTAAACCCTAAACCCTAAACCCTAAATACCTAAAAACCTTGAACCCTACACAATAAACCCTAAACCCGTAAGTCCTTAAACCCTAAACCGTAAACCCTAACCCTAAACCCTAAACCCTAACCCTAAACCCTAAACCCTAACCTTAAACCCTAAACCCTAAACCATAAAACCCTAAATCCTAAAACCCAAAAAAAAAAAACCGTAAACCCTAAAAACCCTTAAAAAAAAATCTAAAACCCTAAACCCTAAAAAACACTAAACTCTAAACCATAAACCATAAACACTAAATGAAACACTGAACACTAAACCTTAAATCCTAAAAACCTTAAACCCTTAACCCTAAACCGTAACCCTAAACCCTAAAACCCTAAACACTAAAACCCTAAAAAAAACCTCAAACCCTAAACCCTAAAACCCCAAAAAACCCTAAACCCTAAACCCTAAGACCCTAAACCCCTAAAACCCTATAAAACACTAAACCGTAAACCCTAAATCCTAAATCTTAACCCTAAACCCTAAACCCTAAACCCTAAACCCTAGCCCTAAACCCTAAACCCTAACCCCAAACCCTAAACCCTAAACCATAAAACCCTAAATCCTAAAACCCCAAAAAAAACCGAAAACCCTAAAAACCCTTAAAAAAAACCTAAAACCTTAAACCCTAAAAAACCCTAAACTCTAAACCATAAACCATAAACCCTAAATAAAACACTAAACCTTAAACCCTAAAAACCTTAAACCCTTAACCCTAAACTGTAACCCTAAACCCTAAATCCTAAAACCCTAAACACTAAAACCCTAACAAAAACCTCAAACCTTAAACCCTAAAACCCCAAAAAACCCTAAACCCAAAACCCTAAAACCCTAAACCCTAAAACCCTATAAAACACTAAACCGTAAACCCTAAATCCTAAATCCTAACCCTAAACCCTAAACCCTAAATCCCTAAAAACCCTAAAAAAAAAACTCCTACAACCCTAAACCATAAACCCTAAAATCCCTTAAAGACCCTAAGAAACCTTAAACCCTAAACCCTACTAAGCCCAAAACACTGAACCCTAAAAACCCCTAAAAGAAAATACTAAAACCTTAAACACTAAAAATCCTAAAAAACCCTAAACCCTAAACTCTAAACCCTAAAAAAAATCCTAAACCCCAACCCCTAAAAAAACCCTAAACCCTTAAAATCTTAAACCCTAAACCCAAACCCTAAACCCTAAAACCCTAAACCATAAAACACTAAAAAAAAAAAACCCTAAACCCTAAATACCCTAAACCTTAAACCCTAAACCCTAAAACCCCAAAAAATCCTAAACCCTAAAACCCTAAACCCTAAAACCCTAAATACTAAAAACCTAAAAAAACCTCAAACCCTAAACCCTAAAACCCCAAAAAACCCTAAACCGTAAACCCTAAAACCCTAAACCCTAAGACCCTAAAACCCTAAAACCCTATAAAACACTAAATTGTAAACACTAAATCCTAAATCCTAACCCTAAACCCTAAACCCTAAACCCTAAACCCTAAAAACCTAAAAAAAAAACCCCTACAACCCTAAACCATAAACCCTAAAATCCCTTAAAGACCCTAAGAAACCTTAAACCCTAAACCCTAAGCCCAAAACACTAAACCCTAAAAACCCCTAAAAAAAAATACTAAAACCTTAAACACTAAAAATCCTTAAAACCACTAAACCCTAAACTCTAAACCCTAAAAAAAACCCTAAACCCTAAAAAAATCCTAAACCGTAAACCCTTAAAATCTTAAACCCTAAACCCAAACCCAAAACACAAAACCCTAAAACACTAAACCCTAAAACCCTAAAAAAAACCCTAAAGCCTAAAAACCCTAAACCTCAAACCCTAAACCCTCAAACCCTAAAAAATCCTAAACCCTAAAACCCTAAACACTAAAACCCCAAAAAAACCTCAAACCCTAAACCCTAAAACACCAAAAAACCCTAAAACCCTAAACCCTAAGACCCTAAAACCCTATAAAACACTAAACTGTAAACCCTAAATCCTAAATCCTAACCCTAAACCCTAAAAACCCTAAAAAAAAACCGCTACAACCCTAACCAATAAACCCTAAAATCCCTTAAAGATCCTAAGAAATCTTAAACCCTAAACCCTAAGCCCAAAACACTAAACCCTAAAAACCCCTAAAAAAATACTAAAACCTTAAACACTAAAAATCCTAAAAAACCCTAAATCCTAAACCTAAACCCTAAAAAAAACCCTAAACCCTAAATCTTAAACCCTAAACCCAAACCCTAAACCCTAAACCCTAAAACCCTAAACCCTAAACCCTAAAAATAACCTTAAGCCCAAACCTAAACCCTAAACCCTAAACCCTAAACCTAAACCCAAAAAACCCTAAACCCTAAACCCTAAAACCCTAAACCCTAAACCCTAAACCCTAAACCCTAAATACCCTAAAACCCTTAACCCTAAACCCTAAACCCTAAACCCTAAACCCTAAACCCTAAACCCTAAACCCTAACCCTAAACCCTAAACCCTAAACCCTAAACCCTAAACCCTAACCCTAAACCCTAAACCCTAAACCCTAAACCCTAAACCCTAAACCCTAAACCCTAAAACCCTAAACCCTAAACCCTAAACACTAAACCCTAAACCCTAAACCCTAAAAACCCTAAACCTAAACCCTAAACCCTAAACCCTAAACCCTAAACCCTAAACACTAAACCTAAACCTAAAAACCTTAAACCCTTAACCCTAAACCGTAACCCAAAACCCTAAAACCCTAAACACTAAAACCCTAAAAAAAACCTCAAACCCTAAACCCTAAAACCCCAAAAAACCCTAAACCCTAAACCCTAAGACCCTAAAACCCTATAAAACACTAAACCGTAAACCCTAAATCCTAAATCTTAACCCTAAACCCTAAACCCTAAACCCTAAACCCTAGCCCTAAACCCTAAACCCTAACCCCAAACCCTAAACCCTAAACCATAAAACCCTAAATCCTAAAACCCCAAAAAAAACCGAAAACCCTAAAAACCCTTAAAAAAAACCTAAAATCCTAAACCCTAAAAAACCCTAAACTCTAAACCATAAACCATAAACCCTAAATAAAACACTAAACCTTAAACCCTAAAAACCGTAAACCCTTAACCCTAAACTGTAACCCTAAACCCTAAACCCTAAAACCCTAAACACTAAAACCCTAACAAAAACCTCAAACCTTAAACCCTAAAACCCCAAAAAACCCTAAACCCAAAACCCTAAAACCCTATAAAACACTAAACCGTAAACACTAAATCCTAAATCCTAACCCTAAACCCTAAACCCTAAATCCCTAAAAACCCTAAAAAAAAAACTCCTACAACCCTAAACCATAAACCCTAAAATCCCTTAAAGACCCTAAGAAACCTTAAACCCTAAACCCTACTAAGCCCAAAACACTGAACCCTAAAAACCCCTAAAAGAAAATACTAAAACCTTAAACACTAAAAATCCTAAAAAACCCTAAACCCTAAACTCTAAACCCTAAAAAAAATCCTAAACCCCAACCCCTAAAAAAACCCTAAACCCTTAAAATCTTAAACCCTAAACCCAAACCCTAAACCCTAAAACCCTAAACCATAAAACACTAAAAAAAAAAACCCTAAACCCTAAATACCCTAAACCTTAAACCCTAAACCCTAAAACCCCAAAAAATCCTAAACCCTAAAACCCTAAACCCTAAAACCCTAAATACTAAAAACCTAAAAAAACCTCAAACCCTAAACCCTAAAACCCCAAAAAACCCTAAACCGTAAACCCTAAAACCCTAAACCCTAAGACCCTAAAACCCTAAAACCCTATAAAACACTAAATTGTAAACACTAAATCCTAAATCCTAACCCTAAACCCTAAACCCTAAACCCTAAACCCTAAAAACCTAAAAAAAAAAACCCCTACAACCCTAAACCATAAACCCTAAAATCCCTTAAAGACCCTAAGAAACCTTAAACCCTAAACCCTAAGCCCAAAACACTAAACCCTAAAAACCCCTAAAAAAAAATACTAAAACCTTAAACACTAAAAATCCTTAAAACCACTAAACCCTAAACTCTAAACCTAAAAAAAACCCTAAACCCTAAAAAAAATCCTAAACCGTAAACCCTTAAAATCTTAAACCCTAAACCCAAACCCAAAACACAAAACCCTAAAACACTAAACCCTAAAACCCTAAAAAAAACCCTAAAGCCTAAAAACCCTAAACCTCAAACCCTAAACCCTCAAACCCTAAAAAATCCTAAACCCTAAAACCCTAAACACTAAAACCCTAAAAAGACCTCAAACCCTAAACCCTAAAACACCAAAAAACCCTAAAACCCTAAACCCTAAGCCCTAAGACCCTAAAACCCTATAAAACACTAAACTGTAAACCCTAAATCCTAAATCCTAACCCTAAACCCTAAAAACCCTAAAAAAAACCGCTACAACCCTAACCAATAAACCCTAAAATCCCTTAAAGATCCTAAGAAATCTTAAACCCTAAACCCTAAGCCCAAAACACTAAACCCTAAAAACCCCTAAAAAAATACTAAAACCTTAAACACTAAAAATCCTAAAAAACCCTAAATCCTAAACTCTAAACCCTAAAAAAAATCCTAAACCCTGAAAATCTTAAACCCTAAACCCAAACCCTAAACCCTAAACCCTAAAACCCTAAACCCTAAAACCCCAAAAAAAACCTTAAGCCCTAAAAACCCTAAACCTAAAACCCTAAACCCTAAAACCCCAAAAAACCCTAAACCCTAAACCCTAAAACCCTAAACCCTAAACCCTAAACCCTAAACCCTAAATACCTAAAAACCTTGAACCCTACACAATAAACCCTAAACCCGTAAGTCCTTAAACCCTAAACCGTAAACCCTAACCCTAAACCCTAAACCCTAACCCTAAACCCTAAACCCTAACCTTAAACCCTAAACCCTAAACCATAAAACCCTAAATCCTAAAACCCAAAAAAAAAAACCGTAAACCCTTAAAACCCTTAAAAAAAAATCTAAAACCCTAAACCCTAAAAAACACTAAACTCTAAACCATAAACCATAAACCCTAAATGAAACACTGAACACTACACCTTAAATCCTAAAAACCTTAAACCCTTAACCCTAAACCGTAACCCAAAACCCTAAAACCCTAAACACTAAAACCCTAAAAAAAACCTCAAACCCTAAACCCTAAAACCCCAAAAAACCCTAAACCCTAAACCCTAAGACCCTAAAACCCTAAAACCCTATAAAACACTAAACCGTAAACCCTAAAACCTAAATCTTAACCCTAAACCCTAAACCCTAAACCCTAAACCCTAGCCCTAAACCCTAAACCCTAACCCCAAACCCTAAACCCTAAACCATAAAACCCTAAATCCTAAAACCCCAAAAAAAACCGAAAACCCTAAAAACCCTTAAAAAAAACCTAAAACCCTAAACCCTAAAAAACCCTAAACTCTAAACCATAAACCATAAACCCTAAATAAAACACTAAACCTTAAACCCTAAAAACCTTAAACCCTTAACCCTAAACTGTAACCCTAAACCCTAAACACTAAAACCCTAACAAAAACCTCAAACCTTAAACCCTAAAACCCCAAAAAACCCTAAACCCAAAACCCTAAACCCTAAAGCCCTATAAAACACTAAACCGTAAACACTAAATCCTAAATCCTAACCCTAAACCCTAAACCCTAAATCCCTAAAAACCATAAAAAAAAAACTCCTACAACCCTAAACCATAAACCCTAAAATCCCTTAAAGACCCTAAGAAACCTTAAACCCTAAACCCTACTAAGCCCAAAACACTGAACCCTAAAAACCCCTAAAAGAAAATACTAAAACCTTAAACACTAAAAATCCTAAAAAACCCTAAACCCTAAACTCTAAACCCTAAAAAAAATCCTAAACCCCAACCCCTAAAAAAACCCTAAACCCTTAAAATCTTAAACCCTAAACCCAAACCCTAAACCCTAAAACCCTAAACCATAAAACACTAAAAAAAAAAACCCTAAACCCTAAATACCCTAAACCTTAAACCCTAAACCCTAAAACCCCAAAAAATCCTAAACCCTAAAACCCTAAACCCTAAAACCCTAAATACTAAAAACCTAAAAAAACCTCAAAACCTAAACCCTAAAACCCCAAAAAACCCTAAACCGTAAACCCTAAAACCCTAAACCCTAAGACCCTAAAACCCTAAAACCCTATAAAACACTAAATTGTAAACACTAAATCCTAAATCCTAACCCTAAACCCTAAACCCTAAACCCTAAACCCTAAAAACCTAAAAAAAAAACCCATACAACCCTAAACCATAAACCCTAAAATCCCTTAAAGACCCTAAGAAACCTTAAACCCTAAACCTTAAGCCCAAAACACTAAACCCTAAAAACCCCTAAAAAAAAATACTAAAACCTTAAACACTAAAAATCCTTAAAACCACTAAACCCTAAACTCTAAACCCTAAAAAAAACCCTAAACCCTAAAAAAAATCCTAAACCGTAAACCCTTAAAATCTTAAACCCTAAACCTAAACCCAAAACACAAAACCCTAAAACACTAAACCCTAAAACCCTAAAAAAAACCCTAAAGCTTAAAAACCCTAAACCTTAAACCCTAAAAAATCCTAAACCCTAAAACCCTAAACACTAAAACCCTAAAAAAACCTCAAACCCTAAACCCTAAAACACCAAAAAACCCTAAAACCCTAAACCCTAAGACCCTAAGACCCTAAAACCCT
Source organism: Dendrobium chrysotoxum (assembly GCA_019925795.1). NCBI lineage: Eukaryota > Viridiplantae > Streptophyta > Magnoliopsida > Asparagales > Orchidaceae > Dendrobium > Dendrobium chrysotoxum. The sequence goes on from CM034315.1 coordinate 47,162,695, forward strand.
ATAAAACACTAAACTGTAAACCCTAAATCCTAAATCCTAACCCTAAACCCTAAAAACCCTAAAAAAAAACCGCTACAACCCTAAAATCCCTTAAAGATCCTAAGAAATCTTAAACCCTAAACCCTATGCCCAAAACACTAAACCCTAAAAACCCCTAAAAAAATACTAAAACCTTAAACACTAAAAATCCTAAAAAACCCTAAATCCTAAACTCTAAACCCTAAAAAAAAACCCTAAACCCTGAAAATCTTAAACCCTAAACCCAAACCCTAAACCCTAAACCCTAAAACCCTAAACCCTAAAACCCCAAAAAAAACCTTAAGCCCTAAAAACCCTAAACCTAAAACCCTAAACCCTAAAACCCCAAAAAACCCTAAACCCTAAAACCCTAAAACCTAAACGCTAAATTATAAACCCTAAACCCTAAACCGTAAACCCTAAACCCCAAACCCTAAACCCTAAACCTTAAACAATAAACAATAATAAAAAAAAAACCTTCAAACCCTAAACCCTAAAACCCTAAACCCTGAACCCTAAATCTTATACCCAAAACCATAAACCCTAAACCCTAAACCCTAAATCCCTGAAAACCCTGAACCCTTATCCCAAAACAGTAAACCCTAAAAACCCCCTAAAAAAAACCCTAAACCCTTAAAATCTTAAACCCTAAACCCAAACCCTAAACCCTAAACCCTAAAACCCTAAACCCTAAAACCCCAAAAAACCCTAAACCCTAAACCCTAAAGCCCTAAACCCTAAACGCTAAATCATAAACCCTAAACCCTAAACCCTAAACCCTTAACCCTAAACCCTATCCCTAAACCCTAAACCCTAAACCCTAAACCATAAACCCTAAAAAAAAAAAAAACCTTCAAACCCTAAACCCTAAAACCCTAAACCCTGAACCATAAATCTTAAACCCTAAACCATAAACCCTAAACCTTAAACCCTAAATCCCTAAAAACCCTGAACCCTAAACCCTAAACACTAAACCCTAAAAACCTTAAACTCTAAACTGTAAACCCTAACCCTAAACCCTAAACCGTAAAACCTAAACCCTTTGACCCTAAAAAAACCCTAAACCCTAAATCCTAAAAACCTTAAACCCAAAACCCTAAAAAAACTCTAAACCCTAAAACCCTAAGACCCTAAACACTAAATCCTAAACCCTAAACCCTAAACCCTAACCCTAAACCCTAAACCCTAATCCCTAAACCCTAAAAACTTTAAACCCTAAACCCTAACCCCTAAACCCTAAAACCCTAAAAAAAACCCTAAACCCCAAAACCTAAAAACCTTAAACCCTAATCTCTAAACCCTAAACCCTAAAGCCCTAAACCCTAAAAATCCTAAAAAACCCTAAACCCTAATACCCTAAAATCCTAAAAAACCCTAAACCCTAAACCCTAAAACACTAAACCCTAAACCATAAACCCTAAATCCCAAAAAACCCTGAACCCTAAACCCTAAGCCCTAAACCCTAAACCCTTAAAACCTTAAACCCTAAAAAGTAAACCCTCACCCTAAACCCGACAACCTTAAAAAAAACCCTAAACCCTAAATCTGAAAAATTGTAAACCCCAAACCCTAAAAAAATCCTAAACCCTAAACCCTAAACCCTAAAACTCTAAACATAAAACCCTAAACCATAAACCCTAAACCCTAAATCCCAAAAAACCCTGAACCCTAAACCCTAAGCCCTAAACCCTAAACCCTTAAAACCTTAAACCCTAAACTATAAACCCTCACCCTAAACCCGAAAACCTTAAAAAAAAACCCTAAACCCTAAATCTGAAAAATTGTAAACCCCAAACCCTAAAAAAACCCTAAACCCTAAGCCCTAAAACTCTAAACACTAAATCCTAAACCCTAAACCCTAAAACCTAACCCTAAACCCTAAACCCAAACCCTAAACCCTAACCCTTTAACCCTAAAATCCTAAACCCTAAAACCTTAAAAAAATAATAAACCCTATGCCCTAAACCCAAAAAACCCTAAACCCTAAAAAACCCCTAAACCCTAAAACACTAAAACCCTAAAAAACCCTAAAGCCTAAACCCTAAACACTAAAACCTAAAATCCCTAAAAACAAAACACCCTAAAACCATTAACCCTAAACCCTAAACCCTAAAAACCCTAAAACACCCTAAAAACCCCTAAAAATCCCTAAACCCTAAAAACCCTTAAAAAAAACCTAAATCACTAAACTATAAACCCTAAACTCTAACCCTAAACCCTAAACCCTAAACCCTAAACCCTAACCCTAAACCCTAAACCCTAAACCCTAAAACCTCAAACCCTAAAACCGTAAAGAAAACACCTAACCCTAAAAAACCTAAACACTAAACACTAAAAAAACCCTAATCCCTAAAACCTTAGAAAAACACTAAACTGCAAACCCTAAACCCTAAAAACCCTAAACCCTAAACCATAAACCATAAACCCTAAACCCTAAACCGTTAATCCCTAAAAATCCTGAACCCTAAACCCTAAACCCTAAACCCTTAAAACCTTAAACCCTAAACCGTAAACCCTAACCCTAAACCCTAAAACCCTAAACTGTTAAACCCTTAAAAAAACCCTAAACCCTAAACCCTAAATCCAAAAAACATTAAACCCCAAATCCTAAAAAAAGCTTAAACCCTAAAACCATAAACACTAAATCCTAAACCCTAAACCCTAAACCCTAACACAAAACCCTAAATCCTAAACCCTAATCCCTAAACCCTCAAAACCTTAAACCCTAAACCCTAACCGTAAACCCTAAAACTGTAAACCCTAAAACCCTAAAAAAACCCTAAACCCTAAACCCTAAACCCTAAAAACCTTAAACCCTAATCCCTAAATCCTAAACCCTAAAACCCTAAATCCTAAAGCCCTAAACCCTAAACCTTAAACCCTAAAAACCCTAAAACCTAAACACTAAAGCCTGAAAAAATCCTAAACACTAAAAGCCTAAAACCCTAAAGAACCTTAAACCATAAACCCTAAAATCCTAAACCTTAAACCATAAATCCTAAACCCTAAACCCTAAACCCTAAACCCTAAACCCTAAATCCCTAAAAACCCTGAACCCTAAACCCAAAAACCCTAAACCCTAAACCCTAAACCCTTAAAACCTTAAACCCTAAACCGTAAACTCTAACCCTAAACCCTAAAACCATGAATCCTAAAACCCTAAAAAAAACCCTAAACCCTAAACCCTAAATCCTAAAAATCCTAAACCCCAAACCCTAAAAAAACCCTAAACCCTAAACCCTAAACCTTGAAACCCTAAACACTAAATCTTAAACCCTAAACCCTAAACACTAACCCTAAAACCTAAACCCAAACCCTAAACCCTAATCCCTAAACCCTAAAAACCTTAAACCCTAAACCCTAACGCCTAAACCCTAAAACCCTAACCCCTAAAACCCAAAAAAAAAAACACTAAACCCTAAACCCTAAACCCAAAAAACCCTAAACCCTAAAAAACCCCTAAACCCTAAAACCCTAAACCCTAAACCCTAAGCCCTAAACCCTAAACCCTAAACCCTAAAAACCCTAAAAGAAACTCCCTAAAACCCTAAATCGTAAACCCTAAACCTTAAACCCTAAAAACTCTTTAAAAAAAAAACCTAAAACCCTAAACCATAAATACCCTAAAAAACCATAAAAAATCCTAAACCCTAAACCCTAAAAAAACATAAACACTAAACCCTAAACCCTTAAAACCTTTAACCCTAAACCCTAAACCCTAACCCTAAACCCTAAACCCTAAAACTCTAAATCCTAAAACCCTAAGAAAACCCTAAACCCTAAAAAGCCTAAACCCTAAAACTGTTGCAAATCTGGTTTTGATGATGACAAACATGTTTCCAGTGTGTTTTGCTTGGTTAATCTGTTTCAGGCACAAAAGACCGCGAGCTACTCAAGCCAACTCAAGATCGGGTCCAAGTGTGTCAAATATATGATTTTTCCTTTTATTGAGTCAATTGTAATGTAACTGATTCCCTAGCTAAGTAACCTTGCACACACACACTCAGGGAGAGAGATTGAGTGAATTAGAGTTTCTGTTAAAATTTTGTTCAGATCGTCCTTGACGATAGTAGCATCGTCCTGGACGATCCAGTTAAAACAGAAACCCTAATTGGGGTGACTAAGTTAAGAGGGTCTGATTAAGCAGATCGTCCTGGACGATCTTTGGATCGTACGGGACAATATCCTCAAATCAGAAATTCCCAGCCGCCAGATTAAGTTAGGCAAGTTTTATTTTAAGTATTTTGGTCTGATCATCCCGGACGATACGTGTATCGTCCTGGACGATTCACTACAATCATGCCTAAATTAGTCTGGTAATTAAGGAAAGCAATTAATGTTTAATTGATACGATCACATCATCCTGGACGATCGCAGGATCATCCCGGACGATCGTGATCATCTTGTGCATTTCAGCTGTACAACCCGAACTGTGTTCAGGATGATTTTGGGCCTTTTTGAACTAATCGTACAGGATGATGTCCCAATCATCCTGGACGATCAAGTCATTTTTTGGTCGTCCAGCACAGATTTTTCTGGACGACCCGAACTGTCTTCTGGACGATTTTCCTCAATTTACACTAATCGTCCCGGACGATCGTAGTATCGTACGGGACGATATGAACAGCTTTTTCTACTGATCATCCAGAAGAGCCTAATCGTCCAGACTGAATCAGCTGAATTTGAACTGATCGTACAGGACGATCTTCAAATCGTCCTGGACGATCTTGGCCGACCAGTTGAGATTTAGGGCAAATTTTAAGCCCTCCTTTAAAAGAACTTTTTCCAATTTTTGGAAAAATCTTTTTCTACCTTCCTTCCCTGAGAAACCCTAGAGAGAAGAGAGCGTTGGGAGAGAGAGAAGAGATCTTTTGAGGGGGAGTTAGTGAGGGATTCACTAAGGTTACTCCAAGCATGGATCAGAGTCATCTTCTCCGCACGTCGTCTGTCGTCTAGTCGGTGTTCTTCGTGGGAGGATCGTTCGCAAGAAGATCCGGGGTTCTCTGCCCGCTTCAGGTGGAAGCAAAAGGAGTTCGAAGGTTCTCCGCCTGCTTCAGGAGGAAGCGAAAGGAGGTCAGGTTCTCTGCCTCACCGTGTGGTGAAAAGGAGGTGCTTTGTATAGGCTTCTCCGCCTTGCTGTGGGAGCAAAAGGAGTCACTTTTGTTTAGTGCAATACCCGGAGGGGAGGCTCCGGGGAGTGGACGTAGGTCAAGTTGACCGAACCACTATAAAATCTGGTTTGCTTTTCTGATTCAGCTTTGCACTTTACTTTTCAATATAAACTGCTTGGGTGAATATCGTTGGTTGATCTTTTCGTTATTGTTTACTTGTTTCCGCTGCTAAGTATCGAAAAGATTTTTGTTGTTATCGTGAAATTTTTAAATAACCAATTCACCCCCCCCCCTCTTGGTTAGCCTCGGGACTAGTTCAGTAGGACTTAACATCCCTCTCGAACTTTCAAAAACCCAAAAAAATACTAAACCATAAACCCTAAAACCCTAAACCCTAAACCCTAAATCCTAATCCCCAAGGCCTAAACCCTAACCCTAAACCCTAAACCCTAATCCTAAACCCTAAACCCTAAACCTTAAACCCTAAAAACCCTTAAAAAAACCCCTAAAATCCTAAACCCTAAACCCTATACCCTCAAAACCCTAAAAAACCCTAAAAAATCCTAAACCCTAAACCCTATGTTATAAATCTGGATTCAAAAAGTATAGTTTTGATGATGATAAATATGTTTATTTTCTGTTTTACTTGGCTAACCCATTTCAAGTACAAAAGATGAAATGCAATTCAAGAGAACTCAAAATCGAGTCCAAGTGTATTTAAATGTAATTTTTTTCCCTTTCTTTAGTCAAATGTAATGTAATTGATCCCCTAGCTAAGTGACCTTGCACACACACACTCAGGGGGAGAGTTTTAGTAAATTAGAATTTTTATTTTCAATTTTTGTTTATATCATCCTGGACGATATTCATGTCATCTTGGATGATCCAATGAAAACAAAAAACCTAATTAGGATGACTATGTTAAGTAGGTTTAATTAAGTTGATCATCCTGGATGATATATACATCGTACGGGATGATATGCTCATATTGGAAAATCTCAGCCGCTAGATTAACTTAGGCAAGTTTTATTTTAGGACATTTGGTCTGATCGACTAGGACGATACATGTATCATCCATGACGATTTGTCACAATCATGCTTAAATTAGTCTGGTGATTAAGGAAACTAATTAATATTTAATTGATATGATCAGATCTTCCGGGATGATCGTAATATCATCATGGATGATCATGACCGTCCCGTGCCTATCACTTTTATGTCTATAGCTGTGTACTGGATGATATTCCTGCTTTTGAACTAATCATATGGGATGATACCTATATCATCCCGGACGATCAAGTCATTTTGAGATCATTCTGCATGTTTCACCTGTACGTCCAGAGCAGTACTCATGTTGATTTTGCGTGGATTTGACCTAATCGTACTAGACGATTGAGATATCATCCGGATGATCAAGTCATTTTTTGATCATCCAGCATGTTTAGCCTGTATGTTCAGAGCGGTTTTTAGGATGATTTTGTGTTTTTTTGAACTGATCGTACAGGACGATCCTGGTGGACCAGTTTAGATTTTCGGTAATTTTTAAGCCCTCATATTTAAGCCCTTTTTCTTTCAACAAGAAAAGTCTTTACCACTTTTCTTTCGTGAGAAATCTTGAGAGAGAGAGAGAGAGAGAGCTTGGGATAGAGAGAGAGAGGATCTTATGAGGGGGAGTTTGTGATTGATTCACAAAGGTTGCTCCAAGCAAGGATCAGAGTCATCTTCTCTATTCGTCATCTCTCATCTTATCAGTATTTTATGTGGGATGATCGTTCACAAGAACATATGGGTTCTCTGCCTGCTTCAGGAGGAAGAGAAAGGAGTTCGGGTTCTCTACCCGCTTTAGGAGGAAGCAAAAGGAGTTCAAGTTCTCTACCTGCTTCAGGAGGAAGAAAAAGGAGTCCGAGTTCTCTGCCTGCTTTAGGAGGAAGCGAAATGAGTTCAGGTTCTCTGCCTCACCGAGTTGGTGTAAAGGAGTTTTGTACAGGCTTCTCTGTCATGCTGTGGGAGTAGAAGGAGAGTCACTTTTATGTTAATGCAATACTTGGAGGGGAGGCTCTGGGGAGTGGACTTAGGTCAAGTTGACCGAACCACTATAAAATCTGGTGTGCTCTTTCTGATTATTTTCTGCACTTTACTTTTCTGTTATTATCTTCTTGGGTGAAATCTGTGGTTAATCTTTTTATTTCTGTGTTTACTTATTTTTGCTACAAATTATTGAAAAGATCTTTCTGGTTGCTCACGAATTTTTTAAAATAACCAATTCACCCCCCCTCTTGATTAGTCTTGTGACTAGTTCATCAGGGCTTAACATCTCTATCAAACATTTAAGTGGTATTAGAGCGGGATTCAAAAATTAAATTTAAAAACTTTAAAATTTAATCCATAGCTAACTTTAGAAATCACAATACTGCTGAATGTTATTCAATTACACGGCCACCATTATTTGATAACATACCTTTTAATTTTTGGAAAACTCACATGTCCACTTTTGTTCAATCTATAGATTATCGCATGTGGATGCTTGTTAAGGATGGCAATGAAGCACCTTTTAGAATAGTTAATAATGTTAAAACTTAACTGCCTTTCACTGAATGGACTTTTGATGATCGGGACTTAGCCCAACTAAATGCCAAATGTTTGAACTATTTTTTTGTGCCTTCAAATCTAAGGATTACATGGGTATCTCTACTCGTACAACTGGTAAAGAAAATTGGGATAGATTATGCATCACCTATGATGGTACATCTGAGGTTAAGCAATCTAGAGTGAACATCTTACTTCATGACTATAAACTTTTTCACATGAAATCTTCTGAATCTATTTCTAAAATATATATGAGGTTCACTCAAATTGTCACTTCTTTGCATGCTTTAAGAATATAACATACAAACTATGAAAAAGTGAATAAGATTTTGAGATGTTTGCCTTCTTCATTTGATGCTAATATAATTACAATTACTAAATCAAACGATTTGAACAATTATTCGATTGATAACTTACTTGGGTCACTCATTGCTTACGAGCAAGGGGTGAACCAAAGATAGCTTGATACAGGTGAGAAGAAGAAGGAGAAAACTGTGGTGCTAAAGGCCAATGATACTGACACTGATTCTTCAGAGTCTGATAGCAATGATATTGCCTTAATCACTAGGCAATTCAAAAGCTTTCTAAGGAAGAAACACAAGAACTTTCAGAAGTGGAACAAGGGTAAGTCCAGTAAAAATTCTAAAGGTTCATCTGATACTGTTTGCTTTGAATGCAAGAAGCTTGGACACATTAAAGCTGATTGTCCTACACTTAAGACTAAGTCAAGCAAGGAGAAGGGTGAGGAGAAACCCAAGTTTAGCAAGGATAAGAAGCGAATTCATAAGGCATTCTGAGCAGATTCTGCATCCGACTCCTCTGAGACTGAAGCTGAGGAGGGGACTACAAATCTATGTCTGATGGCTGATAATCATCCTAATCAGTCTGATCAAGAAGAGGTATGTGAGCTTACTTATGATCAATTACTAGAAGTTTTTGAGAAAATTCATTCATCTTATAGGAAACTTAAGAAATTGCATGCTAGCCTGAAATTGGATTTTTTAAGTTTGCAAAAAAAGCATGATGTCTTTACTTGATGAATTTGATGAACTGAATAAAAAGCATTCTGATTTGATTATTAAGCATGATTTATTGAAAACTTGCATGTTAAATTAGAAACTATATTTAGGGAATTAGAAACTCATGCATCTGATTTAGATAGTAGTGAGCATCATTTAAAATTTGAAATTATATGTCTAAAGAAAGAAAATGAATTTCTAAACATAAAAATTAGTGCTTTTGAGAAAAATGAAGCACCTCCTTCTTTTACACAATTTTATGCACCTCCACCTTTTGAAGAAATCTGTTTCAAAATCATCAAAGCATGTTTCATTTAAACCTTGGAAAAGGCACTATCACCCACGTAGATTAATTAACCCCTTTCCTGGTGTTAGATGTTTTTCTTGTGGCATGATAGGAAACATCTCCCACACTTGCACTATTCACCATAGTACACATTGGGTGAGGAGGCCCAAATTCCATGCTTCACAGCACAGCACACATGGATTGCATTCTTCTTTTCATAAGAACGAACCCAAACATGTTTGGGTTTCTAAATCTGATGTTTGATGATTTTGTAGGAGTGCTCTCACACTAGACCTCATGAGAGTATGTGGTACATGGACAGTGAATGTTCAAGACATATGACTGGAGATGCAAATCAATTCATTTTACTGGAGGCTAGGGCTGGAGGCAAGGTTACACTTGGAGACAACACCATCAGGAGGGTGGTAAGAACATGTATAATTCGTGACTCAAAGAATTTCATTATTAATAATGTTTTGTAGATGGACTGAAATATAACTTGCTGAGCATTAGTCAACTCTATGACAAAGGATACAACATCAAATTCCTGCCCACTTGCCGCATTATAAGCTTAAATGACAAAATTATTTCACAGTGATAAAGCATCAATAATCTCTATATACTAGATGTGTAAGTTACTTTAAAACTAAAAATTTAATTTGCTTAAAAACTGCTGTTGTTGAGTCCTGGCTATGGCACAAGAGATTATGTCATGCCAGTATGAAAACTCTTAGGAGAGTCACCCAAAAGGACTTAGTAAGAGGTGTCCCCAAGCTTAAGTTCACTAAGGACCACCTGTGTGATGCGTGTCAGTTAGGAAAGTAAGTACAGTCATCCTTTCACTCCATTAAGGACATCAGCACCTCTAGACCTTTAGAAGTCCCTCACATGGATCTCTTTGGACCCATTAGTACTGCTAGCTTAGGGGAAAAAATCTATGGTTTTATGATTGTTGATGATTACTCGAGGTTCACTTGGATTAAATTTCTGTCACATAAATCTAAGTTATTTAATGAATATAAGTCTTTCTCCACTTGGATTCAGAGGAAATTAGGTTGTGAGATCTTGACTATTCATAGTGATCATGGTGGAAAATTTGAAAATGTGAAGTTTGGAACTTTTTTTGAGGAGCAAGGGATTAGTCATAATATTTCAGCTCCTAGGACCCCTCAATAGAATGGGGTAGTTGAAAGGAAGAATAAGATCTTAGTGGAAGTGCTAGAGCTATGCTTACTGAGTATCCACTTCCAAAATACTTTTGGGCTGAAGCGGTGAACACTGCCTGTTATGTGCTGAATAGGGTGAATGTTAGATCTAATCTGAACAAGACACCTTATAAGATTATTAAGGGTAGAACTCCAAACCTGTCCCACCTCTATATCTTTGGCTATAAGATTTTCATTCTAAACAACGAGAAATCATCCTTAGGAATGTTTGACCCCAAGTCTAATGAAGGAGTGTTCTTAGGCTATTCTAGTGTGGGGAAATTCTTTAGGGTGTTTAATAAGAGGACTTTTGTGGTAGAAGAGACAACTCATATGGTGTTTGATGAATCTAATCCTAAGGAGACTAGAGTTGAGGAAGAAGAAGACGTAGGGGAGATTACCCAAGCGGTTGAAAATATAAATCTGGAGGAAAGGGTAGATCCTCAAAATACTTTGCCTAGAGATTAGAGATATTCTATGAGTCATCCTAAAGAATTGATCTTAGGAGACCCTTATGAAGGTGTTAGGACTAGGCATGGACTTAGGAAAGAAGTAAACCACTCTACCTTTATCTCAATGATGAACCCACCAACATCAATTAAGCCCTTTTTGATGAATTTTGGATCTTTGCTATGCAAGATGAACTGAATCAATTTATAAGGAATGATGTTTGGGAGTTAGTGGAAAGACCTAAGAATCAAAGTATAGTCGGAACTAAGTGGGTCTTTAAGAATAAGATGAATGATTCTGGGGTGGTGGTTAGGAATAAGGCAAGAATAGTGGCAAAGGGGTATAATCAGATTGAAGGGATTGATTTTGACGAGACCTTTGCCCCTGTAGCTAGATTGGAAGCCATTAGAGTGCTACTAGCCTTTGCCTGTTATAAAGGATTTAAGTTATTTCAAATGGATGTCAAGAGTGCCTTTTTTAATGTGGTAATAAAAGAGGATGTCTACGTAGAGCAACCCCTAGGTTTTGAGAGTTCTCAATATCTAAATCATATTTACAAATTAAAAAAGGCCTTGTATGAATTGAAACAGGCACCCAGAGCTTAGTATGAGAGACTTAACACATTCGTGTTAGAAAGACAGTTTGTTAACGGGAACACAAATACCACCCTTTTTCTGAGGAGAATAGGGGATGATTTACTCAATATCCTGATCTATGATGATGACATACTTTTTGGATCCTCTGATAAAAATTTATGTGATGATTTTTCTAAAATCATGAGTAAGTAGTTTGAGATGAGTATGATGGAAGAATTATATAAGGAAAATGGATGATGGAACCTTTCTCAATCAATCTAAATACACTAAGGACATTTCGAAGAAATATGAAATGGACAAAGCCAAGAAAATCAAACTCCCGTGAGCTCCTCTGTTCAATTAAATAAGGATTTAAATGGAAAATCTATTGATCAGAAGAAGTATAGAGGAATAATTGGATCACTGCTTTACTTGACTACTAGCCGACCTGATATTATGTTTAGTGTTTATCTTTGTGCTAAGTTTCAAGCTGATCCTAAAGAGTCCCACCTGACAGCTGTTAAGAAAATTCTTAGATAACTTTTAGGGATGCCAAACCTAGGAATCTGGTACCCTAAGCACAACACCTCTTTTAAGATTATTGGATATTCTGATTCTAACTTTGCAGGGTGTAGGGTGGGTAGAAAAAGCACTTCTGGAACTTATCAATTCATAGGACAATCTTTAGTCTCTTGCTCCAGTAGAAAATAAAACTCAGTTGTACTTTCTACTACTGAAGCTGAGTACATTGCCTTAGGAAGTTGTGTGGCCTAGTACTTTAGTTGAAGCAATAAGTTTTGGATTTAGGATTACCTGTGGGCATAATTTCTGTTATGTGTGATAATATAAGTGTCATCTACATTTCTAAGAATCCAATCCAACATTCTAGAACTAAGCACATTGATATAAGGCATCACTTCATTAGGGACCATGTTATAAAAGGGGACATTGAGCTACATCATGTAGAAACTGAAAATTAGCTGGCTAATATATTTACTGAACTACTGGCCTTTGACTCATTCAACATTTTGAGGACCATATTGGGTGTGATTGACATAAATGCTTGAGTCTGATGACTGATGATTTCTGAGTTTTTCCTTTTTATTCATATTTTATTTCTGTTAGTCTTTTGATTTGATTATCTGTTTCCTATTTTATTTTTATTCAGTGCTAATTTTCTTCTTACTGTTTGTTATTTTTTCTGATTTGAGCATTTATTTTGATGAGATTTCCTACTTGTTTTTGATTCACTATTTTATTCCTTTAAAAATTAGATCACTCCTCACTACTACTAATAAACTGAATTTCTGACTGAACATTTTGCCTTGTTTTTGGTTTGGAAGCTTGTAAGTAGTGATTGATTCCACTGGATCTATTAAAAGGAAGAAACATTGATGATTGTTTCTCTTACTCTAACTCCTTTAATGGTGTATTATTTCTTTTGGATAAAAATCTTCTTCAAAAATAAAAAGTTAGTTTTTGAAATAGAGATCTATTTTATTTTCCTACAGTAATCTACCTCATATGAATAGTATTTTCAAAATTTTGAGTCATTATTATGATTTTCTGAACCAAGTGATTACACTTATCATATGATGTATGATTTTTATTTTGTAAATTACTCTTCCTTATTGTAGAGAGTGAGCTTGGTCGTCTCTTAAGTCTGGAAGGTAATTTCACAGTTGAGATTCTTTAATGATTTTGAAAATGAGAAAGCTTACAAAAGATGCGCAAAGAGCGCCAAAATGAAAAGAGGCACAAAATTAGCCCAAACTAAAAAAATGTGCAATGTCGCCAAATTGAAAAATACACAAAGTGTATCAAAAATCAAAAGATGTGCAAAGCGCCAAATAAATTGAAAAAGAGGCACAAAATGAGCCCATAAAGTAATAAGCTTTCTTCCCTTTCCGATCTTTAATTGTCCTGGAGAAATCCATGCACCACTTAATATTTTCAAAAGCTTGAGACGAAAAATCATGATTTCTGATTCCTTACTTTTTAATAGTATAATATCAGATATTTTTCTGGAATGAGGCTTGAAAGGATCTCTTTTTGAATCTAATTTCTTTTCGTCTGAATTAGACTTTTGTTTGAAAGGAATTTGGACCGATAAGGTGTCCGAGGTAAGAGTTACGAAAGTTGATTTTCAAACTTTTTTAGATTTCAACGGTGTCAATTTTCTTCTTATTGGCTTTTGAATTAAAAATCAAGAAAAAATTCTAATTTCCTAGAGCTGATCGATTCAAAAAAAAAAATCAGTGTTTTTCAATTTGGCCATCTACATCCTTCATCTTTTTCATTTTCCTTCACATCATCCTAGACGATCTCCACATCATCCTGGATGATCCCTTTCATCCCGGACGATCCTTACATCATCCTGGATGATCCATTCAAATCATTCCTATCAAGATCAAATGGCTGAGATTCACCAATAATTGTTGATCGTCTTGGATGATCCTTACATCGTCCTAGACGATATGATCCAGTTTTTTTGATCCTGATCAAGCGGCTGAGAATGAACCAATTATTGGTCATTGTCCAGGACGATGCACCTCATCATCTTGGATGATCCACTTGGCAGTGATTAGACGATATAAATTTGGCCCTATTCGAGTCATTTATTTCCTATCGTCCTAGACGATCCACCTAATCGTCCTGGATGATACTTTTCATCAACGGTCATCCAGTTGGACTCCTCGTGATGATCGCCTGTCTCTAATCATCCTGGATAATCTCTCTGATCATCCTGGATGATCTGATTGCCTTTTTAACCAATCATTTTGGCCGTAATAATTACTCATATCATTCTGGATGATCCTGCGATCGTACGGGACGATATGGGCGATTTCTATTTAAATAGCCGATTTCTATATCTCTTCTCATTATTCTTCCTTCAATCCTTCATCTCTTGGTATTCTAATGGCTGGTGGAAAGAGATCAAGGCATCACGATGCGAGTTCTTCCTGGGGCTATGTCAATCGCCTCTTTCTAAATGCAGCCGATCAGGCTGCCTTCCAACGCTTTATTGAAGTTGGAATCACACAATCCAAGATCGTCAACCCCCGCACTTACCTATCCTGTCCTGGATCTATTTGCTCATACCTCCCTCACCTTCATCCTCACCCTGGACTTCCCCTTTAACACTGAACTTCTCAAGGTCTTTTTCGTAAATCTTCGCATCGCCGTTGACTACTCCACCCTTCCCTCCTTCGTTAATCATCGACATGTAGAACTCACCACCCAGGATTTTCACCATATCCTTCAACTCTCCGTCACTGGCGATAAACTCCACACCCTAGTTTCTGATCCTGATTATGATTGGAGTGTCACCAATCACTTCCTTAGAAATACCAACGCTGCTACCACGACAATGCTTACTCTTTCCTACTTCAGGATGCCCCTACCATTTAACATGTCCTTCATTCCTCCATTATCCCAAAAGCTGGGGATCGCATCCACATCACACCTTTACTTTCCCTGACCACCTACTACATCATGGCCCACCAATGTTTGCTATCATCAAAAAGGGGGAGATTGTTGCAAATCTGGATTCAAAAAGTATAGTTTTGATGATGACAAACATGTTTGTATTCTATTTTGCTTGGCTAACCCATTTTAGGTACAAAAGATCAAATGCAATTCAAGCGAACTCAAGATCGGGTCCAAGTGTGTTTAAATATAATTTTTTTCCCTTTCTTGAGTCAAATGTAATGTAATTGATCCCCTAGCCAAGTAAAATTACACACACACACTCAAGGGGAGAGTTTTAGTGAATTAGAGTTTCTGTTTTTAATTTTTATTCATATCGTTCTGGATGATCCAATGAAAATAGAAAGTCTAATTAGGACGACCATATTAAGTATGTTTAATTAAGCTGATCATCCTGGACGATATATACATCATACGGGACGATACACTCAGATTGGAAAATCTCAGCCGCCAGATTAAGTTAGGCAAGTTTTATTTTAAGACATTTTGTCTGATCGTCCAAGACGATACG
Source organism: Dendrobium chrysotoxum (assembly GCA_019925795.1). NCBI lineage: Eukaryota > Viridiplantae > Streptophyta > Magnoliopsida > Asparagales > Orchidaceae > Dendrobium > Dendrobium chrysotoxum. Next base: position 47,177,945 of record CM034315.1, read on the forward strand.
TGTATCATCCAGGACGATTTATCACAATCATGCCTAAATTGGTCTAGTGATTAAGGAAAGCAATTAATATTTAATTGATACGATCATATCGTCCGAAATGATCGTAATATTGTCCGGAATGATCATGACCGTCCAGTGCCTATCACCTGTACATCCAGAGCTGTGTGCTGGATGATATTCTTGCTTTCGAACTAATCGTATGGGACTATACCTTGATAGAGAGTGAGAGAGCTTGAGAGAGAGAGAGAGAGAGGATCTTGTGAGGGGGAGTTTATGAGGGATTCACAAAGATTGCTCCAAGCAATGATCAGAGTCGTCTTCTCCATTCGTCGTCTCTCATCTTGTCAGTGTTTTCTGTGGGAGGATCGTTTGCAAGAAGATTCGGGTTCTCTGCCCGCTTCAGGAGGAAGCAAAAGGAGTTCTGGTTCTCTGCCCGCTTCAGGAGAAAACGAAAGGAGTTCAGGTTCTCCACCTGATTCAGAAGGAAGCGAAAGGAGTCTGGGTTCTCTTCCAGCTTCAAGAGGAAGCGAAAGAAGTTCAGGTTCTCTGCCACACCGGGTTAGTGGAAAGGAGTTTTGTACAGGCTTCTCCGCCTTACTATGGGAGTAGAAGGAGAGACACTTTTGTGCTAGTGCAATACCTAGAGGGTAGGCTTCGAGGAGTGGATGTAGGTCAAGTTGATCGAACCACTATAAAATATAGTGTGCTCTTTTTGATTTTTTTCTGCACTTTACTTTTCTATTATTATCTGCTTGGGTGAAATCTGTGGTTGATCTTTTCATTTTTGTGTTTACTTATTTTCACTGAAATTCACCCCCCCCCCTCTTGGTTAGCCTCATGACTAGTTCATCAGGGCTTAACATCCCTATTAAACTTTCACCCTAAACCCTAAAAACCTTAAACCCTAAACCCTAACCCCTAAACCCTAAAACCCTAAAAATACCCTAAACCCTAAACCCAAAAAACCCTAAACCCTAAAAAACCCCTAAACATTAAAACCCTAAAACCCTAAAAAACCCTAAACCCAAAACACTAAACAATAAAAACCATAAAAACAAAATCCCCTAAAACCTTAATCCTTAAGCCCTAAACACTAAAAACCCTAAAAAACCTTAAATCCTTAAAACCCTTAAAAAAAAACTTAAAACCCTAAACTCTAAACCCTAAAAAAACCATAAACCCCAAACATTAAACCCTTAAAACCTACCCTAAACCCTAAACCCTAACCCTAAACCCTAAACCCTAACCCTAAACCCTAAAGCCTAAAACACTAAACCCTAAAACCCTGAAAAAAAACACTAAATCCTAAAAACCCTATACCCTAAACCCTAAAACCCTAAAAAACACTAAACCACAAACCTAAACCCTAAAAACCCTAAACCCTAAACCCTAAAAACCCTTAAAGAAAAACCTAAAACCCTAAACCTAAAAACCCTAAAAAACCATAAACCCTAATTCCTAATCCCTAAATCCTAAAAAAAACTATAACCCTAAACCCTAAAAATCTTAAACCCAAAACGCTAAAACCCTAAATGTAAAAACCCTAAAAAAAACACTAAACCCTAAACCCTAAAAAAACCATAAACCCTAAAACCCTAAAAAACACTAAACCATGTACCCTAAATTCCTAAACCCTAAACCCTAAATCCTAAACCCAAAACCCTAAACCTTAATCCTAAACCCTAAACCCTAAAAACCCTAAAATAAAACCCCTAAAACACTAAACCCTAATCCTAAAAACCCTAAACCCTAAACCTTAAGCCCTTAACCCTAAACCATAAAAACCCTTAAAAAAAAATCCTAAAAGCCTAAACCCTAAAAACCCTATAAACCCTAAAAAACTCAAAACCCTAAACCTAAACACTAAACCCTAAACCCTTAAAACCTTAAACCCTAAACCCTAAACACTAACCCTAAACCCTAAACCCTAAAAAACTAAAAACCCGAATTAAACTTAGGGCGGAGCGTGTTCTTGGAGCGAGCAGGGGCGATTGTGAGGCAATTTAGAGTTCTGGGTGGTTTCTCTTGGATCTTTGAGTTTATTTGTGTTTCTGGTAGCTTTCATCCTTTCTTTGCATGATTGCTTTTTAATTTTCCTATTTTCTGGTTGGTGGTTTGTTCGTCGAACCCGTCTAGGGTTGCGATGGAGGAATCTGTCGAGGAGGATCCTACTAGGATCTTCTTTAAGTCGGGTGAGAATTCAAAAGATGAGCAAGGTAATTGTCCCACTTCGACTTCTGATGTGAGGGAAAATGAATTTTCGGATGGTTTTCAAAAATTCTGGCCAAGAATCTTTCTAAAGGTATGGCTAATACCCAAAATAAAATTTCATATCCTAAATCTTTTAAAGAAGCTTTGGGCGGTCCCGAAAATAGTGGAAAGAATGGTATAAGTATTTCTTCATCATCTTTGAATGGTAGACCTGCTATTTTATTTTCTAATGAAGATATTGAAAAGCTTGCAGAACCTTATAAATTGGCTTTAGTGGGGAAATTTTCTTTTAGAAGACCTTTTATGGAAGATATTAGGAAATTCTTTAATGCTTTGCATCTTTCTGGTATGGTTTCTATTAGCCTTCTTAATGCTAGACATATTTTTATAAATTTGTCTAATGAGATATATTACAGTAGGGTATTCATGAGGCGTTCTTATTATGTTAATAATTGTCAAATGAGAATCCTCAAATGGTCCCCAAATTTCGATATCCATGTTGAATCTGCTATTTGTCCTGTTTGGATGTCTTTGCCCAACTTACGTATGCATTTCTTTAACATTCAAGTTTTACAAGCTATTGGTGGTATTTTTGGTAGACCGCTTCAGGTTGACCAAGCTATGGCTAACAAGTCGAGACCTTCTGTGGCAAGAATATTGGTGGAAATTGATATCACCAAAGATTACCCGAAAGAAATATGGCTGGGGTCTGAATTATCTGGTTATATTCAAAAAGTGGAATTTGATAAATTCCGTATTTTTTGTTCTCATTGCAAACTACATGGGCATGACTTAAAAAGCTGTTTTATTTTAAATCCTTCTTTGAAAGAAAATAAACAACAAAATCCAAGAGATTCTCCTAGAATAAAACAGAATTTGGATCAATCTTTGGATCATTCTTTGAATGATTATTTGAATAAGGAAGAAGAAGCTTTAAAAGAATTAAGTAATCTGAATTATGAAAATAATTCAAAGAATTTATATTCTTCTAAAGTTGAAAATCATTTGGATTTAGTTGTTTATGACAAAAATATTGCTTTAAAAAATGAATTGCTTGTTCAGAATTCATTTAATTCTATTGCTCAAGATGACTCTTTATCTATTTCTTCTTCTGATTGTGGTAGTAAGGAAAAATATCAGAATGAGGAAATGGAAATGCTTGAAAAAGAGGAAAAACTGTGTGGTTTTAACAAGGCTAATATTTCTATTTCTGAAAGAAATTCTCCTGAAAAGGTGGAAGGAAATAAGGAACTGGAGGAAGGAGAATTGGATTCTGGCTCGGTTAGTGATTTTCGATTAAATGTTGGTAAGTCGACAGCTTTTACTTCTGTTTATAATACTAGACAGAAGAAAAAGAAAAACAAAGGTCAGAATTCTTTGAAGAAGTCTTCCTCTTTTAATAATTAATGATTAAGTTTTTATTGTGGAATGTGAGAGGGATTGGTTCTCCCTCTATAAAAAATAGAATCAAGAATCTTTATCGTATTCATTGTATTGAATTTTTAGTTATTTTTGAGCCTATGATTCATGTCTCTAAAATCATGCATACTGCTAGATTATTAGGTTTTAAGAATTCTTTTTCTAATTCTTCTAACAAAATCTGGTTATTTTGGTCTCATAATGTCTCTTTAGAAGTTATTTATGATTACCAGCAACATGTTAATGTGTCTATTACTTATTTTGATTCTACTGTGAAGGGTTCTTTAGTTTATGCTGCTTGCAATAGATATGATAGAAGAATTTTGTGGAACGAAATTATCTCTTTTGCTTCTAGTATTAATGACCCTTGGTTTGTTGGGGGAGACTTTAATACTATTCTTCATGTTGAGGAAAGGAAAGGAGGTTTTCCTCCTAATATGAATTCTATGGAAGATTTCTCTAATATGATTATGGATTGCAATTTATCTGACATTGGTTTTACAAGTTCTAAGTATACTTGGAACAATAACAGAATGTGGCAAAGATTGGATAGGATTCTTTTTAATCAATTTTGGATTTCTAAATGGAAACTTACGTATGTTGAACATCTTAGTAGATGTTTATCCGATCATTGTCCTTTACTTATTTCCATAAAGAAGGAGAATGCTCTCAACACTAAACCTACCTTTAGGTTTCAGAATATGTGGGTTCATCACACTGATTTTTATAAAGTTGTTGATTCTATTTGGAATACTTGTTTAACTCCGGATAATTCCATTAGTGGTATGAATAGACTTTGGATGAAATTGAAAAGGTTGAAGTTTTTTCTGAATTGGTGGAATAAGACTCACTTTAAAAATATTTTTGTTAATATTAAGGAGATGGAAAAGAAAGTTTGTGTTTTAGAAAATCTTGTTATATCTGATCCTTCGCTTCTTAATGATTTAAATATTGCCAAAGACCAACTTATTAAATTTCAAGATATGGAAGAAATTTTTTGGAAATAAAAAGCTTCTTCTAAGCATATCTTTGATGGGGATAGAAATACCAAGTACTTTCATGCTTTGGTCAATAAAAAGAAGTCTTTAAATTGTATTAAGAAAATTAAGGAGGATAATGGTAACTGGGTTGCTGATTCCAACCTTCATGATTCGGTTATTTCTCATTTTTCTAACATTTTTTGTAATGATGTGAATGTTTAGCAATTATTTAATTCTCATATTCTTTAAAAAGCCATTAATGTTGAGAAGAATATTACTTTAACTGAAAGTCCTTCTTAAAAGGAAATTAATTCTGTTGTTATGTCTATGGATATTGATTCTACTGCTGGGCCTGATGGTTATACTTCTCTTTTCTTTCAAAAATGTTGGAATATTATTAAACATGACTTGATTGATGCTGTTCTAGATTTTTTTAATGGGAATTCTATTCCGAAATATTTTACTTCTACTTCTATTGTGTTAATTCCCAAAAAAGATAATCCGGAAACTTGGAGTGATTATAGACCTATTAGTCTATGTACTTTTTTCAATAAACTGATTTCTAAAATCTTAGCTTTGAGATTGGGTTCTATTCTACCTGACATTATTTCTCGCAACCAAACTGTTTTGTTAGAGGTAGGTTGATTTCTGATAATATTTTGCTGGCTCAAGAGCTTGTGCATGATTTAGATGTAAAGAGTAGAGGTGGTAATATGATATTTAAACTTGACATTTCCAAAGCTTATGATAATTTATCTTGGCAGTTTTTATATAGAGTTTTATCTCTTTTTGGTTTTAATGAAAAATTTATCCATTTGATTCAAAATATTATTGAAAATGTTTGGTTTTCCATTTTAATTAATGGTGTTTCCTCTGGTTTTTTACACTCTAAACATGGTCTTAGAGAAGGAGATCCTTTATCTCCTTCTTTGTTTAGTTTAGCTATGGAATATTTTTCTAAATGTATTAATGTTATGTTTGAAAATTCTCCTAGCATGAACTATACTACTAAAGGTGGTTTTTTGATTTCCCATTTATGTTTTGCGGATGATTTTATCATCTTTATTAATGGTAGTATTCATCATATCAAGAAAATTTAAAACTTTCTTGAGTAGTTTTATTGGGAGAGTGGTCTTTCTATAAATGATTCCAAAAGCTCTTTATTTACTTCTAGAAACATACCGGTTTCTAAAATCAATAAAATTTCTTCCATTACTAGATTTTCTCATCAGATTTTGCCTTTTAAATACTTAGGTGTTCCGATTTACAAAGGCCTTAAAAAGTCTCATCTTTTTAATGAAATTATTAAAAAGATGTGTAACAATATTTCTTCGTGGGAATTTCATTATCTGTCTTATGGGGGGAGACTTACTATTCTTAAAAGCACTCTTAATTCTATGGCTTTTCATTTATTTCAGGTTATTAAGCCTAATGTTGCTACTGTTGTTAGGTTGGAAAGAATTCTGAATAAATTTTTTTGGGGTTCTAGAACTAATATTAATAGATTGCATTGGTCCTCTTGGAATAATTTGTGTGGGCCTTTATACGAGGGAGGTCTTGGTTGTAAAACTATTACTGATTCTATTATTGCTTCTTCTTTTAAAATGTGGTGGAATTTTAGGAAAAATAGTAGCCTTTGGGCTAACTATATGAATTTTAAGTATTGTAAAGGTAATCATCCTATATGTTGTTCTTATAAGCAAGGGGATTCTTCTATTTGGAAAAGGCTCTGTTCTATAAAGCATAAAGTGGAACCTCTTATAGCTTGGGGCTTAAATTCGGGTACTCTTTTTTCATGCAGAATAATTGGCTTATTGAGGGTTCTTTGGATTCTTTGCTTAATACTGTGTCTCCTCATGCTATTAGAGTGAAAGATGTTATTAGAAATAACAGTTGGGATATGGATAGTATTTTAGAGATGGTGCCTCAAGAGATTGGTATTAATATTCAAAAGCTTTATTTGGATAACCATATCAGAGATCAAATTTTGTTTAAACTTTCTTATAATGGTAATTTTATTTTTAAAGATGTGTGGCATTTTATTAGGGAAAAGCATGACAAGTATGTGGTTTATGATAAAATTTGGAGTAATAATATTCCTGTTTCTTACTCTATTCTTGTGTGGAGAATTATGAAAAAAATTATTCCTGTTGACAATATTTTGTGGAGAAAAGGATTTTATCTTCCTTCTAAATTCTCATGTTGTTTCCATATTGAAGACATCAATCATGTTTTTATTAATGGCCCTATAGCTGCTAAAGTTTGGATTTGGTTTGATGATTTTTTTGAAACCAATTATTTTAGTGGTCATTTATCCTTCAACCATTTTCTCAGTGTTCTTTTTCACAATACAACTAGAGGTCATATTAAAATTATTGTTGCTGTCTCTCTCATTTGGTTTATTTGGATGGATAGGAATGATGCTAAACATAGAAATATCTCTATGAATCATAAACGTATTATTGCTAGAACTAAGGAGAAGATTTATAGTTTATATAATGCTAATATGATAAAAAAATTTCAATTTCGTGGTTTTAAAATGATTACTAGAAAGTTGCCTGCTAAACTTATTGATAATAATTCTGAGATTTGTTTTAATTATGTTATTTGGAAAAGGCCTTTGCATAATGTCATAAAGGTTAATACGGATGGTTCGGTTAGCATGAATAAATTTGGTTATGGTGGTATTATAAGAAATAATTCTGGTAATCTCATTTTTGCTTTTGCTGGACCTCTTTGTAATTGTTCTGTTATTCATTCTGAGTTGATGGCTTTATATCATGCTACTAAAATGTGTCTTACTAAAGGTTTTTTGAAAATCTGGATTGAAGTGGATGCTTTATTACTTATTAAATGCATTACTGGTGATAACTTAGGCAATTATGAGAACTTTTATATTCTTAAAGACATCAAAAGAATGCTCTCTTATTTAGATTATAAAATTTCTCATATTTGGAGAGAAGGGAATTCATGTGATGATTTTTTAGCTAAAAAAGGTGCTGAACTTGAGCAATTTACTATTTTTGATAATGAGAATATGCCTATTTTATTGAAGGGTTTAGTTAACCTGGATAAGGCTGGTTTGCCTTATATTCGTTCTAAATATTTCTTTTAAGCTCTTTTGGTGATAATTTTGATCTTTTTATGGAAGTTTTCTTTGCCATTCTCTTAGAGGTTGCTTAGTTTTTCTTTGCAATTATCTTGGAGTCTCAGGTAGAGTTATTCTTCCTTAAAAAGATTTTTGTTTTTCTCTTTCTTTTTGGTTCTTTGTTATTTTCTCTTTTATTTCTGTTGTGGTTGATTTTCTTTTGCAGGTTCCTCCTTGGTTGGTTCGTTTGGTTGTTGCTGGTGTTTGTTGCTGTTTGTGGGGATGTAGCATTTGTTGTTGTGGCTCTCTTCTGTGGTTGTTCTTGGAGCTTTAGTGCTGGGTTTTGGAGCTTTCTTTTCCTGTGTTTGGTCCCTTGGTTTTGTTTTGCCTTGGGATTTTTTTTTCTTCTTTTATTTGTAGTTTGTATCTAGGTGCTTTGTTTTGATTAGTTTGGACTTTTTTGGCTCTTAGGTTTTATTTTCTTTTATTTGTAGCTCATTTTGAGCAGTAGAGAGCTAAATTGGTCCTTAAGGACTTCTTGTAATCCTTTTTTATGTATTAACGCGGAGGCCCCCCAGAGGGTTTTAACCAAAAAAAAAAAATCCTAAACCCTAAATTCCTAAAAACCCTAAACCCTAAATCCTAACCACTAAAAACCCTAAACCCTAAAACCCTAAGCCCTAAACCCTAAATCCCAAAAACCCTAAACAATAAACCCTAAAAACCCTAAATCCTAAATCACTAAATCCTAAACCCTAAACCCTAAACCCTAATGCTAAACCCTAAACTCGAAACCCTAAACCCAAAAAAAAAACCCTAAAACCCTATACCCTAAACCCTAAAAACCATTAAAAACCCTAAAAAAACCTAAACTCTAAACCCTAAACCCTAAACATTAAAACCTTACACCCTAATCCCTAAACCCTAATCCCTATACCCTAAAACCCTAAACCCTAAAACCCTAAACCTTAAAACCCTAAACCCTAAAAACCCTAAAACCTAAACACTAAAACCAAAAAAAACCCTAAACCCTAAAACCCTAAAAAATCCTAAACCCTAACCTAAACCCTAAACCCTAACTAACCCTAAACCTTAACCCTAAACCCTAAAGCCTAAACCCTAAAAAAAACCCTTAAACCATAAACCCTAAACTATAACCCTAAACCCTAAAACCCTAAAAAAAACCCTAAACCCTAAACCCTAACCCTAAACCCTAAACCCCAAACGCTAAACACTAAAAACCCTAAAAAACCCTAAAAGACCCTAAACCCTAAGCCCAAAACCCTAAAAACCTTACACCCTAAACCCTAATCCCTAAAACCCTAAAAAACCCTAAACGCTAAAAACCCTAAATCTTAAACCCTAAAAAACCCTAAAACACTAAAAAACCCTAAACCCCAAACCCTAAAACCCTAAATCGTAAAACCCTAAATCCTAATCCCTATACCTTAAACTCTAAACCTTAAACCTAAACCCTAAACCCTAAACCCTAAAAATGCGTAAAAAAACCCCTAAAACCCTAAACCCTAAACCATAAAACATAAAAACCCTAAAAAACCCTAAACCATTAACCCAAAAAACCTTAAACCCTAAACCCTGAAACCCTAAAAAAAACACTAAACCCTAAACCCTAAAAACCTAAACCCTAAAACAACAATAAACCCTAAAACCCTAAAAATTTAAAAAACCTAAAACCCTAAACCCTAAAACACCCTAAAACCCTAAACCCTAAACCCTAAACCCTAAACTTTAAACCCTAAACCTTAAACCCTAAATCCCTAAAACTCCTAAACCCTAAACCCTAAACCGTAAGCCCTAAACCCTAAACCCTAAACCCTAAACCCTAAACCCTAAACCTTAAACCCTAAACCCTAAATCCTAAACCATAAACCCTAAACCATATGCCCTAAACCATAAACCCTAAAACATATGTCCTAAACCCTAAAACCTAAAACCCTTTAAAAAAATGTAAAACCCTAAACCCTAAAAACCCTAAAAACCCCTAAAAACTCCTAAACCCTAAAAAAAATCCTAAACCCTAAACCCTAAAAACCTTAAACCCTAAAGCCTAAACCCTAACCCTAAACGCTAAACCCTAAAACCTTAAACCCTAAACCTAAACCCTAAAAAAACCCTAAACCCTAAAACCCTAAAAAACACTAAACCCTAAACCCGAAAACCCTAAATGCTAAATCCTAAACCTTAAATCCTAAACCCTAAACCCTAACCCTAAACCCTAAACCCAAAACCCTAAACCCTAAAAACCTTAAAACCCAAAACCCTAAACCCTAAAAACCTTAAAAACCCTAAAACCCAAAAGCCTAAAACCCTAAACCCTAAACCATAAACATTAAACCCTAATCCCTAAACCCTAAATACCCTAAACCCTAAACACTTTACCCTTAACCCTAAACCCTAAAAAACCCCAAACCCTAAACCCTAAACTCTAAAAAACCAAACCCTAAGCCCTAATTATCTATCATTCTGCTCTTTCTCTCTCTCTCTCCTCTATTTACCTCTTTCTCTCTCCCTCTTTCTCTCATTATCTCTCTCTCCCTCTCATTATATCTAATTTATCATCATTCTCTCTCTTGCTCGATCTCCCTCCCTCTCTCACTCTCTATTTCATTATTTCTAATTGTCCATCATTTTCTCTTTAGCTCTATCTCCCACTTTCCATCTCTCTCTCTCTCTTACACACTCTCTCTCTCATACACACACACTATTTACAATTCTCTATCATTCTCCATCTTACTCAATCTCCCACTTTCTCTCTTTCTCTCTCTTGCTCTATCTCTCTTTCTCTCTCCCTCTCTTATTATTTCTAGTTCTCCATCATTCTCCCTCTCCCTCTCTCCCTCTCTCTCTCCCTCTCTCTCTCCCCCCACCTCTCTCATTCATTCTAATTCTCCATGAGACTCCCTCTTTCTATCTGTCATTCTTACTCTCTCTCTCACACATTATTTCTAATTATCTATCATTCTCCCTCTTGCCCTATCTCCCTCTTTCTCCTCCCTCTCTCATTATTTCTAATTCTCTAACATTCCCCCTCTTGCTCTATCTCTATCTCTCTCTTTCTCTATCTCCCTCTCTCATTATTCTAATTCTCCAACATTCTCCCTCTCGCTCTATCTCTCTCTCTCTATCCCCTTTTCTCTCTCTCTCTCTCATTATTTCTAATTCTCCATCATTATCACTCCTAATCTACATCTCTCTCTCTCATTATTTCTAATTCTCCATCATTATCACTCATGATCTATATCTCTCTCTCTCACTCACTCATTCTCTCTTTCTCTCACTCTCTCTCTCTCTTCCTCTCTCATTATTTCTAATTCTCCATCATTCTCCCTCTTGCTCACTCTCTCTCATTTTTTTCTAATTCTCCATCATTCTCCCTCGTTCTCTCTCTCCCTCTCTCTCTCTCTCTCTCCCCCTCACTCATTATTTCTAATTCTCCATCATTCTACCTCTTACTCTATGTCCCTCTCTCTCTCTCCCTCTCCCCCTCCCTCTCTCTACCTCTCACACTATTCTAATTCTCCAATGTTCTCCCTCTTGCTCTATCTCTCTCACTCTATCCCTCTATCTCTCTATCTCTCTCTCTCTGTCATTATTTTTAATTCTTAATCATTATCCCTCTTGCTCTATATCCCTCTCTCTCTCACTCACTCTCTCTCTCACTATCTCTCTCTCTCTTCCTCTCTTATTATTTCTAATTCTACATCATTCTCCCTCTTTATCTCCCTCTCTCTCTCTCTCTCTCTCACACACACACATACATTATTTCTAATTCTCCATCATTCTTCATCTTGCTCAATCTCCCTCTTTCTCTCTTTATCTCTCTTGCTCTATCTTTCTCTCTCTCTCCCTCTCTTATTATTTCTAATTCTCCATCATTCTCCCTCTCTATCTCTCTCCCCCTCTCTCATTCTTTCTAATTCTCCGTGATTCTCCCTCTTTCTATCTCTCTCTTACACACTCTCTCTCTCTCACTTTATTTCTAATTCTCCATCATTCTCCCTCTTGCTCTATCTCCCTCTTTCTCCCCCCTCTCTCATTATTTCTAATTCTCCATCATTCCCCCTCTTGCTCTATCTTCCTCTTTATCTCTTTATCTCTCTCTATCTATCTGTTTCTCTTTTTGTCTCACTCTCTCATTATTCTAATTCTCCAACATTTGCCCTCTTCCTCTATCTCTCTCTCTCGCTCTCTATCCCTCTGTCTCTCTCTCTCTCATTATTTCTAATTCATCATCATTATCCCTCTTACTATATATCCCTCTCTCTCTCTCATTCACTCTGTCTTGCAGTATATACATATCTCTCTCTTCCTCTCTAATTATTTCTAATTCTTCATCATTCTCCATCTTATTCTCTCTCTCATTTTTTCTATATAAAGAGAGAGGGAGAATGATGGAGAATTAGAAATAATAAGAGAGGGAGAGAGAGAGAAAGATAGAGAAAGAGAGATAAAGAGAGAAAGAGGGAGATTGAGCAAGAGGGAGAATGATGGAGAATTAGAAATAATGTGTGTGTGTGTGTGTGAGAGAGAGAGAGAGAGAGAGAGGGATAGGGAGATAAAGAGGGAGAATGATTGAAAATTAGAAATAATAAGAGAGGAAGAGAAAGAGAGAGATAGTAAGAGAGAGAGTGAGTGAGAGAGAGAGGGATATAGAGCAAGAGGGACAATGATGAAGAATTAAAAATAATGATAGAGAGAGAGAGAGATAGAGAGATAGAGGGATAGAGTGAGAGAGAGAGATAGAGCAAGAGGGAGAACATTGGAGAATTAGAATAATGAGAGAGGGAGAGAGAGGGAGAGGGAGAGGGAGAGGGAGAGGGAGAGAGAGAGGGATATAAAGCAAGAGGGAGAATGATGAAGAATTAGAAATAATGAGAGATGGAGAGAGAGAGAGAGAGAGAGAGAGAGAGAGAGAGAGAGAGAGAATGGGAGATAGAGCAAGAGGGAGAATGATGGAGAATTAGAAATAATGAGAGAGCGGGAGAGAGAGAGAGGAGAGAGGGATATATATATATATATAGAGAGAAAGAGGGAATAGAGCAAGAAAAAGAATGATGGAGAATTAGAAATAATGAGAGAGAGAGAGAGAGAGAGAGAGAGAGAGAGAGAGAGAGAGAGAGAGAGAGAGAGAGAGAGAGAGAGAAAGGAGAAAGAGGGCAAATAATAGAGAATTAGAAATAATGAGAGGGGGAGAGAGAGGAAGAGAGAGATAGAGAAAGAGAGAAAGAGAGAGATAGAGCAAGAGGGAGAATGATGGAGAATTAGAAATAACGAGAGAGGGGAGAGAGAGATAGGGGGAAAATGATGGAGAATTCAAAATAATAAGAAAGGGAGAGAGAGAGAGAGATAGGAGAGCTAACTTAGGAGAGAGAAAGAGAGCATTAGAGAGAAAGAGAGAAACAGGAAAATTGAACAAGAGGGAGAATGATGGAGAATTTGAAATAATGAGAGATGAAGAGAGAGAGAGAGAGAGAATGGAAGATAGAGCAAGAGGGAGAATGATGGAGAATTAGAAATAATGAGAGAGCGGGAGAGAGAGAAAGAGAGAGAGAGAGAGAAAGGAGAGAGTGATATATATATAGAGAGAAGGAGGGAATAGAGCAAGAGGGAGAATTATGTAGAATTAGAAATAATGAGAGAGGTAGAGAGAGAGAGAGCGAGAGAGAGAGAGATAGAGCAAGAGAGAGAGAGAGAGAGAGAGAGAGAGAGAAAGAGGGAGAATAATAGAGAATTAGAAATAATGAGAGGGGGAGAGAGGGAGAGAGATAGAGAAAGAGAGAAAAAGGGAGATAGAGCAAGAGGGAGAAAGATGGAGAATTAGAAATAATGAGAGAGGGGAGAGAGAGGGGAGAAATGATGGAGAATTAAAAATAATAAGAAAGGGAGAGGGAGAGAGAGAGAGAGAGATAGGAGAGAGAGAGCATTAGAGAGAAAGAGGGAAATTGAGCAAGAGAAAGAATGGTGGAGAATTAGAAATAATGTGTGTGTGTGTGAGAGAGAGAGAGAGAGTGAGTGAGTGAGAGAGAGAGAGAGAGGGATATAGAGAAAGCGGTAGAATGATGGAGAATTAGAAATGATGAGAGAGGGGAAGAGAGAGAGAGAGAAAGAGGGAGAATGATGTAGAATTAGAAATGATGAGAGAGGGAGAGAGAGAGATGGACAAAGTGGGAGATAGAGAAAAAGGGAGAATGATGGATAATTAGAAATAATGAGAGAGAAAGCAAGAGAGGGATAAAGATGGAGCAAGAGGGAGAAAAAGAGCAAGAGAGAGAGAGAGAGTGAAAGAGGGAGATAGAGCAAGAGGAAGAATGGTGGAGAATTAGAAATATTGTAAGAGTGAGAGGGAGAATGATGGAGAATTAGAAAAAATGAGAGAGAGAGAGAGAGAGAGAGAGAGAGAGAGAGCAGGAGAATGATGGAGAATTAAAAATAATGAGAGAGGGCAGAGAGAGAGAGAAGGAGAATGATGGAGAATTAGAAATAATAAGAGAGGGAGAGAGAGATAGAGCAAGAGAGAGAAAAAGAGAAAGAGGGAGATTGAGCTAGTTGGAGATGATGAAGAGTTATAAATAATGAGAGAAGGAGAGAAAGAGGGAGATAGTGCAAGAGGGAGAATGATGGAAAATTAGAAATAATATGTGTGTGTGAGAGAGAGAGAGAGAGAGTAAGAGGAAGAGAGAAAAAGAGGAAGAATGATGGAGAATTAGAAATAATGAGAGAGGAGAGAGAGAGAGAGAAAGAGGGAGAATGATGGAGAATTATAAATAATAAGAGAGGGAGGGAGAGAGAGATAGGGTAAGAGAGAGAAAGAGGGAGATTGAGCGAGAGGGTGAATGATGGAGAATTAGAAATAATGTGCGAGAGAGAGAGAGAAAAAGGGAGAATGATGGAGAATTAGAAATAATGAGGGAGAGAGAGAGAATAATGGAGAATTAGAAATAATGAGAGAAAGAGGGGGAGAGAGAGAGAGACAGAAAGAGGGGGTTAGAGCAAAAGGAAAATGATGGACAATTAGAAATCTTGAGAGAGAGTGTGAGAGAGGGAGGGAGATGAAGCAAGAGGGAGAATGTTGGTGAATTAGAAATAATGAGAGGGAGAGAGAGAGGGAGAGAGAGAGAGAAAGAGGGAGAGAGAGCGGGAGAGAGAGAGAGAGAGAGAGTGACGGACAATTAGGGTTTAAGGTTTTGGGTTTTTAGGGTTTATGGTTTAGGGTTTTTTAGGGTTTAGGGTTAATGGTATAGGGTTTAGGGTTTTTAGGGCTTTAGTGTTTTAGGGTTTAGAGGTTTTTAGGGTTTAGGGTTTAGGGTTTTTAGGGTTTAGGGTTTAGGTTTTTTTTTAGGGTTTTAGGGTTTAGGTGAAAGTGCGAATAGGTTGTTAGACCAATTGGTCACGTCTCTAGGCTAACCAAGAGGGGGGGGGGTGGTGAATTGGTCCTTTTAAAAATTACTCTTGATATTTTGGAAAATTTAAAAGCTAATCGTACAGTACAATCTATTTTCGTACTGTACGAATAGAGATAATTTTTTGCTCTTTCTTCAAACACAGAAATTCAACCACAAAGAAAATAAATAGCGAAAAAATAAAAATGCAAAAAATAAATAGTGAACAGAAAACACCAGAATTTATAGTGGTTCGGTTAAACACGACCTACATCCACTCCCTAGAGACTCCTTCTCTAGGTATTGCACTAAAACCAAGTGACTCTCCTTTTGCCCCCATAGCAAGGTGGAGAAGCCTTTACAAACTCTCTTCCACCAACCCCAGTGCGGCAGAGAACTGTCGTCCTTTTCACCCTCCAAGTGCAGTAGAGAACCGTCGTCCTTTTCATCCTCCAAGTGCGCAGAGAACCATCATCCTTTTAACCCTACAAGTGCGGTAGAGAACCATCGTCCTTTTCACTCTCCAAGTACGGCAGAGAACCAGAATCCTCTCGAACATTGCTCTTGCAAAAGTCTCCAAGGAACTAGTAAGATGTTTGAAGAATAAGTAAAAGAAATCCTCTCAATTGGATAACCTTGTGAATCTCCTCACAATTCTCTCTTGAAAGATCTCTAAAAACTCACTCCCAAACACTCTCCCAATCACTCTCCTTTCACTTCCCAAAAGAATTTTTGCAGAAGGATTTTTCCTTCAGTCAGTTTTGTGTCATTTTTATGCTTGGGACAGAAAAAACCGTCCAAAAACTAAATCATCAAGTTAAGTCCGTGCCGATCGTCCCGTACGATCTAAGATCGTACTGTACGAATAGTTCAAAAAGTTGAATAATCTGTCCCGTACGACTCATCAAACGAACAAGTCAGAGCTGTTCGTACGAACATTTCGTTCGTATGAACCCTTGGACGATCAAGTCAGTGAGCTTCGTACGAACCGTTCGTCCCGAACGAACCCTTGGACGATCAAGTCAGTGAGCTTCATACGAACCGTTCATCCCGTACAAACCTTTGGACGATCAAGTCAGTGAGCTTTGTATGAACCGTTCGTCCCGTACGAACATGTGGACGAACCCTATTTTGAGCAGTTCGTATAGCAAAAACTCATGTACGAATAGTTTTCATACTGTACGATCATGCCTTAGAAAAATTTTCTTGGCATGTGGGTTCCTTTTGGAGGACATATTCTACAGATCGTCCCGTATGATATCAAATCGTACTGTACGATCAGTTTGAAAATTTAAACTTTTTACTCCCCCATTGTGTGTGTGTGCACAGTTATCCAACTTACAATCACACTCTCTCAGACTCAAGAAGAAAAAGAAAAATTTACAGACTTCATTTACAGTGGACAAATGAACTTGAAGTTTTCAATAATCTTGAGTGTGAATTTCCTAAAAAATACTTTAGTACAAACAACACAAGCTCAAATATATGTTAGAAGATGAATTAGATAAATAATAAGCTTTTGTAATCATAAAAAACATAAACTTGGATTAGAATTCTCATGAACAAACTCATTCACTCAAATCATAACAATCTCCCCCTTTTTGATGATGGCAAAACAACTATTATTTGAAATGAAATATATAAAAATAGATCTTCTAACATCCACTAAACGTACTCCCTTAAATAAAAGATCTATACTCCTCCTAAATAAAAGATCCCTAAAGTTCCCCTAAAAGATTGACTTATCCTATCCCTAAGCTCCCCCTAAAGACTAATCAAGATATATGAGGATAGAGAATGGAATACAAAAGGGAAGGGAAGAAAAGAGTGTAGGAATGAACACAAAGCACATACAAACATACAAGCACATACAACACAAGCACATAAACAAGCACATATAATACATAACATAAGTCATAAGTCAAACACATAACATAAGTCAAACAATAAAACTCTCCCCCTTTTTGCCAACAGCAAAAAGGATAAAATAGTTGAGAAGTGGAATCATGTTAAATGAAGTTTAACTATAATATTCAATTGAGATGCAAAAACTAAAGACTCAAAAGTGTTAGATTTCAAAGTATCTTAAGGAAAAGAAAAGTTGATCTAAAGTAGTAATGTATTAGACATATTAGTTGTCTCAATTTTTGTATAGAAGGTGAGATAGCATTACAAAAATTCTAAGTCTAAAGTGACAATTATTGATTAGTGAAAATAGAGAATAAAAATGCTAAAGTAAAGAACATTTGGCGACTTTGCGCATCTTTTTAAAATGTAGGCTAATTTTATGCCTTATTAATATTTGGCGATATTGCGCATCTTTTATTGGATGACACACTTTGTGTGTCATTTCTCATTTGGCGACATTGCACATCTTTTTCTTGTATGGCACATTTTGTGCATCTTTTCAAGCTTTACTTTGAATGTAAGATTCTTTCCAAGAACATTATCTTTTAGTCACAAATACAATAATAAACACAAAGATATAGAATGTGAGAATAATATTAAAACATCAAACATACACAAATTTAGACTAAATAATACATGTCTAAATTAGATTAAGTAAGATCTTCTAATCCAGACCAAAACATAATGAAATCTAAAAAATTTGAAAATTTAAAGTTATGCATAGTATTTTTTATTGTAATATGAACTCAATTAACATTCTAGCTCAATAATCAACTATAGTCAAAAGAATCAAAGAAAAATACAACAAGGCTAGTAACTAACACAAAAAGGATAAGCATAGAAATACTAGACCCTTTCATTACTAATCATTTTAAAATATACAACATAGCAAGTTTTACATTGAGGCACCATCTCATCATAAAAAAAAACTTGCTAACATTTCCAAACAAAAACTTGACAAAACATAAAAATAGCCTAAAAACAGATAAATAGAAACACAATCACATTCAAACTAAACCATAACAAATCGAGCTAGAACTGAGAAGGACCCTGATCCAGAGGAGGAGGTGGTATACCACCGAACAACAAAAAATAGTTCTTAAGAGCAGCAATATTAGTGTTCACAACATCAAATTGATCATCTTGTTTCTTCAAATGAGCCTCCATGTCATCAAACCATTGGTCCATTCTATCAAAATGTTAGACCATGTTTTGATAGAAATCCTGTGATGGTCCAGATGTAGTTGAGGGTGCACCTGAAGGAGCAGAAGCTGAAGGAGGCTCATCATTTGAGCTGTCAGTTGTACCTCTTTCCCAAATAACACTCTAAAGGAAGCATCAGCGAAGTACAGTGGGAGTTCAAAAGGACCAGAAGGATGAATTAGCTTGTATTTTCTCTCTAGGATGTAACACACAACTTGTCCTAAAGTAATATTTTTCTTCCTCTTCACACTAGCCAAACCAATATCAGACAGATAATAGATATAGTATAAGATCAATTGGGCTTCATCTATAGGTTGACCAGTCATGATAAGAAATGTGGTTGAAGAAAGAAGTGGAGTCATATTAACCTGATCTCCTGCTTTAGGAATGATTGATGTCCTTAGCACATGTTGAATTATCCTAGCATTTTGATTCAATGTATCTACCCAGGAGACATGTGTGGGTGTGCTTGCACCTCTAAGAACTCGGTTAATTTTCGACCAACCATTTTCAGGTCTAGTGGAGAAGGTATGAGCTCTAGTCCCTTGAGTTCTAAGATTAACATATTCCCCAAAATCCTCCTTAGTTATCACAACTTTTTGTTTAAGGACAAAAGAAGAAATGACTGTGTGATCCTGGTTAAAGGTCATGTTGGCTAGGAACACATGAAACAAATCATTATTGAAAGCATAGATCAAGGTCAAGAGAAAAGAAAAGTGGGTCAAGTCAAAGAGGGGCATAACTGAAAAATGAATATTTTCCTATAGTAGTATGCGAGAAGGAGTAACCTTAGATGAAGCATACCTAAGGTATGCTTCCTTATTCTCTTTACAAAGGAAGTTCTCATCCCAGTTCCTTCTAGATGCAGGACCCCTAGCAATCCGTGCTCTTTTTCCACTGCCCGACATCTTCTCTCAAGGTTCTACAAGGTTCTAGATAAAAAGTGAAATGAAACAAAATGACTCACCTTTATATAGAAAAAACCTGTGATCGTACTGTACGAATCCAGTTCATACAAGACGAACTTGACTTCGTTCGGGATGAATAAAAAGTTCATCCGGGATGACCGAAAGCAGTCAAAATGAAATGATTTTTTGTAAACTGCTCGTCTGAAGGCATCCTTTCGTACAGGCTTTTTGACTTCTTGATCATACAGACGAAAACGTATTCATCCGGGATGATCAGAAAATTTAAGATCATTCAGGCGACGGTTAGGTTCGTCCCTCACGTGAAATAACATGTGGATTGTACAGACGAATGACATATTCATACGTACAATCACCAATAATAACTGATGCTAACCGTAATTCCTCCCAAATCGTACAGACAAAGTATAGGTATGATGATGCAATCACACAGTACGATACGATATTGTACAGTACGAATAGACACTCTAAACTCCCATCACTTCAAAACATTCATGCTTTCCAACATTCAATTAAGGAACAAAAAACACAACAGAAATTTTTGATTTTTCCCTCCTTTTCTTTTTTTTTTAAAAATATATATAACAAAAACATCCAATGAACAAACTAATAAATGCAAAATAAAAAAAAATTTGTAGAAATTTTCAATCAAGCATTAAGATCTATCATACGTAGCCTTATCCTCAACATGCTAAATATGTCAAAGGCTAAGGGTTTAGTGAAAATATCTGTAAGCTGATCTTTAGTTGCGACATGATGTAGTTCAATTTCTCTTTTTGCTACATGATCTCTTATAAAATGATGCCTTATGTCAATATGCTTGGTTCTAGAATATTGAATAGGATTCTTTGAAATACAAATGGCACTTGTGTTGTCACAAAATATTGGAATGGTGCCAACTACAAATCCTAAGTCACTCAATTATTGTTTCAACCAAAGCACCTGTGCTACACAACTCCCTAAGGTAATGTATTCTACTTTAGCTGTAGAAAGTGCTACTGAATTTTGTTTTCTACTGGACCAAGATACTAATGAATTTCCAATGAATTGACATGTTCCAGAAGTGCTTTTCCTATCCACCCTACAGCCTACAAAATCTGAATCTGAGTATCCAATAATTTCAAAAGAAGAACTATTCTGAGGATACCAAATTCCTAAATTTTAAATTCCCAAAAGATATCTTAAGATCCTTTTTACTGCTGTCAAATGTGATTCTTTTGGATCAGCTTGAAATCTAGCACATAAGCAAACACTAAACATAATGTCAGGTCTGCTAGCAGTCAAATAAAGCAAAGATTCAATTATTCCTCTAAACTTCTTTTGATCAATAGATTTTCCCTTAGGATCCTTATCTAATAGGACTGAGGAACTCATGGGTGTAGTGACTGGTTTAGCATTATCCATTTCATACTTTTTGAGGATTTCTTTCATATATTTAGATTGACAAAGAAAGGTTCCTTCCTCATATTGCTTAATGCTACAGCCAATAAAATAACTTAAATCACCCATTAAACTCATCTCAAATTCACTACTAATTATTTTTGAAAATTCATCACAAAGAGCTTTATCAGTTGATCCAAAAATAATATCATCCACATATAATTGTACAATGAGTATTTCATTTCTAAGTCTTTTCAAAAATAGAGTGGTGTCCACACTTCCTTTAACAAATGATCCATTTAATAAGAAAGTGCTTAACCTCTCATACCATGCTCTAGGTGCCTATTTTAATCCATATAATGCCTTTTTTAATTTGAAAATATAATTAGAGTATTTTGGATTTTCAAAGCCAAGAGGTTGCTCAACATAAACATCCTCATCTATCACCCCATTTAGAAAGGCACTCTTGATATCCATGTGATACAATTTAAAGTCTTTAAAACAGGCAAAGGCTAACAAAATTCTTATTGCTTCAAGTCTTGCTACAGGGGCAAATGTCTCCTCAAAATCAATTCCTTCAATTTGATTATACCCCTTAGCTACTAATTAGCCTTATTTCTCACAACTACTCCTGAATCATTCATCTTATTTTTGAACACCCACTTAGTCCCAACTATACTTTGATCTTTTGACCTTTCAATTAACTCCCAAACATCATTTTTCTTGAATTGATTCAACTCCTCTTGCATGGCCAAAATCCAAAATTCATCCAAAAGTGCTTGTTCTATATTCTTGGGTTCTATCATTGAAATAAATGCTGAATGATTCACTTCTTTCCTCAAACCATGCCTAGTCCTAACTCCTTCACTTGACTCACCTAAAATTAACTCTTTAGGATGACTCCTTATAAATTTCCATTCTCTAGGCAATTGGTTTTCCTCTTCTTTTTCAACCCTTTCTTCAACTTTTTGATTTTCAAGTTTTTGGGTTATCACTTCAGCCTCATCTTCATCCAACTTAGACCCTTTACTATCATAGGATTCATAAAAAACAACATGTGTGGTCTCTTCAACTACCAATGTTCGCTTATTAAAAACTCTATAGGATTTTCCAACACTTGAATATCCTAGAAAGATTCCTTTATTTGATTTCGAATCAAATTTTCCTAGAAGAGTTTTATCATTATTATATATGAACACTTTACATCTAAAAACATATAGATGCAAGAGGTTGGGACTTCTATCTTTAAGAAGTTCATAGGGTGTCTTATTCAATTTAGATCTTATGTACACCCTATTCAACACATAACATATTGTACTAACTGCTTCAGCCCAAAAGTATTTAGGAAGTGAATATTTTGCCAACATGGCCCTAGCAGTTTCATTTAATGTCCTGTTCTTTCTTTCTACAACTCCATTCTGTTGAGGTGTCCTAGGAGCTGAGAAGTTGTGTTCAATTCTAAGAGATTTGCAAAAATCATTAATCCTTTCATTTTCAAATTCTCCCTCATGATCACTTTGGATACTAACTATTTCAAAACCAAGTTTCCTCTAAATCCAAGTGGCAAAATCTCTGAACTCTTCAAATGATTCACTCTTATGATTCAAAAATCTAATCTAGGTGAATCTAGTATAGTCATCCACAATAATATACCCAAATCTTTTTCCTCCTAAACTTAAGGTTCTAACATGTCCAAATAAATCCATGTGAAGAATTTCTAAGGGCTTGCTAGTCCTAATTTCCTTGATCGAATTGAAAGTGGATCTCACTTGTTTTCCTAGTTGACATGCATCACACAAGTGATCTTTTGTAAAATTTAATTTGGGTACTCCTCTAACTAGTTGCTTTTGAGTGATTTTCCTAAGATTTTTCATGCTAGCATGACAAAGCCATCTATGCCACAACCATGATTCATCCGATACAGTTTTCAAACATAAGATAGTATATGGTTTAACAGAATTAAAATCTAGCATGTAAATATTGTTCACCCTATCACCATTCAAAACAACAGTTCCATTCAGACTAATAACACAACTTATAGGTAAAAACTTTACATGATAGCTCTTATCACATAATTGACTAATACTCAACAGATTGTGTTTCAAACCTTCAACCAATAGTATATTCTCAATAACAAAATTTTTTTAATTTCCAATTATACATGTACCTACCACTCTCTTAGTGGTATTATCTCTAAGCATCACCTTGCCTCCATTCCTGGCTTCCAGCAATATAAATTGATTCGTATCTCCAGTCATATGCTTTGAGCATCCACTGTCCAGGTACCAAATACTCTCACGAGGTCTTGTGTGAGAGCGATCCTGCAAAATGATCAAACGTTAGTCTTGGGAATCCAAACAAGTTTGGGTTCACCTTTTGACAATTTTAAACCAGATGCTTGTGTGATATGCTGTGATTTATGCACCTTAGGTCTCCATACTAAATGTGTTCTATACTTCAAAGTACATGTATGGGAAATATGTCCTAAACTACCATAAGAAAAACACTTTATCCTGGAAAGAGATTCACCAATTTATTCTTCCTAAAATTTTTTTTTTAGATCTTGAGTCAATATTCTTGTGGTAAGATTCATGAAACTCTTCAAGTTAGGTGGTATTTTATTTTCCTTAAGTGCTTTAATATGTACTTTAAGATAAGCATTTGCCTTTTCTAATATCGAATTGTCAATTTTCAACTTATGCTCTCTAGAATCCGATTCAACCATAAAGGTCTTAAAATCTTTTTCAAGTTCAGCATTTGATAATTTTAAAAGATTATAGTGTTTGTTTAAATCATCATACTCATCCAACAAAGTCATGTGGTTACTGTCAATTAATACATGATCTTTTCTAAGGATCTCATAATCTTTCTGCAGCTCTATATAATCCAAATTTAACTTAGCGTACAATTTCTTAAGTTTCCTATATGCAGAGTGTATGCGTTCAAAAACTTCAAATAATTCTTCATAGCTTAAATTACATACCTCATCCTCCTCTGAATGGTCAAGATTATCAGCCATTAAGCACAAATTAGTAACTTCCTCTTCTGGTACTATTTCTAATGAATCTGAAGCTGAGTCCGCCCAAAAAGCTCGTTGTACTCTCTTTTTACCCCTTCTATCCTTTGGTTCTCCTCGGTCTTCTCCTTGCTAGGATTTCCTTTGAGATTGGGGCAATCTATCTTGATGTGTCCTGGCTTCCTGCACTCATAGCAAATGACTTCATTTGAAGCCTTAACATTCTTCTGGAACTTACCTTTTTTTCAATGCTAGCATCTTCTCTACTTCCTTTTTACGAAACTTCTAATTTGCCTCGCATCAGGGCAATGTCCTCTTTGTCCTCAGCTAGTGATTGATCACTTTCAGAGTCGTCCACCTTTAATGAAATATTCTTCTCCATTCACTTCTCACCTGCAACAATCTGTCTTTGAGTCACCGATTGCTCGTAAGCAATTAGTGATCCAAGAAGATTGGCAACAGAATAAATATTCAAATCTTTAGATTCTCTTTGCATCATATGCATGAGGTAAACAACGTAATATCTTGTTAAGTTTCTCAGCATTCGTTAACTCCCTACCTAAAGCATGTAATGAAGTGGCTATATGTGTAAAACGAGTGTACATGTCAGAGATTGATTCATTCTATTTCATGCGAAAAAGTTATAGTCGTGCAAGAGAATGTTCAATCTAGTTTGTTTCACTTCATTCGTACCTTCATATGTGATGCAAAGTCTATCCCAATTTTCCTTTCTTGATTTACAGGTAGACACAAGCATGTAATCTTCTGACTTTAAAGCACAAAAGAAACTATTCAAACACTTAGCATTCAGTTGAGCTAATTCACGTTCTTCTACAGTCCAGTTTGTAAAAGGTTTTTGAACTCTTATTCCTTCTATAATCCTAGTTGGTTCAGTATAACCATCCTGAACTAACATCCACATGCGATAGTCAAGCGATTGCAGAAAAGTAGACATGTGAAATTTCCAAAAATTAAAAGGAATATTATCAAATAACGGTTGTCTAGTGATCGAGTGTCCTTCCATAGTATTTCTATTTCCAAAATTAGCCATAATCGAAATTTCAAAAAGTATTTAAAATAGTTATTTTTGAAATTGGCTCTGATACCACTTGAAAGTGCGAATAGGTTGTTAGATCTATTGGTCACGTCCCTAGGCTAACCAAGAGGGGGGGGGGGGGTAAATTGGTACTTTTAAAAAATTACTCTTGATATTTTGAAAAATTTAAAAGCTAATCGTACAGTATGATCTATTTTCATACTGTACGAACAGAGATAATTTTCTGCTCTTTCTTCAAACACAGAAATTCAACCACAAAGAAAATAAATAGTGGAAAAATAAAAATGCAGAAAATAAACAGTGAACAGAAAACACCAGAATTTATAGTGGTTCGGTCAAACATGACCTATATCCACTCCCTATAGACTCCTTCTCTAGGTGCTGAACTAAAACCAAGTGACTCTCCTTTTGCCCCCACACCAAGGTGGAGAAGTCTTTACAAACTCTCTTCCACCAACCCCGGTGCGGCAGAGAACCGTCGTCCTTTTCACCCTCCAAGTACGGCAGAGAACTGTCGTCCTTTTCTCCCTCTAACTACGGCTGAAAATCATCGTCCTTTTCACCCTCCAAGTGTGGCAGAGAACCGTCATCCTTTTAAGCCTCCAAGTGCGGCAGAGAACCGTCATCCTTTTCACTCTCCAAGTGCGGCAGAGAACTGAAATCTTCTCGAACAATGCTCTTGCTAAAGTCTCCAAGGAACTAGGAAGATGCTTAAAGAATAAGCAAAAGAAATCCTCTCAATTGGATAACCTTGTGAATCTCCTCACAATTCTCTCTTGAAAGATCTCTCAAAACTCACTCCCAATCACTCTCCTTTCACTTCCCAAAAGAATTTTCGCAGAAGGTTTTTTTCTTCAGTCAGTTTTGTGTCATTTTTATACTTGGGACAGAAAAAATCGTCCAAAAATGGAATTTTCAAGTTACGTCCGTGCCGATCATCCCGTATGATCTAAGATCGTACTGTATGAATAGTTCAAAAAATTGAACAATCCATCCCGTACGAGTCATCAAACGAACAAGTTAGAGCCGTTCGTATAAACATTTTGTCCCGTACAAACCCTTGGACGATCAAGTCAGTGAGCTTCGTATGAACCGTTCGTCCCGTACGAACCCTTGGACGATCCAGTCAGTGAGCTTCGTACGAACCGTTTGTTTCGTACGAACATATGGATGAACCCTATTTTGAGCAGTTCGTACAGCAAAAACTCATGTACGAATAGTTTTCGTACTATACAAACATGCCTTAGAAAAATTTTCTTGGCATGTGGGTTCCTTCTGGAGGACATATTCTACAAATCATCCTGTACGATATCAAATCATACTGTATGATCAGTTTCAAAATTTAAACTTCTTACTCCCCCATTGTGTGTGTGTGCATAGTTATCCAACTTACAATCACACTCTCTCAGACTCAAGAAGAAAAAGAAAAATTTACAGACTTCATTTACAGTGGACAAATGAACTTAAATTCTTCAACAATCTTGAGTGTAAATTTCCTGAAAAATACTTTAGTACACACAACACAAGCTCAAATATATGTTAGAAGATAAATTAGACAAACAATAAGCTTGTCTAATCATCAAAAATATAAACTTGGATTAGAATTCTCATGAACAAACTGATTCACCCAAATCATAACATTAGGGTCTTAGGGTTTAAGTTTTTTAGGGTTTAGGGTTTTTTTAGGGTTTAAAGTTTAGGGTTTTTTAGGGTTTTTTAGGGTTTTAAGGTTTTAGGGTTTAGGGCTTTTTGGGTTTAGGGTTTATTTTAGAGTTTTAATGTTTAGGGCTTTATGGTTTAGGGTTTAGGGTTTAGGGCTTAAGGTTTTTAGGGTTTAGGGTTTTTTTAGGGTTTAGGGTTTAAGGTTTTTTGGGTTTTTTAGGGTTTTTAGGCTTTAGGGTTTAGGTTTTAGGTTTTTAGGGTTTAGGGTTTAAGGTTTAGGGTTTAGGGTATAGGGTTTAGGGTTTAAAGTTTTTTTAGGGTTTAGGTTTTAGGGTTTAGGATTTTTAGGATTTAGGGTTTAGGGTTTAGTGCTTTTTTAGGGCTTTAGGGTTTAGGGTTTTAGGGTTTAGAGTTTAAGGTTTAGGGTTTAAAGTTTTAAGGATTTAGGGATTTTTTTGGGTTTAGGGTTTAGGGTTTTTTTATGATTTTTATGGTGTAGGATTTAGGGTTTTAGGGTTTTAAGGGTTGAGGGTTTAGGGTTTTGGGTTTTGGGTTTAGGGTTTAGGGTTTAGGGTTTACGGTTTAAGGTTAGGGTTTAAGGTTTAGGGTTTAGGGTTTTCTAGGGTTTTTTTAGGGTTTTAGGGTTTCGTGTTTAGGGTTTGGGGTTTATGGTTGAGGGTTAGGGTTTAGAGTTTAGGGTTTAGGGTTTAGGGTTTTTTTTAGGGTTTTAGGGTTTAAGGTTTTAGTGTTTAGGGTTTTTATGGTTTAGGATTTAGGGTTTAGTGTTTAGGGTTTAGAGTTTAGGGTTTATGGTCTTTAGGGCTTAGGGTTTTTTTTAGGGTTTTAGGGTTTAGGGCTTTAGGGTTTATGGTTTTTAGGGTTTAGGGTTTAGGACTTTTTAGGGTGTAGGGTTTAGGGTTTTTAGGGTTTATGGTTTAGGGTTTAGGATTTTAGGATTTTTTAAAAGGGTTTTTCGGGTTGAGGGTTTAGGATTTAGGGTTTAGGGTTTAGGGTTTACGGTTTTTTTTAGGGTTTTAGGGTGGGGTTTAGGCTTTAGGGTTTTTTTTAGGGTTTTAGGGTTTAGTGTTTAGGGTTTAGGGTTTAAGGTTTTTAGGGTTTAAGTTTTTTTAGAGTTTAGGGTTTTCTAGGGCTTTTTTTAGGGTTTTAGGGTTGGGTATTTAGGGTTTAGGGTTTGGGGTTTTGGGGTTCTTTTTTAGGGTTTTTAGGGTTTAGGGTTTATGGTTTAGAGTTTAGGGTATATGGTTTAGTGATTGGGCAAGAGGTAGAATGATGGAGAATTAGATGTAATGAGAGAGGGAGAGAAGAGGGAGGGAGAGGAGAGAGAGAGAGTGTGTGTGTGTGTGAGAATGATGTAGAATTAGAAATAATAAGTGAGGGAGAGAGAGAGCAAGAGAGAGAGAGAGAGAAAGAGGGAGAATGATGGAGAATTAGAAATAATGAGGGAGGGGGAGAAAGAGAAAGAGGGGGAGAACGATGGAGAATTAGAAATAATGAGAGAGGATGAGAGAGAGAGAGAGAAAGAGAGAGAGACAAAGAGAGTGAGAGAGGGAGAGAGCAAGAGGGAGAATGATGGAGAATTAAAAATTATGAGAGAGGGAGAAGGGGGAGAGAGAGAGAGAGAGAGAGAGAGAGAGATTTGGAGAGACAATGATAGAGAATTGAAATAATGTGAGAGGGAAAGAGAGAGAAAGAGAGAGAGAGAGAGAGAGAGAGAGAGAGAGAGCAAGAGGGAGAATGTTGGAGAATTAGAAATAATGAGAGATGGAGAGAGAGAAAAAAGAGAGAGAGAGAGAGAAAATGGGAGATAGAGCAAGAGGGAGAATGATAGAGAATTAGAAATAATGAGAGAGGGGGAGAGAGATATATATACATAAATATATAGAGAGAGAGAGAAAGAGGGAATAGAGCAAGAAGGAGAATAATGTAGAATTAGAAATAATGAGAGAGGGAGAGAGAGAGAGAGATAGAGAGAGAGATAGAGCAAGAGATAGAGAGAGAGAGAATAATGGAAAATTAGAAATAAAGAGAGAGGGAGAGAGATAGATAAAGAGAGAGAGAGAGAGAATGAGATAGAGCAAGAGGGAGAATGATGGAGAGTTAGAAATAATGAGAGAGGGAAGAGAGAGAGGGGGGAGAATGATGGAGAATTAGAAATAATAAGAGAGGGTGAGAGAGAGAGAGATAGAGCAAGAGAGACAAAGAGAGAAAGAGGGAGATTGAGCAAGAGGGAGAATAATGGAGAATTAGAAATAATGTGTGTGTGTGTGTGTGTGTCAGAGAGGGAAAGAGAGAGAGAGAGGGTCAGGGAGGGAGAGAGAGCACGAGGGAGAATGATGGAGAATTAGAAATAATGAGAGAGAGGTAGAGAGGGGAGAGAGAGAGAGAGAAAGAGGGAGCAGGAGAGAGAGATAGAAAGAGGGAGATTGAGAAAAAGGGAGAATTATGGACAATAGAAAATAATGAGAGAGAGAGAAGAGAGCAAATGAGGGAAGGAGATGGAGCAAGAGGGAGAATGATAGTGAATTAGAAATAATGAGAGGGAGAGAAAGAGCGAGAAAGACAGTAAGAGAGATAGAAAGAGGGAGATAGAGCAAGAGGGAGAATGATGGAGAATTAGAAATAATGAGAGAGGGGGAGAGAGAGAGAGAGAGAGAGAGAGAGAGAGAGAGAGAGAGATAGAGCAAGAGGTAGAACGATGGAGAATTAGAAAGAATGAGAGAGGGGGGAGAGAGAGAGAGGGAGAGGGAGAGAGAAAGAGAGACGGAGAGAGAGAGGGAGATAGAGAAAGAGGGAGAATGATGGAGAATTAGAAAAAATGAGAGAGAGAGAGAGAGAGCAAGAGGGAGAATGATGGAGAATTAGAAATAATGAGAGAGGGTGGGAGAGAGAGTGTGAGAGAGAGAGAGAGAGGGTTATAAAGTAAGAGGGATAATGCTAGAGAATTAAAAATAATGAGTGAGAGAGAGATAGAGGGATAGAGCAAGAGGGAGAGATAGAGAGAGAAAGTGAGAGATAGAGCAAGAGAGATAGAAAGAGAGATAGAGAGAGAGAAATAGGCAGATAGAGCAAGAGGGAGAACGATGGAGAATTAAAAATAATGAAAGAGGGGGGAGAAAGAGGGAGATAGAGTAAGAGGAAGAATGATGGAAAATTAGAAATAATGTGAGAGAGAGAAACAGGGAGACTGATGGAGAATTAGAAAAAAAGTAGAGAGAAAGAGAAAGAGAGAGAGATATATGAGTTAGAGCAAGGGGGAGAATGATGGAGAATTATAAATAATGAGGGAGGAGAGAGAGAGAGAGAGAAAGAGAGAGAGAGAGGGGAGAATGATGGAGAATCAGAAATAATCAGAGAGGTAGGGAGAGAGATAGAGCAAGAAAGAGAAAGAGAGATAGAGGGAGATTAAGAAAGAGGGAAAATGATGGAGAATTAGAAATAATGTGTGAGAGAGAGAGAGAGAGAGAGCGAAAGGGAGAATGATGGAGAATAAGAAATAATGAGAGAGAGAGAGAGAGTGAGAAAGAGAAAGAGAGAGCAAGAGAGAGAGACGGAAGTAGGGAGATAGAGCAAATGGGAAAATGATGGACAATTAGAAATAATGATAGAGAGAGGGAGGCAGATGCAGCAAGAGGGAGAATGATGGTGAATTAGAAATAATAGGAAGGGGAGAGAGAGAAAGAGAGCAAGAGAGAGAAAGAGAGCAAGAGAGAGAAAGAGAGAGAGAGGCAGAGAGAGAGAAAGAGGGAGAATGATGGACAACTAGGGTTTAGGGTTTAGGGCTTAGGGTTTTTTAGGGTTTAGGGTTTGGGTTTTAGGGTTTTCAAGGATTAGGATTTAGGGTTTAGGGTTGAAATCCAGGATCGCGAGCACTTAGTTTTGATGGTGACAATTAATACTTACTGAATCCATATGGACTTCCTTAAGATTATAAATGTTTATCCTTGTATATAAGCACTAACATTTCAGGTCAGATGCATACTGCTCAAGGTTACTGGAGACTCAAACCGGGTAGAATAGGAGTTGAAAATTCTATAATTGTTAATTTCTTTATTTTTTATTTTTTGACTCTGCCATAGAAGCATGTATGTGAAAGGAGAAACCATGCAAACACACAAGGGGAGATTTATTTTCATGTTAAATTTTTTTTTAAAAAAAATAATATCGTACTGTACGATATTAAATCGTCCTGTACGATTAATCAATAATACTTAGGCTAATGGCTATTTTTCAGATGATTATCTTTGTGATCTAATCGTACTGTACGATCGTTATCATATTGTACGATGAGATTCAATTGAAAAACTCTAGCCACCAGGATAAGTTTGGTAAGTTTATAATTTTGATTTTTTGAATGATTCATACTGTACGATCTAGATTGTACTATACGATTAATTGAATACTTACCAAAATTATCTCCCGTAATCAAGAAATAAATGTTGGTTTCTTATTTAAAGTCGATCATACTGTACGATACTATATCGTACCGTACGAAAAATAAAGGTGATTTCATTCGTCCCTT
This sequence comes from Dendrobium chrysotoxum, assembly GCA_019925795.1. Classification (NCBI taxonomy): domain Eukaryota; kingdom Viridiplantae; phylum Streptophyta; class Magnoliopsida; order Asparagales; family Orchidaceae; genus Dendrobium; species Dendrobium chrysotoxum. The sequence continues at coordinate 47,208,735 of CM034315.1, forward strand.
CGACTGTACCATACGAAACCAAGTTTTTTTATTCTATTTGTCCTGGATGATATTCATATCGTACAGAATGATAGCCAGAAATGAACTAATTGTACTGTACGATTAGTGGAGTGCTGGACGATTAACAGAGACGAAATCTTTCATCCCAGGGATCGTCCCACAGATCATCCTGTACGAATAGTAAAAATCAACATGATCGTCCTGTACGATATACATATCGTACGATACAATATGTATAAAATTTGAGAACTGTTCGTCTGTGCTCGTACTGGATGAAGCTGCATTTGAACTGATCGTACTGTACGATGATATATTGTACTGTACGAACAGAGACGCAAAAGTTGGAATTCTTAGGGTTTTCTGAAGCCTGATATAAAAAATAACTTAAAATCTTTTTGAAGAGTTATTGATCTATCTTCTTGCTGTGAGAGGCTTTGAGGGAGGAAGAGACTCTTGAAGGAGAAGTTTTTCTTTGGAGAGATCCAGGGCTTGCGAGAGGAAGGTGAAGGTGAGCTTGAGCCTGAGGGAGAAGTAGTGTGAGGGGATCACACAGTCGCTCTAAGCTAGCTTTATGCATTGCTCCTCTTGTGGCTTTGGGGAGTCTCAAGAAAGTTCTCGAGAGAAGAGTCGCTTCAAGATAAACATCGTCAAGGTACTCTGCCATCTCCAGGAGGGAGAAAAACGAGAAGGTCCGCTGCCGTCACCAGGAGGGTGACATAGTATTTGGTATTCTACCGGACCGAGGGAGGTGAAAGTGAGTATTGTAAAGGCTTCTTCGCCTTGCTGTGGGAGCAAAAGGAGAGTCAACTTTTACTAGTGCAAATCCCGGAGTAGAGGACTCCGGGGAGTGGATGAAGGTTAAGTGACCGAACCACTATAAAAATATCTGGTGTGCTTTTTCCATTTTACCATACTTTATTTTTTTTATGCTTTTAATTAGTACTTTAAATTGCTTGGTGAAAAATCATATGTTAAATCTTGTATTGTGAAAGTTACAATTATATCACCAATATCATCATTGTGAAAGTTTTACTTGCTTCCTCACTTTACTCGTTAAGTTATTCTTGAAAAAATTATAAAAAGTAGAACTCTTGTTTTGGGTTGATTTTTTAAAATACAAATTCACCCCCCCTCTTGGCACATCTCGTACTTTCAGGTGGTATCAGAGCGGGGTTTCAAAATAGTGTTTTAGAAAACCTAGAAACGTAAGATCCGTGGCTCCATTTGGTAATCGTAACACTGCGGAGGGTTATTCTATAACCCGTCCACCTTTATTTGACAATATACCATTTGATTTCTAGAAAATACGCATGTCTATATTTTTACAATCTCTAGACTATTGCATGTGGATGTTAGTCCAAAAAGGTTATTCTGTATCATTTCGTATGTTGAATGGAATTAAAATTGAAATATCGTTTAATGAATGGAGCATTAAGGATAGAGAACTTGCACAGTTAAATGATAAATGTCAAAATTGTTTCTTTGCGCATTAACATCAGAAGACTATATGCGAGTATCAACTTGTACTACTGGTAAGCAAATTTGGGATAAACTTTGTATCACGTTCGAAGGAACTAATGAGGTCAAACAATCTAGGTTGAACATACAACTACATGATTACGAACTATTTTGCATGAAACCTAGTGAAACTTTATCTGACATGTACACTAGATTCACCCAGATTGTAACATCTCTGCATGCTTTAGGGAGAGAGTTGTCTAACTTGAAAAAAGTTAATAAAATACTGCGATGTTTGCCTAGCTCATATGATGCTAAAATCACTGTAATAACTGAGTCAAAAGATCTGAACGTTTATTCTATTGACAATTTACTTGGGTCACTCATTGCCTACGAGCAAGGAGTGAGTCAACGACAAAGTGATGCAGGTAAAAAGAAGGAGCGAACGGTGGCTTTAAAAGCAAATAATTCTGAAAGTGACAGCTCAGCAGCGGAGGAAGATGACGACATCGCCTTGATGACTCATCAGTTCAAGAATTTTCTGAAAAAGAAAGCAGCGCCGTCATCAAAGTAATTTGAACAAAGGTAAAAACTCAAAGTATACTAAAGTTGCATCTGACACGATTTGCTTTGAGTGCAGGAAACTTGGACATCTCCGAGCTAATTGCCCCAACGTTAAGACTCATCAAACCAAGGAAAAGGGTGAGGAAAGATCAAAGTTCAAGAAAGGCAAGTTTAAGACACAAAAAGCGTTTTGGGCCTACTCTGCCTTAGAATCATCTGAAGAAGAAGAAGAGGAGGAGGTAACAAATCTATGTCTTATGACTAATGATAATCTTGATCACTCAGATCAAGATGAGGTATGTTAACTGTCTTACGATGAACTGCTTATTATTTCTGAAAAATCATGACTCGTATAAAAAGTTAAAGAAAATGCATGTGAATCTTAACACTGAGATTATTACTTTAAAAAATGAGCATGCTAGTGTAGTTAAGAATTTTTCTGATTTGGATAAAGATCATATGTCTTTGCTTGATGAATATGATACATTAAACAAGAAGCATATTGAGTTAACCACTACACATGATACCTTGAAATCATCACATGTTGAACTAAAAAATGCATTTAAGGAACTAGAATAACTTGCAGAGGAACTAAGTAGGAGTGAGCATACTTTGAGTTTTGCATATGCAAGCCTTAACCAAAGTAATAAATTTTTAAAAGAAAAATTTCATGCATTTGAAAACAATAAAACACCTCCCATGATTGCTGAGTTTTTTCAGCCTCCACCGTATGAACCATCTCATTCAAAACCTGCACGGCATGCATCATCCAAACCCAAAATAGGCACTACCACCCCCGTAGATTAGTGAACCCATTTCCCGGTGTTAGATGTTATTCTTGTGGCATGCTAGGTCACATAGCCCGCACTTGCACAATTCACCACAGGACACATCTAGTGTGGAGACCTAAATCGCATTCATCACAGCATAACATGCATACATTTCATTCATATAAGCATAGGGTGGAGCCCAAACTTACTTGGGTTCCCAAAACTAACCTGTGATTGACATTGTAGGGATGCTCTCACAAAATACCTAGTGAGCGCATGTGGTACCTGGACAGTGGCTGCTCGAGTCACATGACTGGAGACCTGAAGCAGTTCTTGACACTGGAGGCCAGGTCAGGAGGCAAGGTAACTTTGGGACAAAACACCACCAGGAAAGTGGTGGGCTCAGGTATCATTGGAAACACTAAGAATTTGGTTATTTAGAATGTACTTTTAGTTGATGGTTTAAAGCATAATCTTTTAAGTATTAGTCAACTATGTGACAAGGGCTTTGACATAAAATTTCCTTCTAATAAATGTATGATTAGCTTAAATGATACACTTGTGTTAGAAGAAAAACACATAAACAATGTTTACATGTTAGATTTAATTTGCATTGAAAACTCAAACTCTTTGTATTTGAAAATAATAGCTGATGACTCTTGGCTATGGCATAGGAGACTATGCCATGCTAGTATGAAAACACTTAGGAACATCACTCAGAAAGTCTTAGTTAGAGGCATACCAAAGTTAGACTACTAAGGATCATCTTTATGATGCCTGCCAATTAGATAAATAAGTTAAATCTTCGTTTCTTGCAAATCTTAAAGTCAACCTAGAGAACACCACCTTCACTTCCTATGTCTGCAAACAGCATGTCGTTATCACTGTCAACGACATCGCTGCACACATTGGGCTATCCACTGACGGCCCTCATCCCCAATCTATGATTTCACATGATTATGATTGGACCTCAGTTAACTTGACCCTTAGAAGTGTCCCATCCAATCAACATCTGCCCCTTGTCCAAACCTTGAATCAAAATACACGCGTTATCCAGCATGTCCTTCGCACGTCCATCATACCCAAAGCTGGAGACTGCATCCATATTACTCCACTGCTCTCTATGGTCACTTATCTAATAATATCTGGAACAAAATTCAATGAAGCCTAAATGATTTTTGATTATATCCATACCCTGTCTGCGTTCCGATATCCCGGTGGCTGCCAAAAATGGAACCTTGCTTTAGGACATATCATAGGCTACATTTTAGATGTTAAGTATCAAATTCATTATCCGCTACCTCCAGATCATCTTCCTATCTTCTACTCAGATGCCTCTTTTCATATCTTATTCCATCGGGGGGCAGCTCACGCCGATCCCAATTTTGATGAAGAAGAGGCTGTTGCTCCTGCCGACGCACCTCCACCACCACCGATCCACCCGCTTAGTCCTGCTCATCATGACTACCCTCACAATGACATCATTCAGTGCCTTGGTCGTTTGGAGACTAGGCTGGATTCTCATATTGCTCAACAACATCAAGAACATGAAAGTGATATGAAATGGTTTAGGGAGCGCTTCACCTCCATCGATTACCAGTTTGCGTCCCTCCATCAGTACTACCAACTATTTCCACGACCTCCACCACCACCTCTGAAAGTTCGAAAGGGATGCTAAGCCCTAGTGAACTAGTCCCGAGGCTAACCAAGATGGGGGGTGAATTGGTTATTTAAAAATTTCACGATAACAACAACAATCTTTTCGACACTTAGCAGCGGAAACAAGTAAATAAGAACGAAAAGATCAGCCAAAGAGATTCACCCAAGCAGTTTATATTGAAAAGTAAAGTGCAAAACTGAATCAGAAAAGCAAACCAAATTTTATAGTGGTTCGGTCAACTTGACCTACGTCCACTCCCCGGAGCCTCCCCTCCGGGTATTGCACTAAACAAAAGTGTCTCTCCTTTTGCTCCCACAGCAAGGCGGAGAAGCCTGTACAAAACACCTCCTTTTCACCACACGGTGAGGCAGAGAATCTGACCTCCTTTTGCTTCCTCCTGAAGCAGGCAGAGAACCTTTCGAACTCCTTTTGCTTCCACCTAAAGCGGGCAGAGAACCCCGGATCTTCTTGCAAATGATCCTCCCACGAAGAACACCGACTAGACGACAGATTACGAGCGGAGAAGACGACTCTGATCCGTGCTTAGAGCAACCTTAGTGAATCCCTCACTAACTCCCCCTCACAAGATCTCTTCTCTCTCTCCCAACTCTCTCTTCTCTCTAGGGTTTCTCAGCGAAGGAAGGTAGCAAAAGATTTTTTCAAAAATTGGAAAAAGTTCTTTTAAAGGAGGGCTTAAAATTTACCCTAAATCTCAACTGGTCGGCCAAGATCATCCAGGATGATCGGTAGATCGTCCTGTACGATCAGTTCAAATTCAGCTGATTCAGTCTGGATAATTAGGCTCTTCTGGACGATCAGTAGAAAAAGTTGTTCATATCATCCCGTACGATACGGTGATCGTCCCGGACGATTAGTGCAAATTGAGGAAAATCGTCCAGAAGACAGTTCGGGTCATCCAGAGAAATCTGTGCTGGACGACCAAAAAATGACTTGATCGTCCAGGATGATTGGGAGATCGTCCTGTACGATTAGTTCAAAAAGGCCCAAAATCATCCTGAACACATTTCAGGTCTTACAGCTGAAATGCACAAGACGATCACGATCGTCCGGGACGATCCTGCGATCGTCCAGGATGATGTAATCGTATCAATTAAACATTAATTGCTTTCCTTAATTACCAGACTAATTTAGTCATGATTGTAGTGAATCGTCCAGGACGATACACGTATCGTCCGGGACGATCAGACCAAAATACTTAAAATAAAACTTGCCTAACTTAATCTGGCGGCTAGGAATTTCTGATTTGAGCATATCGTCCCGTACGATCCAAAGATCGTCCAGGACGATCTGCTTAATCAGACCCACTTAACTTAGTCACCCTAATTAGGGTTTCTGTTTTAACTGGATCATCCAGGATGATGCGACTATCGTCGAAACTCTAACTCACTTAATCTCTCCCCCTGAGTGTGTGTGTGCAAGGTTACTTAGCTAGGGGATCAGTTACATTACAATTGACTCAATAAAAAGAAAAGTCATACATTTGACACACTTGGACCCGATCTTGAGTTGGCTTGAGTGGCTCGCGGTCTTTTGTGCCTGAAACAGATTAGCCAAGCAAAACACACTGGAAACATGTTTGTCATCATCAAAACCAGATTTGCAACAATCTCCCCCTTTTTGATGATGGAAAACATTAGTAAAGTAGTCTGAAAATAAAAGTAAACTAGGAGATCAAACAAAATAAACAATTTTTTTTTTAATTTTCATTTAACAGCTAAAACAATACAGAAAACATGACTCAGAAAACAGAAACAGACACGACTACAACTGACTCCCCCTTTTGACATCACAAAAAGGAGGAGGGAAAAATAGAACACTGAAATAAAACATAAAATAGGACAACTACAAAACAAGAAAATCAGAATTTTTCTTGATTTTAGATTCAAAAACCAATGACAGGACGATTGACAGCGCTGAAATCTAGAAAAGGTTGGAAATAATCAACTTTCGTAACTCCAACCCTGGGCACCTTATCGATGCAAACCTCTTTCAAAACAAAAATCTGATTCAGAAGAAAAGACATTAGATTTGAAAAGAGATCCTTTCAAGCCTCGTTCCAGAAAAATATCTGATATAATAGTGTTACAAAGTAAAAAATCAGAAATTGGGATTTTCAAAACACAAGCTTTTGAAAATATTAAGTGGCGCACAGATTTTTCTAGGACATTTAACAATCTGAAAGGGAAGAAAGCTTGGTTTGGGCTCATTTTGTGCCTCTTTTTCAAATTGGTTGGCGCTTTGCGCATCTTTTGATTTTTGATACACTTTGTGTATCCAATTTGGCAATTTCGCATCTTTTCAGTTTTGGGCTCATTTTATGCCTCTTTTTCAAATTATCTGGCGCACTGCGCATCTTTTATAAGCTTTCTTCTTTTCATGATCATTAAAGAGTCTCAGCTGTGAGATTATCTTCCAGACATAGGAGATGACTCTCCTTGGTAAGAAAGAATGATCCACAAAACAAAAACCATACACCATATGATAAATGCAATCACTTGGTTTTAGAAAATCAAACTAATGACTCAAGACTTTGAAAAATACTATTGATATGATGCAGATTACTGTAGGAAGATAAAATAATCTTTATTTCAAAAACTAACATTTTAATTTTGAAAAGAATTTTTATTCGAAAGAAACCATACACCAGTAAAGGAGTTAGAGGAAGAGAAACAATCATCAATATTTCTTCCTTTTAATAGGTTAAGTGGAATCAATCACTGCGTACCAGCTTCCAAACCAAAACAAGGTAAAAACTCATACTTAGAAATTCAGATTTTCAGAAATAGTGGGCGGTGATCAGATTTTGAAAAATATAAAACAGTAAGTGCAAGATATGAACCAGTAAAAAAAAACAGGTAGAAAATCACAGCAAAGTAAATACTCAAATCAAACTAATAGTAAGGCTAACACAAAAATCAGTAGAAGAAATAAAATCAACTGAAAGCAAATAATCAAAGCAAAACTAACTAACAGAAATCAGAAATCAGAATACCAAATCTAACTAACAGAAATCAGAATACCAATCAGAAAGATCATAAATCAGCAGTCACCAGAATCAAGCATTTATATCAATCACTCCTAATCTGGTTCTCAAAATGCTGAATGAGTCAAAGGCCAGTGGTTTAGTGAATATGTCAGCCAGCTGATTTTCAGTTGCTACATGATGTTGCTCAATGTCCCCTTTTGTAACATGGTCCCGAATGAAGTGATGCCTAATGTCAATGTGTTTGGTCCTAGAATGTTGGATTGGATTCTTAGAGATACAGATGGTACTGATATTATCACACAGAACAGAAATTGTGCCAACGGGTACTCCTAAATCCAAGACTTATTGTTTCAACCAAAGAACTTGGGCCACACAACTTCTTAAGGCAATGTACTCAGCTTCAGCAGTGGAAAGTGCAACTGAGTTCTGTTTTCTACTGGACCAGGAGACTAACGACTGTCCTATGAATTGACAAGTCCCAGAGGTACTCTTCCTATCCACCCTACACCCCGCAAAGTCAGAGTCAGAATATCCAATGATCTCAAAAGAGGTGCTGTGCCTAGGGTACCAAATTCCTAGGTTTGGGGTCCCTAAAAGATATCTAAGAATTCTCTTAACAGTAGTCAGGTGGGACTCTTTAGGATCAGCCTGAAACCTAGCACAAAGACAGACACTAAACATGATATCAGGTCGGCTAGCAGTTAGGTAAAGCAGTGAACCTACTATCCCTCTATACTTCTTCTGATCAACAGATTTTCCATTTGAATCCTTATCTAACTGAACTGAGGAGGGCATGGGAGTATTGATTGGCTTGGCTTTGTCCATTTCATATTTCTTCAAAATGTCCTTAGTGTATTTTGATTGATTGAGAAAGGTTCCATCATCCGTTTGCCTTATGCTAAACCCCAAAAAGTAGGACAATTTTCCCATCATACTCATCTCAAACTCTTTACTCATTATTTTGGAAAACTCATCACATAAATATTTATTAGAAGATCCAAAAATTATATCATCAACATAGATCTGGACAATGAGTAAGTCATCTCCTATTCTCCTCAGAAAAAGGGTGGTGTCTACACTCCCCTTAACAAACTCTCCTTCTAACAGGAATGTGCTAAGCCTCTCATACCAAGCTCTGGGTGCTTGTTTCAATCCATATAAGGCCTTTTTTAATTTATTGACATGACTTGGATATTGGGAACTCTCAAAACCTGGGGGTTGTTCTACAAAAACATCTTCTTTAATTACCCCATTTAAAAAGGCACTCTTGACATCCATTTGAAACAGCTTAAATCCCTTGTAACAGGAAAAGGCTAGTAGCACTCTAATGGCTTCCAATCTAGCTACAGGGGTAAAAGTTTCCTCAAAATCTATCCCTTCTATCTGATTATACCCCTTAGCCACCAATCTTGCCTTATTTCTCACCACCACACCAGAATCATTCATCTTATTCTTAAAGACCCACTTGGTTCCCACAATACTTTGGTTTCTAGGTCTTTCTACTAACTCCCAAATATTATTCCTTACAAATTGATTCAATTCTTCCTGCATTGCTAAAATCTAAAACTCATCCGACAGAGCTTGATTGATGTTGGTGGGTTCAGTCATTGAGATAAAGGCAGAATGGTTTACTTCATTCCTAAGTCCATGCCTAGTCCTAACACCTTCAGAAGGGTTTCCTAAGATCAGTTCTTTAGGATGACTCGAAGAATATCTCCAATCTCTAGGCAATTGGGTTTGAGGTTCTACCCTTTCCTCCAAATTTATATTTCCAACTCCTTGGGTAACCTCAATAATCTCTTCATCTTCTACTTCAGATCTAGACTCCTTAGGATCATATTCATCAAACACCACATGGGTTGTTTCTTCCACCACCAAAGTCCTCCTATTGAACACCCTAAAGGATTTCCCCATACTTGAATATCCTAAGAACACTCCTTCATCAGATTTGGGGTCAAATTTTTCTAAGGGTGACTTCTCGTTGTTCAGAATGAAAACCTTACAGCCAAAGACATGGAGGTGGGACAGATTTGGTGTTCTACCCTTAATGATCTCATAAGGTGTCTTGTTCAGTTTGACTCTCACATTCACCCTATTCAGCACATAACAGGCAGTGTTCACCGCTTCAGCCCAAAAGTATTTTGGAAGTGAATACTCGGTAAGCATGGCTCTAGCGGCTTCCACTAAGGTCCTGTTCTTCCTTTCAGCTACCCCGTTCTGCTGAGGGGTCCTAGGAGCTGAAGAATTGTGACTAATCCCATGATTCTCACAAAAACTTCCAAATCTTTCATTTTCAAACTCCCATCTGTGATCACTATGGATGGGAATAATCTCACATCCTAACTTCTTCTGAATCCAAGTAGAGAAAGATCTAAACTCATCAAATGACTCAGATTTGTGTGACAAAAACTTAACCCAAGTGAACCTTGAATAATCATCAACAATCACAAAACCATAGACTCTCCCCCCTAAGCTGGCAGTGCTAATGGGTCCAAGGAGGTCCATGTGAAGAACTTCTAAAGGTCTAGAGGTGCTAATGTCCTTAATTGAGTGAAAAGAGGACTGGACTTGCTTCCCCAACTGACAGGCATCACACAGGTGATCCTTAGTGAACTTAAGCTTGGGCACACCTCTAACTAAGTCCTTTTTGGTGACTCTCCTAAGGGTTTTCATACTGGCATGACACAATCTCCTATGCCATAACCAAGACTCATCAGCAGCAGTTTTTAAGCAAATTGAATTATCAGATTTAATGCTACTTACATCCAGCTTGTAGACGTTGTTGATCCTTTGCCCCTGCAAAACAACTTCATCATTTAAGCTTAAAATGCAGCAAGTGGGCAGGAATTTGATGCTGTATCCCTTGTCGCAGAGTTGACTAATGCTCAGCAAGTTGTGTTTCAGTCCATTTACAAGCAAAACATTATCAATCACAAAATTCTTTGAATCACCAATTATACCTATGCCTACCACCTTCCTGGTGGTGTTATCTCCAAGTGTAACATTGCCTCTAGCTCTGGCCTCCAGCGAAATGAACTAATTTGCATCTCCAGTCATATGTCTAGAACATCCGCTGTCCAGGTACCACATGCTCTCACGAGGTCTTGTGTGAGAGCACACCTACAAAATCATCAAATGTCAGTCTTAGGAACCCAAACAGGTTTGGGTTCCTTCTTATGAAAAGAAGAATGCGATGCATGCGTGCTGTGCTGTGAAACAGGCAGTTTGGGTCTCTACACCCAATGTGTACTACGGTGAACAGTACAAGTGTGTGATATGTGTCCTAACATGCCACATGAAAAACATCTAACACCAGGAAAAGGATTAACTAAACGTCGTGAGTGATAGTGCCTCTTCCTAGTAGTGTATGAAACATGCTTTGATGAACTTGCAACAGAATTTTTAAAAGGTGGCGGTGCATAAAACTGTTCAAAGGTAGGCGGTATTTTGTTCTTTTCAAAAGCACTGATTTTTACTTCCAAAAACTCATTCTCTTTCTTTAAACTTGCAATTTCAAATTTTAAAGCGCCATTGTTACTCTCTACTTCACATGCCATTGTATCTAACTCTTTAAAAGCTTTTTCTAAATCAACATGCATGGTTTTCAAAGAATCATGCTCAGAAACTAAATCAGAATATTTTTTGTTCAATTCATCAAACTCATCAAGCAGAGACATGTGATTGGAATCAAGTGTGGAATGATCTTTAACTACAGAATCATGCTCTTTTTGTAAAGTCAAATAATCTAATTTCAAACTAGCATGGGTTTTCTTAAGCTTCCTATACGATGTATGAATCTTTTCAGAAACTTTAAATAAGTGATCGTAAGTAAGCTCACATACCTCTTCCTGGTCCGACTGACCAGGGTGATCATCCGCCATCAGACACAAGTTTGTTTCCTCCTCTTCAGCTTCAGTCTCAGAAGAGTCGGATGCAGAGTCTGCCCAGAACGCCTTCTGAATCCGCTTCTTGTCCTTTCTGAACTTTGGTTTCTCCTCACTCTTCTCCCTGCTTGGGTGAGCTTTAAGTGTTGGACAATCAGCCTTAATGTGTCCAGGCTTCCTGCATTCAAAACAAACCGATTCAGATGAACCCTTAAAGTTTTTATTGAACTTACCCTTGTTCCACTTCTGATAGTTCTTATGTTTCTTCCTTAGAAAGCTTTTGAATTGCCTTGTGATTAAGGCAACATCCTCGCTATCAGACCCGGAAGTGCTAGCATCTGAATCTTTGGCCTTTAGTGCCACTGTCTTCTCTTTCTTGCGTTCACCTGCATCAAGTTGCCTTTGGTTCACCCCTTGCTCGTAAGCAATGAGTGATCCAAGTAAGCTTTCAATAGAGTAAGTATTTAAATCTTTGGATTCAGTAATAGCAGTAAACTTAGCATCATAAGAAGCAGGCAAACATCTAAGAATCTTGTTCACTCTTTCGTAGTTGGTAAGTTCTCTACCTAAAGCATGCAAAGAGGTAACAATCTGAGTGAACCTTGTGTACATTTCTGAAATAGTCTCACTAGGTTTCATGCGAAAAAGTTCGTAATCATGTAACAAGATGTTTAACCTAGATTGTTTGACTTCAGTTGTACCTTCGTATGTTATACATAACCTATCCCAGATTTCCTTTCCCATTGAACAAGTAGAAACACGCATATAGTCTTCATATTTCAAAGCACAAAAGAAACAGTTCAAACATTTTGCATTCAACTGTGCTAAATCACGATCATCAAACATCCAATCAGCAAATGGCAATTCAGTTTTCACATTGTTAACCATTCGAAAAGGTGGTTCGTATCCGTCCTTAACTAACATCCACATGCGAAAATCAATAGATTGTAGAAAAGTAGACATGCGTGTTTTCCAAAAATCAAAAGGAATATTGTCAAACAATGGTGGTCTGGTAATAGAATAACCTTCAGCAGTATTACAATTATTACAGTTAGCCATGGATCAAATTCAAAAGTTTTTAAACCTAAATTTTGAATCCCGCTCTGATACCACTTGAAAGTTCGAAAGGGATGTTAAGCCCTAGTGAACTAGTCCTGAGGCTAACCAAGAGGGGGGGTGAATTGGTTATTTAAAAATTTCACGATAACAACAATAATCTTTTCAACACTTAGCAGCGGAAACAAGTAAACAAGAACGAAAAGATCAGCCAAAGAGATTCACCCAAGCAGTTTATATTGAAAAGTAAAGTGCAAAACTGAATCAGAAAAGCAAACCAGATTTTATAGTGGTTCGGTCAACTTGACCTACGTCCACTCCCCGGAGCCTCCCCTCCGGGTATTGCACTAAACAAAAGTGTCTCTCCTTTTGCTCCTACAGTAAGGCGGAGAAGCCTGTACAAAACACCTCCTTTTCACCACACGGTGAGGCAGAGAACCTGACCTCCTTTCGCTTCCTCCTGAAGCAGGCAGAGAACATTCGAACTCCTTTTGCTTCCACCTGAAGCGGGCAGAGAACCCCGGATCTTCTTGCAAACGATCCTCCCACGAAGAACACCGACTAGACGACAAACGACGAGCGGAGAAGACGACTCTGATCCGTGCTTGGAGCAACCTTAGTGAATCCCTCACTAACTCCCCCTCACAAGATCTCTTCTCTCTCTCCCAACTCTCTCTTCTCTCGAGGGTTTCTCAGCGAAGGAAGGTAGCAAAAGATTTTTCTAAAAATTGGAAAAAGTTCTTTTAAAGGAGGGCTTAAAATTTGCCCTAAATCTCAACTGGTCGGCCAAGATCGTCCAGGACGATCGGTAGATCGTCCTGTACGATCAGTTCAAATTCAGCTGATTCAGTCTGGATGATTAGGCTCTTCTGGATGATTAGTAGAAAAAGTTGTTCATATCGTCCCGTACGATACGGCGATCGTCCAGGACGATTAGTGCAAATTGAGAAAAATCGTCCAGAAGATAGTTCGGGTCGTCCAGAGAAATCTGTGCTGGACGACCAAAAAATGACTTGATCGTCCAGGACGATTGGGACATCGTCCTGTACGATTAGTACAAAAAGGCCCAAAATCATCCTGAACACAGTTCGGGTCGTACAGTTGAAATGCACAAGACGATCACGATCATCCTGGACGATCGATCCTGCGATCGTCCAGGACGATATGATCGTATCAATTAAACATTAATTGCTTTCCTTAATTACCAGACTAATTTAGGCATGATTGTAGTGAATCGTCCAGGACGATACACGTATCGTCCGGGACGATCAGACCAAAATACTTAAAATAAAACTTGCCTAACTTAATCTGGCGGATGGGAATTTCTGATTTGAGCATATCGTCCCATACGATCCAAAGATCGTCCAGGACGATCTGCTTAATCAGACCCACTTAACTTAGTCTCCCTAATTAGGGTTTCTTTTTTAACTGGATCATCCAGGACGATACGACTATCGTCCAGGACGATCTGAACAAAAATTGAACAGAAACTCTAACTCACTCAATCTCTCCCCCTGAGTGTGTGTGTGCAAGGTTACTTAGCTAGGGGATCAGTTACATTACAATTGACTCAATAAAAGGAAAAATCATACATTTGACACACTTGGACCCGATCTTGAGTTGGCTTGAGTGGCTCGCGGTCTTTTGTGCCTGAAATAGATTAGCCAAGCAAAACACACTGGAAACATGTTTGTCATCATCAAAACCAAATTTGCAACAACCTCCAGATCAGGATCCAGAATTTTGAATATTTCAGTGGCTTATGTTGTATTTTTTTTCTTCTAATTTCCTGTCACTGTAGTTTGTTTGTTCTTCCCTTTTTGGTGCTGTCAAAAGGGGGAGACATTTCTGTGTTGTTCTGTTTTGTTTACTATTAATGATATCAGTTGCTTTTGTTTACTTTTCTGTTCATATTATATGTTATTCTTTTGTTATGTTATAATAATAAAAAAAAACAAAAAAAATTTTTCCTCTCTCCTCCTATTTAAAAAATAAGTTATCCTTCTGAGGGGGAGCAAAGGAAGACATAACAACTGTGGCCATCAGAAAATATTATCTGACACCATCAAAAAAGAAGGAGATTATTGAAATCCAAGATCCCGAGCACTTAATTTTGATGGTGACAACTAATACTTACTGAATCCATATGGATTTCCTTAAGATTACAAATGTTTATCGTTGTATATGAGCACAAACATTTCAGGTCAGATGCACACTTCTCAAGGTTACTGGAGACTCAAACTGGGTAGAATAGGATGTTGAAAATTCTGTAATTTTTAATTACTTTATTTTTTATTTTTTAAGTCTGCCACAGAAGCATGCATGTGAAAGGAGCAACCATGCACACACACAGGGGGAGATTTATTTTCATGTTAATTTTTAAAAAAAAAAATATCATACTGCACGATTTTAAATCATCCTGTACGATAATCAATAATAATCAGGCTAACGGTTATTTTTCAGATGATTATCTTTGTGATCTAATCGTACTGTACGATCGTTATCATACTGTACGATAAGATTCAATTGAAAAACCCTAGCCGCCAGAATAAGTTTGGAAAGTTTATAATTTTGATTTTTTGAACTATTCATACTATACGATCTAGATCATACTATACGATTAATTAAATACTTACCAAAATTATCTCCCGTAGTCAGGAAATAAACGTTGGTTTCTTATTTAAAGTCGATCGTACTGTACGATAAACAGAGACGATTTCATTCGTCCCTTCGATCGTACCAGACGAAACCAAGGTTTTTTGTTCTATTCGTCCTGGACGATATTCATATCGTACAGAACGATAGCCTGAAATGAACTAGTCGTACTGTACAATTAGTGGAGTGCTGGACGACTGACAGAGACGAAATCTTTCATCCCAGGGATCGTCCCACAGATCATCCTGTACGAACAGTAGAAATCAACATGATCGTCCTGTACGATATACATATCGTATAGTATGATATGTATAAAATTTTACAATGTTCTTCTGTGCTCGTACTGGATGAAGCTGTATTTGAACTGATCGTACTGTACGATGATATATCGTACTGTACGAATAGAGACGCAAAAGTTGGAATTCTTAGGGTTTTCTGAAGCCTGATATAAAAAACAACTTAAAATCTTTTTGAAGAGTTATTGATCTATCTTCTTTCTGTGAGAGGCTTTGAGAGAGGAAGAGACTCTTGAAGGAGAAGTTTTTCCTTGGAGAGATCCAGGGCTTGCGAGACGAAGGTGAAGGTGAGCTTGACCGTGAGGGAGAAGTAGTGTGAGGGGATCACACGGTGGCTCCAAGCTAGCTGCATGCTTTTGCTCCTCTTGTGGCTTTGGGGAGTCTCGGGAAAGTTCTCGAGGGAAGAGTCGCTTCAAGATCAACATCGTCAAGGTACTCTGCCATCTCCAGGAGGGAGAAAAAGGAGAAGGTCCATTGCCGTCACCAGGAGGGTGACATAGTGTTTGGTATTCCGCAGCACCGAGGGAGGTGAAAGTGAGTATTGCAAAGGCTTCTCCGCCTTGCTGTGGGAGCAAAAGGAGAGTCAACTTTTACTAGTGCACATCCCCGAGTAAAGGACTCCGGAGAGTGGACGTAGGTCAAGTGACCGAACGACTATAAAAATCTCTGGTGTGCTTTTTCCATTTTACCATACTTTATTTTTTTATGCTTTTAATTAGTACTTTAAATTGCTTGGTGAAAAATCATATGTTAAATATTGTATTGTGAAAGTTATAATTGTATCACCAATATCGTCATTGTGAACGTTTTACTTGCTTCCGCACTTTACTCGTTAAGTTATCCTTTAAAAAATTATAAAAGGTAGAACTCTTGTTTAGGGTTGATTTTTTAAAATACCAATTTACCCCCCCTCTTGGCGCATCTCGTACTTTTATTTAGGGTTTAAGGTTTTTAGGATTAAGAAATAATGAGAGAGGGAAAGAGAGAGAAAGAGAGCAAGAGAGAGAGAGAAAGAGGGAGATAGAGCAAGAGGTAGAATGATGGAGAATTAGAAATAATGAGTGAGGGAGAGAGAGAGAGGTAGCAAGAGGTAGAATGATCGAGAATTAGAAATGATGAAGAGAGAGAGAGATAGAGAAAGAGGGAGAATGATGGAGAATTAGAAAAAATGAGAGAGAGAGAGCAAGAGGGAGAATAATGGAGAATTAGAAATAATGAGAGTGGGAGAGAGGGAGAGAGAGAAAGAGAGGGAGAGAGAGAGAGTGCACGAGAGAGAGAGAGAGGGATATAGAGTAAGAGGGATACTGATGGAGAATTAGAAATAATGAGAGAGAGGGAGAGAGAGGGATAGGGAGAGATATAGAGCAAGAGGGAGAATGTTGGAGAATTAGAATAATGAGAGAGAGAGAGAGAAAGAGGGATAAAGAGATAAAGAGGGAGATAGTGCAAGATATATAGAGAGTGAAAGAGGAAAATAGAGCAAGAGGGAGAATGATGGAGAATTAGAAATAATGGGAGAGGGGGGAGAGAGAGGGAGAGAGAGCAAGAGGGAGAATGATTGAGAATTATAAATAATGAGAGAGAGATAGAATGAGGGAGAATGATGGAGAATTAGTAAAAATTAGAGAGGGAGAGAGAGGGAGACAGAGAGATAGAGGGAGAGATAGAGAAAGAGAGAGAAAGAGATAGAGAGAGAGAGAGAGAGAGAGAGAGCAAGAGGGAAACCCTCGACCCTAAACCCGAAACCCTAAACCTTAAACCCTAAAACACTAACCCTAAACCCTAAACCTTAAATCGTAAATCCTAAATCCTGAACCCTAAACCCTAAACCCTAAACCCTAAATATTAAACCCTAAACCCTAAACCCTAATCCCTAAAAACCAAAAACCATAAATCCTAAACCCTAAACCCTAAACCCTAAACCCTAAACCCTAAATCATAAAAACCTTAAACCCTAAACCCTAAACCCAAATTTTCCATCATTCTCACTCTTTCTCTCTCTGCCTTGCTCTATCTCCCTCTTCCTCTCTCTCTCTTTCTCTCTCCCTCCCATTATTTCTAATTCACCATCATTCTCCATCTTGCTCCACCTCCCTCCCTCTCTCGCTCTCTCTATCATTATTTCTAAGTGTCCATCATTTTTCTTTTTGCTCTATCTCCCTCTTTCCGTCTCTCTCTCTTGCTATCGCTCTCTCCCTGTCTCTCTCTCTCCCTCTGTCTCTCTCTTTCTCTCTCTCCCTCTCTCATTTTTTCTAATTCTCCATCATTCTCCCTCTTTCTCTCTCTCTCTTACTCTCTCTCCCTCCCCCTCTCATTATTTTTAGTTCTCCATCATTCTCCATCTTTCTCAATCTCCCTCTCTTTCCCTCTCTGATTTTTTCTAATTCTCCATCATTCTCCTTCTTGATCCATCTCTCTCTTTGTATCTCACTCTTGCTCTCTTCCTCTCCCTCCCTCTCTCCCTCTCCCATTATTTCTAATTCTCCACCATTCTCCCTCTTACTCTATCTCCCCCTCCCTCTATCTCTTATTCTCTTTCTCTCTCTCTCTCTCTCTCTCTCTCTCTCATTATTTCTAATTCACCATCAAAAAAAACTCTAAACCCTAAACCCTAAAACACTAAAAAAAACCCTAAACCCTAAACCCTAAAAACCCAAAACCCTAAACCCTAAAGAAATCCTAAACCCTAAAACCCTAAAAAACACTAAACCCTAAACCCTAAAACCCTAAACACTAAACCCTAAACCCAAAACCCCAACCCTAAACCCTAAAAACCCTAAAAAAAACCCTAAAACCCTAAACCATAAACCATAAACCATAAACCCTAAACTCCAAAAACCCTAAAAAAATCCTAAAAAACCCTAAACCCTGAAAACCCTATAAAAAAACCATTAAAACCCTATACCCTAAACCCTATTCCCAAAAAACCCTAAAAAACACTAAAACATCCCAAACCCTAAACCCTAAACCCTAAGCCCTAAGCCCTAAACCTTAAACCCTAAAAGCCATTAAAAAAAAATCCCTAAAACCCTAAAGCCTAAAAACCCTAAAAAACCCTAAGCCTTAAAAAAAATCTTAAACCCTAAACTTTTAAAACCTTAAACCCTAAATCCTAAACCCTAACCCTAAACTCTAAAACCGTAAAACCTTAAACCCTAAAACCTTAAAAAAAAACCTTAAACCGTAAAAACCTTAAACCGTAAACCCTAAAACCCCAAAAAATCCTGAACCCTAAACCCTAAACCCTAACCGTAAACCCTAAACCCTAAACTCTAAACCCTAAACCCTAAACCATATACCCTAAACCCTAAACCCTAAAAACCCAAAAAAAAACCCTAAAACCCTAAACCCTAACTACCCTAAAAAACACCAAAAAACTCTAAACCCTTAACCCTAAAAAAAATCCTAAACCCTAAAAACCTTAAACCCTAATCACTAAACCCTAAACCCTAAAATCCTAAGCCCTAAAACCCTAAAAAAAAACCTTAAACCCTAAACCCAAAACCCTAAAAATCCTAAACACTAAAACCTAAACCCTAAAAAAACCCTAAACCGTAAAACCGTAAAACCCTAAACCCTAAAACCTAAAAAAACCCTAAAACCCTAAAATCCTAAACCCTAAACCCTAAACCCTAAACCCTAAATCCTAAACCTTAAATCCCTGAAAACCATATACCCTAAACCCTAAAACCCTAAAAAAGACTAATCCCTAAAACCCAATCACTAAACCCTAAATCCCAACCCTAAACCCAAAAACCTAAACCCTAAACCCTAAACCCTAAAAACCCTTAACAAAAAATCCTAAAACCCTAAACCCTAAAAACCCCTAAATCTTAAACCCTAAACCCTAAAAACCTTAAACCCTAAACACTAAACCCTAAAACCTTAACCGCTAAAACCCTAAAAAAACACTAAACCCCGAACCCTTAAACTCTAAAAACCTTATACCCTAAACCCGAAAAAAACCCTAAGCCCTAAAACCCTAAAACCCTAAACAACCCTAAACCCTAAACCCTAAAACCATAAACCCTAAACCCTAAACACTAAGCCCTAATCCGTAAAATCGTAAACCCTAAATCCCTAAAAACCCTAAGCCCTAAAACCCTAAAAAAAACCCTAAACCCTAAACCCTATACTCTAAGAACCCTAAACCCTAAGAAAACCCTAAATCCTAAAACCCAAAAACCCTAAAAACACTAAACCCTAAATCCTAAAACCCTAAACCCTAATCCCTTAACCCTAAACCCTAACCCTAATCCCTAAAACCTAAACCCTAAACCCTAAAACCTAAATACTAAGCCCTAAAAACCAAAAAAAAACCCTAAAACCCTAAACTCTAAACACTAAACCCTAAAAACCCTACAAAATGTTAAAAAACCCTAAACCCTAAAAACCTTAAACCCTAAAACCCTAAAACCTAAAACCCTAAAAAAATCGTAAAACCCTAAACCCAAAACCCTAAACCCTAAAAACCCTAAAAAATGCTAAAAAACCCTAAAAAACCCTGAACCCTAAACCCTAAAACCTAAAACCCTAAAAGAAAACCCTAAACCCTCACCCTAAACCGTAAATTCTAAAACCCTAAACCCTAAAACCCCAAAAAAAACCCTAAACCCTAAACCCTAAAAAAACCTTAAACCTCAAAACCCTAAAAAACACTAAATCCTAAAGCCTAAAATCCTAAAACCTAAACCCTAAACCCAAAACCCCAACCCTAAACCCTAAACACCCTAAAAAAATAAACAATAAAACCCTAAATCCTAAACCTTAAACTCTAAAAACCCTAAAAAAATCCTAAAAAACCCTAAACCCTAAAAACCCTATACCCTAAGCCCTATACCCTAAAAACCCTAAAAAACCCTAAAAAAATCCTAAACCCTAAACCCTAAACCATAAACCCTAAGCCTTAAACCCTAAACCCTAAAAACCCTTAAAAAAAAATCCTAAAACCCTAAAGTCTAAAAACCATAAAAAATCCTAAACCGTAACCTTAAACCCTAAACCCTAAAAAATAACCATAAACCCTAAACAGTAAAACCATAAATCCTAAACCCTTAAACCCTAAAAAATACTAAACCCTAACCCCTAAACCCTAAACCCTAATCGCTAACCCTAAACCCTAAACCGTAAACCCTAAACCCTAAAAACCATAAAAAAAACCCTAAAATCCTTAACCCTAAACCATAACAACCCTAAAAAACCAAAAAAAATCCTAAACCCTAAACCCTAAAAAGAAACCGTAAACCATAAACCATAAACCATAAAAACCTTAAGCCCTAATCCATAAACCCAGAATCCTAAAAAAAAATCGTAAACCCTAAACCCTAAACCCTAAAAACCCTAAGCACTAAAACCTAAACCCTAAAAAACCCTAAACTCTAAAACCGTAAAACCCTAAAAAATCCTAAACCCTAAACCCTAAACCCATTAAAACCCTAAACCCTAAATCCTAAAACCCTAAAAAAACCCTAAAGCCTAAAAACCCTAAAAAACCCTAAGCCTTAAAAAAAATCTTAAACCCTAAACTTTTAAAACCTTAAACCCTAAATCCTAAACCCTAACCCTAAACTCTAAAACTGTAAAACCTTAAACCCTAAAACCTTAAAAAAAACCCTAAACCGTAAAAACCTTAAACCGTAAACCCTAAAAAAACCCTAAACCCTAAAACCCCAAAAAATCCTAAACCCTAAACCCTAAACCCTAACCGTAAACCCTAAACCCTAAACTCTAAACCCTAAACCCTAAACCATAAACCCTAAACCCTAAACCTTAAAAACCCAAAAAAAAACCCTAAAACCATAAACCCTAACTACCCTAAAAAACTCCAAAAAACTCTAAACCCTTAACCCTAAAAAAAATCCTAAACCCTAAAAACCTTAAACCCTAATCACTAAACCCTAAACCCTAAAATCCTAAGCCCTAAAACCCTAAAAAAAACCTTCCTAAAAATCCTAAACACTAAATCCTAAACCCTAAAAAAACCCTAAACCGTAAAACCGTAAAACCCTAAACCCTAAAACCTAAAAAAACCCTAAAACCCTAAAATCCTAAACCCTAAACCCTAAATCCTAAACCTTAAATCCCTGAAAACCATATACCCTAAACCCTAAAACCCTAAAAAAAACCCAATACCCTAAACCCCAAAAACCCTAAACCCTAAACCCTAAAAAACCCTAAACCCTAAAACCCTAAAACCTTAAAACACTAAAAAAGACTAATCCCTAAACCCCAATCACTAAACCCTAAATCCCAACCCTAAACCCAAAAACCTAAACCCTAAACCCTAAACCCTAAAAACCCTTAACAAAAATCCTAAAACCCTAAACCCTAAACCCTAAAAACCCCTAAATCTTAAACCCTAAACCCTAAAAACCTTAAACCCTAAACACTAAACCCTAAAACCTTAACCGCTAAAACCCTAAAAAAACACTAAACCCCGAACCCTTAAACTCTAAAAACCCTATACCCTAAACCCGAAAAAAACCCTAAGCCATAAAACCCTAAAACCCTAAACAACCCTAAACCCTAAACCCTAAAACCATAAACCCTATACCCTAAACACTAAGCCCTAATCCGTAAAATCGTAAACCCTAAATCCCTAAAAACCCTAAGCCCTAAAACCCTAAAAAAAACCCTAAACCCTAAACCTATACTCTAAGAACCCTAAACCCTAAGAAAACCCTAAATCCTAAAACCTAAAAACCCTAAAAATACTAAACCCTAAATCCTAAAACCCTAAACCCTAATCCCTTAACCCTAAACCCTAACCCTAATCCCTAAAACCTAAACCCTAAACCCTAAAACCTAAATACTAAGCCCTAAAAACCCAAAAAAAAAATCCCTAAAACCCTAAACTCTAAACACTAAACCCTAAAAACCCTACAAAATGTTAAAAAACCCTAAACCCTAAAAACCTTAAACCCTAAAACCCTAAAACCTAAAACCCTAAAAAAATCGTAAAATCCTAAACCCAAAACCCTAAACCCTAAAAACCCTAAAAAATGCTAAAAACCATAAAAAACCCTGAACCCTAAACCCTAAAACCTAAAACCCTAAAAGAAAACCCTAAACCCTCACCCTAAACCGTAAATTCTAAAACCCTAAACCCTAAAACCCCAAAAAAAACCCTAAACCCTAAACCCTAAAAAAACCTTAAACCTCAAAACCCTAAAAAACACTAAATCCTAAAGCCTAAAACCCTAAAACAAAAACCCAAAACCCAAAACCACAACCCTAAACCCTAAACACCCTAAAAAAAATAAACAATAAAACCCTAAATCCTAAACCTTAAACCCTAAAAACCCTAAAAAAATCCTAAAAAACCCTAAACCCTAAACCGTAAAAACCCTATACCCTAAGCCCTATACCCTAAAAACCCTAAAAAACCCTAAAAAAGTCCTAAACCCTAAACCCTAAACCATAAACCCTAAGCCTTAAACCCTAAACCCTAAAAACCCTTAAAAAAAAATCCTAAGACCCTAAAGTCTAAAAACCTTAAAAAACCCTAAACCGTAACCTTAAACCCTAAACCCTAAAAAATAACCATAAACCCTAAACAGTAAAACCATAAATCCTAAACCCTTAAACCCTAAAAAATACTAAACCCTAACCCCTAAACCCTAAACCCTAATCCCTAACCCTAAACCCTAAACCGTAAACCCTAAACCCTAAAAACCATAAAAAAAAACCCTAAAATCCTTAACCCTAAACCATAACAACCCTAAAAAACCACAAAAAATCCTAAACCCTAAACCCTAAAAAGAAACCGTAAACCATAAACCATAAACCATAAAAACCTTAAACCCTAATCCATAAACCCAGAATCCTAAAAAAAAAATCGTAAACCCTAAACCCAAAACCCTAAAAGCCCTAACCCTAAAAACCCTAAACTCTAAAACCGTAAACCCTAAAAACCCTAAACCCTAAACCCTAAACCCGTTAAAACCCTAAACCCTAAATCCTAAAACCCTAAAAAAACCCTAAACCCTAAAACCCTAAAAAAACCCTAAACCCTAAAAATCCTGAACCCTAAAAAAACCCTAAACCCTAAAACCTGAAAACCATCAAAAATACTAAACCCTAAACCTTTAAATCGCAAACCCTAATCCCTAAACCCTAAACCCTAACCCTAAACCCTAACACCTAAACCCAAACCCTAAACCCTAAACCCAAAAACCTAAACCCTAAACCCTAAAAACCCTATACAAAAAACCCTAAATCCCTAAACCCTAAACCCTAAAACCTAAAAATCCTAAACCTTAAAAAAACCCTAAAAGCCTAAGAAACACTAAACCGTAAACCCTAAAACCCTAAACCTTAAATCCTAAAACCTAACCCTAAAACCTAAATTCCCTAAAGCCTAAACCCTAAAACCCTAAAACCCTAACCCCTAAACCCTAAACCATAACCCTAAAACCTAAACCCTAAACCATAAACACTAAAAACCCTAGCCCCTAAACCCTAAAAAAACCCTAAACCCTAAAACCCTAAAACCCTAAAAAACACTAAACCCTAAATCGTTAAAACCTAAACCCTAATCCCTAAACCCTAAACCCTTAAACCTAGGCCCTAAAAACCCTAAAACCCTAAACCCTAAACCTAAACCCTAAAAACCCTAAAAAAACATAAAAAACCCTAAACCCTTAACACTAAACCTTAAATCCTAAACGCAAAACCCTAAGACCCTAAACCCTAAAACCCTAAAAAAAACCCCAAACCCTAACCCTAAACCCTAAACCCTAAAACCCCAAAAAAAACCCTAAACCTTATACCCTAAAAACCCTAAACCCTAAACCCTAAAAAACACTAAACCCTAAAGCCTAAAACCCTAAACCTAAATTTTTATACCCAAAAACCCAACCCTAAAAGCTAAAAACCCTAAAAAAATTCTTAAAATCCTAAACCCTAAACCATAAATCCTAAACCCTAAACCATAAACCTTAAACCCTAACCCTAAATCCTAAACCCTAAAAACCCTAAAAAAACCATAAAAAACCATAAACCCTAAATCCTAAAAACCCTTAAAACCCTATACCCTAACAACCCTAAAAAACCCTAAAAAATCCTAAACCATAAACCCTAAACCCTAAACCCTAAGCCCTAAACTCTAAACCCTAAAAACACTTAAAAAAAATTTTAAAACCCTAATGCCCTAAAAACCATAAACCGTAAAAAAAATCCTAAACCTTAAACCTTTAAAACCTTAAACCCTAAACCCTAAACCCTAACCCTAAATCGTAAAACCCTAAACCCTAAAACCCTAAAAAAATATTCCTAAACCCTAAATCGTAAACCGTAAAAACCCTAAACCCTAAATCCTAAAAAAACTCTAAACCCTAAAACCCTAAAAAACTCTAAACCCTAACCTCTAAACCCTAAACCCTAAACCCTTTCCCTAAACCCTAAACCCTAAACCCAAAACCCTAAACGGTAACCCATAAAAAGCCTAAAGAAAAATACCCTAAAACCCTAAACCCTAAGCCCTAACTACCCTAAAAAACAACAAAATACCCTAAACCCTAAACCTTAAAAAAAAATCCTAAACCGTAAACCCTAAACCCTAAAAACCTTAAACCTTAATCCCTAAACCCTAAATCCTAAAACCCTAAGCCCTAAAACTCCAAAAAAAATCATAAACCCTAAAACCAAAACCCTAAACACTAGAACCAAAATGCTAAACCCTAAAATCGTAAAACCTTAAAAAACCCTAAACCCTAAACCCTAAACCCTAAACCCTAAACCCTAAATACCAAAATACCCTAAACCCTAAACCTTAAAACCCCAAAGTCTAATCCCTAAACCCTAAACCCTAACCCTAAACCCTAAAACCTAAACCCTATACCCTAAACCATAACCCTAAAACCTAAACACTAAACCCTAAATCCTAAAAACCATAAACCTTAAACCCTAAAAAAACCCTAAACCCTAAAACCCTAAAAAAGTCTAAACCCTAACTCCTAAAACCCTAAACCGTAATCTCTAAACCCTAAACCCTAACACCAAACTCTAAAACCTAAACCCTAAACCCTAAACCCTAGGCCCTAAAAACCCTAAAAAAATACCCTAAAACCTAAACCCTAAACCCTAAAAACACTAAAAAATCGTAAACCCTAAACCCTAAACCCTAAAAATCTTAAACCCTAACCAACCCTAACACCCTAAACCCTAAAACCCTAAAAAAAACCCTAAACCATAACCTTAAACGCTAAACCCTAAAACCCAAAAAAAAAACCCTAAATCCTAAACCCTAAAAAACTTAATCCCTAACAAAAACCATAAACCCTAAAACCCTAAAAAATGCTAAACCCTAAAGCCTAAAATGCTAAACCCTAATTACTAAACACAAAACTGCAACCCTAAACCCTAAATACCCTAAAAAAAAGAACCCTAAAACCCTAAACCGCAAACCATAAACCCTAAACCGTAAAAATCCTAAAAAAACCCTAAACCCTAAACCATAAAATCCCTAAAAAAAACACTTAAAACACTATACCCTAAACCCTATACTCTAAAAACCCTAAAAAACCCTAAAAAATCCTAAACCCTAAACCTTAAAAACCCTTAAAAAAAAATCCTAAAACCCCAAAGCCCTAAAAACCTTAAAAAACCCCAATCCCTAAAAAAAATTCTAAACCTGAAACCCATAAAACCTTAAACCCCAAACCCTAACCCTAAACCCTAAAACCCTAAACCCTAAAACCCAAAAAAAATCTTAAACCCTAAACCCTAAACCGTAAAAATCCTAAACCCTAAGCCCTAAAAAAATCCTAAACCCTAATGCCTAAACCCTAAACGCTAAACCCTAACCCTAAGCTCTAAACAGCTAAACCATAAACCCTAAACCCCAAAATGTTACCCCTAAAAACACTAAAAAAAAAATACCCTAAAACCCAAAACCCTAAACCCTAACTACCCTAAAAAACCACAAAAAACCCTAAACTCTAAACCCTAAAAAAACGTAAACCTTAAATCCTAAACCCTAAAAACCTTAAACCCTAATCCCTAAACCCTAAATCCTAAAACCATAAACCCTAAAACCCCAAAAAAAAACCCTAAACCCAAAACCCAAAACCCTAAAAACCCTAAACACTAAAACCTAAACCCTAAGAAAACCCTAAACCCTAATCCCTAAAAACCCTAAAAAACCCTAAAAAACCCTAAACCCTAAACCATAAACCCTAAAAACCATAAGTCCTAAACCCTAATACCCTAAAACCCTAAACCCTAAAACCCTAAAATAAAACCAAAATGCTAACCCTAAACCCTAAACCCTAAAACCCGAAAAAAATGCTAAACCCTAAACCCTAAACCCTAAAAAACACTAAACCCTAAAGCTTAAAACCCTAAACCCTAATTCCTAATTCAAAAACCCAAACCCTAAACCCTAAAAACCATAAAAAAAAACTAAAACCCTAAACCGTAAACCCTAAACCATAAATCCTAAACCTTAACCCTAATCCCTAAACCCTAAATCCTAAAACCATAAACCCTAAAACCCCAAAAAAAACCCTAAACCCTAAACCCAAAACCCTAAAAACCCTAAACACTAAAACCTAAACCCTAAGAAAACCCTAAACCCTAAACCCTAAAAACCCTAAAAAACCCTAAAAAACCCTAAACCTTAAACCGTAAACCCTAAAACCATAAATCCTAAACCCAAAACCCTAAAACCCTAAACCCTAAAACCCTAAACCCTAAAACCCTAAAAAAAAACCTAAATGCTAACCCTAAACCATAAAATCTAAAACCCCCAAAAAAATGCTAAACCCTAAACCCTAAACCCTAAAAAACACTAAACCGTAAAGCTTAAAACCATAAACCCTAATTCCTAATTCAAAAAACCCAACCCTAAACCCTAAAAACCATAAAAAAAAACTAAAACCCTAAATCCTATACTATAAATCCTAAACCTTAACCCTAAACCCTAAACCCTAAAAACCCTAAAAAAATAATAAAAAACCATAAACCCTAAAATCCCTTAAAAAAAACTTAAAACCCTATACCCTAACAACCATAAAAACCCTAAAAAATCCTAAACCCTAAACACTAAACCCTATGCCCTAAACCCTAAACCCTAAAAACCCTTTAAAAAAATCCTAAAACCATAAAGCCCTAAAAACCATAAAAAACCCTAAACCCTAAGAAAAATCCTAAACTCTAAACCCTTAAAACCTTAAACCCTAAACCCTAAACCCTAACGCTAGACCCTAAAACCCTAAAAACCCTAAAAAAATAATAAAAAACCATAAACCCTAAAAACCCTTAAAAAAAAACCTTAAAACCCTATACCATAACAACCCTAAAAAACCCTAAAAAATCCTAAACCCTAAACCTTAAACCCTAAGCCCTAAACCCTAAACCCCAAAAACCCTTTAAAAAAAATCCTAAAATAATAAAGCCCTAAAAACCATAAAAAACACTAAACCCTAACGAAAATCCTAAACTCTAAACCCTTAAAACCTTAAACCCTAAACTCTAAACACTAAACCCTTACCCTAGACCCTAAAACCCTAAACCTAAAAACCCTAAACCGTAAAAACCCGAAACCCTAAACCCTAAAAAAACACAAAACCCTAAAATACTAAAAAATACTAAACCCTAACCCCTAAACCCTAAACCCTAAGCCCTAACTACCCTAAAAAACCACAAAAAACCCTAAACCCTAAACCTTAAAAAATAAATTCTAAACTGTAAACCCTAAACCCTCAAAACCATAAACCCTAATCCCTAAACCCTAAATCCTAAAATCCTAAGCCCTAAAACTCCAAAAAAAATCATAAACCCTAAACCCAAAACCCTAAACACTAGAACAAAAATGCTAAACCCTAAAATCATAAAACCTTAAAAAACCCTAAACCCTATACCCTAAAACCCTAAACCCTAAACCCTAAATACCAAAATACCCTAAACCCTAAACCCTAAAACCCAAAGTCTAATCCCGAAACCCTAAACCCTAAAAACCTAAACCCTATACCCTAAACCATAACCCTAAAACCTAAACCCTAAACCCTAAATCCTAAAAACCGTAAACCTTAAACCCTAAAAAAACCCTAAACCCTAACTCCTAAAACCCCTAAACCCTAATCCCTAAACCCTAAACCCTAACACTAAACCCTAAAACCTAAACCCTAAACCCTAAACCCTAGGCCCTAAAAACCCTAAAAAAATACCCTAAAACCCTAAACCCTAAAAACAGTAAAAAATCGTAAACCCTAAACCCTAAACCCTAAAAACCTTAAACCTTAAACCCAAAACCCTAACACCCTAAACCCTAAAACCCTAAAAAAAACCCTAAACCCTAACCCTAAACCCTAAACCCTAAAACCCAAAAAAAAATCCTAAATCCTAAGCCCTAAAAAACCTAATCCCTAACAAAAACCATAAACCCTAAAACCCTAAAAAATGCTAAACCCTAAAGCCTAAAATGCTAAACCCTAATTAATAAACCCAAAACCCCAACCCTAAACCCTAAAAACTCTAAAAAAAAGAACCCTAAACCCCAAACCATAAACCCTAAACCGTAAAAATCCTAAAAAAACCCTAAACCCTAAACCATAAAATCCCTAAAAAAAATACTTAAAACACTATACCCTAAACCCTATACTCTAAAAACCCTAAAACACCCTTAAAAATCCTAAACCCTAAGCCCTAAACCCTAAACCTTAAAAACCCTTAAAAAAAAATCCTAAAACCCCAAAGCCCTAAAAACCTTAAAAAACCCTAAACCATAAAAAAAATTCTAAACCTTAAACCCTTAAAACCTTAAACCCCAAACCCTAACCCTAAACCCTAAAACCCTAAACCCTAAAACCCAAAAAAAACCCTAAACCCTAAACCCTAAATCGTAAAAACCCTAAACCCTAAGCCCTAAAAAAATCCTAAACCCTAATGCCTAAACCCTAAACCCTAAACCCTAAACTCTAAACGCTAAACCCTAAACACTAAACCCCAAAATGTTACCCCTAAAAACCATAAAAAAAAAAATCCTAAAACCCAAAACCCAAAACCCTAACTACCCTAAAAAACCCTAAACTCTAAACCCTAAAAAAACCTAAACCTTAAACCCTAAACCCTAAAAACCTTAAACCCTAATCCCTAAACCCTAAAAACTAAAACCATAAACCCTAAAACCCCAAAAAAAACCCTAAACACTAAACCCAAAACCCTAAAAACCCTAAACACTAAAACCTAAACCCTAAGAAAACCCTAAACCCTAAACCCTAAAAACCCTAAAAAACCCTAAAAAACCCTAAACCTTAAATCGTAAACCCTAAAAACCATAAATCCTAAACCCAAAACCCTAAAACCCTAAACCCTAAAACCCTAAACCCTAAAACCCTAAAACACTCTTAAAAATCCTAAACCCTAAGCCCTAAACCCTAAACCTTAAAAACCCTTAAAAAAAAATCCTAAAACCCCAAAGCCCTAAAAACCGTAAAAAACCCTAAACCCTAAAAAAAATTCTAAACCTTAAACCCTTAAAACCTTAAACCCCAAACCCTAACCCTAAAGCCTAAAACCCTAAACCCTAAAACCCAAAAAAAACCCTAAACCCTAAACCCTAAATCGTAAAAACCCTAAACCCTAAGCCCTAAAAAAATCCTAAACCCTAATGCCTAAACCCTAAACCCTAAACCCTAAACTCTAAACGCTAAACCCTAAACACTAAACCCCAAAATGTAACCCCTAAAAACCATAAAAAAAAATACCCTAAAACCTAAAACCCAAAACCCTAACTACCCTAAAAAACCACAAAAAACCCTAAACTCTAAACCCTAAAAAAACCTAAACCTTAAACCCTAAACCCTAAAAACCTTAAACCCTAATCCCTAAACCCTAAATCCTAAAACCATAAACCCTAAAACCCCAAAAAAAACCCTAAACCCTAAACCCAAAACCCTAAAAACCCTAAACACTAAATCCTAAACCCTAAGAAAACCCTAAACCCTAAACCCTAAAAACCCTAAAAAACCTAAACCCTAAACCTTAAACCGTAAACCCTAAAAACCATAAATCCTAAACCCAAAACCCTAAAACCCTAAACCCTAAAAACCTAAACCCTAAAACCCTAAACCATAAATCCTAAACCTTAACCCTAATCCCTAAACCCTAAATCCTAAAACCATAAACCCTAAAACCCCAAAAAAAACCCTAAACCCTAAACCCAAAACCCTAAAAACCCTAAACACTAAAACCTAAACCCTAAGAAAACCCTAAACCCTAAACCCTAAAAACCCTAAAAAACCCTAAAAACCTAAACCTTAAACCGTAAATCCTAAAAACCGTAAATCCTAAACCCAAAACCCTAAAACCCTAAACCCTAAAACCCTAAACCCTAAAACCCTAAAAAAAAACCTAAATGCTAACCCTAAACCATAAAATCTAAACCCCAAAAAAAATGCTAAACCCTAAATCCTAAACCCTAAAAAACACTAAACAGTAAAGCTTAAAACCATAAACCCTAATTCCTAATTCAAAAAACCCAACCCTAAACCCTAAAAACCATAAAAAAAAACTAAAACCCTAAATCCTATACTATAAATCCTAAACCTTAACCCTAAACCCTAAACCCTAAAAACCCTAAAAAAATAATAAAAAACCATAAACCCTAAAATCCCGTAAAAAAAACCTTAAAACCTATACCCTAACAACCCTAAAAAACCCTAAAAAATCCTAAACCCTAAACCCTAAACCCTAAGCCCTAAACCCTAAACCCTAAAAACCCTTTAAAAAAAATACTAAAACCATAATGCCCTAATAACCATAAAAAACCCTAAACCTTAAGGAAAATCCTAAACTCTAAACCCTTAAAACCTTAAACCCTAAACCCTAAACCCTAACCCTAGACCCTAAAACCCTAAAAACCTTAAAAAAATAATAAAAAACCATAAACCCTTAAAACACTTAAAAAAACCTTAAAATCCTATACCCTAACAACCCTAAAAAACCCTAAAAAATCCTAAACCCTAAACCCTAAGTCCTAAACCCTAAACCCTAAAAACCTTTTAAAAAAAAATCCTAAAACCATAAAGCCCTAAAAACCATAAAAAACCCTAAACCCTACGGAAAATCCTAAACTCTAAACCCTTAAAACCATAAACCCCAAACCCTAAACCCTTACCCTAGACCCTAAAACCCTAAACCTTAAAACCCAAAAACAAAAACCCTAAACACTAAACCCTAAACTGTTGCAAATCTGGTTTTGATGATGACAAACATGTTTCCAGTGTGTTTTGCTTGGCTAATCTGTTTCAGGCACAAAAGACCGTGAGCCACTCAAGCCAACTCAAGATCGGGTCCAAGTGTGTCAAATGTATGATTTTTCCATTTATTGAGTCAATTGTAATGTAACTGATCCCCTAGCTAAGTAACCTTGCACACACACACGCAGGGGGAGAGATTGAGTGAGTTAGAGTTTCTGTTCATTTTTTGTTCAGATCATCCTGGACGATAGTCGCATCGTCCTGGACGATCCAGTTAAAATAGAAACCCTAATTAGGGCGACTAAGTTAAGAGGGTCTAATTAAGCAGATCATCCTGGATGATCTTTGGATCGTACGGGACGATATGCTCAAATCAAAAATTCCCAATCGCCAGATTAAGTTAGGCAAGTTTTATTTTAAGTATTTTGGTCTGATCGTCCCGGACGATACGTGTATCGTCCTGGACGATTCACTACAATCATGCCTAAATTAGTCTGGTAATTAAGGAAAGCAATTAATGTTTAATTGATACGATCACATCATCCTGGACGATCTCAGGATCGTCCCGGACGATCGTGATCGTCTTGTGCATTTCAGCTGTACGACCCGAACTGTATTCAGGACGATTTTGGGCCTTTTTGAACTAATCGTACAGGACGATGTCCAAATCGTCCTGGACGATCAAGTCATTTTTTTGGTCGTCTAGCACAGATTTCTCTAGACGACCCGAACTGTCTTTTGGACGATTTTCCTCAATTTGCACTAATCATCCCGGACGATCGCCGTATCGTACGGGATGATATGAACAACTTTTTCTACTGATCGTCCAGAAGAGCCTAATCATCCAGACTGAATCACCTGAAATTGAACTGATCGTATAGGACGATCTTGGCCGACCAGTTGAGATTTAGGGCAAATTTTAAGCCCTCCTTTAAAAGAACTTTTTCCATTTTTTGGAAAAATCTTTTGCTACCTTCCTTCCCTGAGAAACCCTAGAGAGAAGAGAGAGTTGGGAGAGAGAGAAGAGATCTTGTGAGGGGGAGTTAGTGAGGGATTCACTAAGGTTGCTCCAAGCACGGATCAGAGTCATCTTCTCCGCTCGTCGTCTGTTGTCTAGTCGGTGTTCTTCGTGGGAGGATCGTTTGCAAGAAGATCCGGGGTTCTCTGCCCGCTTCAGGTGGAAGCAAAAGGAGTTCGAAGGTTCTCTGCCTACTTCAGGAGGAAGCGAAAGGAGGTCAGGTTCTCTGCCTCACCGTGTGGTGAAAAGAAGGTGTTTTATACAGGCTTCTCCGCCTTGCTATGGGAGCAAAAGGAGAGACACTTTTGTTTAGTGCAATACCCAGAGGGGAGGCTCCAGGGAGTGGACGTAGGTCAAGTTGACCGAACCACTATAAAATCAGGTTTACTTTTCTGATTCAGTTTTTCACTTTACTTTTCAATATAAACTGCTTGGGTGAATCTCTTAGGCTGATCTTTTCGTTCTTGTTTACTTGTTTCCGCTGCTAAGTGTCGAAAAGATTATTGTTGTTATCGTGAAATTTTTAAATAACCAATTCACCCCCCCTTGGTTAGCCTCGGGACTAGTTCACTAGGGATTAACATCCCTTTCGAACTTTCAAGTGGTATCAGAGCGGGATTCAAAATTTAGGTTTAGAAACTTTTGAATTTGATCCATGGCTAACTATAATAATCGTAATACTGCTGAAGGTTATTCTATTACCAGACCACCATTGTTTGACAATATTCCTTTTGATTTCTGGAAAACACACATGTCTATTTTTCTGCAATCTATTAATTATCGCATGTGGATGTTAGTTAAGGACGGATACGAACCACCTTTTCGAATGATTAACAATGTGAAAATTGAATTGCCGTTTGCTGATTGGACGTTTGATGATCGTGATTTAGCACAGTTGAATGCAAAATGTTTGAACTGTTTCTTTTGTGCTTTGAAATCTGAAGACTATATGCGTGTTTCTACTTGTACAACGGGAAAGGAAATCTGGGATAGGTTATGTGTAACATACGAAGGTACAACTGAAGTCAAACAATCTAGGTTAAACATTTTGTTACATGATTACGAACTTTTTTGCATGAAACATAGTGAGACTATTTCAGAAATGTACACAAGGTTCACTCAGATTGTTACCTCTTTGCATGCTTTAGGTAGAGAACTTACCAACTACGAAAGAGTGAACAAGATTCTTAGATGTTTGCCTGCTTCTTATGATGCTAAGATTACTGCTATTACTGAATCCAAAGATTTAAATACTTACTCTATTGAAAGCTTACTTCGATCACTCATTGCTTACGAGCAAGGGGTGAATCAAAGGCAACTTGATGCAGGTGAACACAAGAAAGAGAAGACAGTGGCACTAAAAGCCAAAGATTCAGATGCTAGCACTTCTGGGTCTGATAGCGATGATGTTGCCTTAATCACAAGGCAATTCAAAAGCTTTCTAAGGAAGAAACATAAGAACTATCGGAAGTGGAACAAGGGTAAGTTCAATCAAAACTTTAAGGGTTCATCTAAATCGGTTTGTTTTTAATGCAGGAAGCCTGGACACATTAAGGATGATTGTCCAACACTTAAAGCTCACCCAAGCAGGGAGAAGAGTGAGGAGAAACCAAAGTTAAGAAAGGACAAGAAGCGGATTCAGAAGGCGTTCTGGGCAGACTCTACATCTGACTCTTCTGAGACTTAAGCTGAAGAGGAGGAAACAAACTTGTGTCTGATGGCGGATGATCACCCTGGTCAGTCGGACCAGGAAGAGGTATGTGAGCTTACTTACGATCAATTATTTGAAGTTTCTGAAAAGATTCATACATCGTATAGGAAGCTTACGAAAACCCATGCTAGTTTGAAATTAGATTATTTGACTTTACAAAAAGAGCATGATTCTGTAGTTAAAGATCATTCCACACTTGATTCCAATCACATGTCTCTGCTTGATGAGTTTGATGAATTGAACAAAAAATATTCTATTTTAGTTTTTGAGCATGATTCTTTGAAAACCACGCATGTTAATTTAGAAAAAGCTTTTAAAGAGTTAGATACAATGGCATATGAAGTAGAAAGTAACAATGGCGCTTTAAAATTTGAAATTGCAAGTTTAAAGAAAGAGAATGAGTTTTTGGAAGTAAAAATCAGTGCTTTTGAAAAGAACAAAACACCACCTACCTTTGAACAATTTTATGCACCGCCACCTTTTAAAAATTCTGTTGCAAGTTCATCAAAGCATGTTTCATACACTACTA